>VXBW01006960.1:147130-177978 GCA_013400375.1 Thinocorus orbignyianus
TTTTAGAAATTATATGTCCTATTTTGTATACTGGGTAAGGGGATATAATTGCTTAATGGTCACTTAAAAAAATTAAGATGTTTCTCAAGAAATAGTAAAGTACAGTAGCCTTGCTTTTACTTCTTCCCTCAGTGATAAGGACTGAACAGCCTCACAGTTAGGAAGTCAACATGTTGTAGTGGCCATGTTTCCACTCAACTAGCATAGTCTTTTTGAGAACACTATGCCTGTGGTCTCCTCGCAAACACATCAACTATGTCCTCCCCTCCCTCTGCTGGCCCTGCCAGCATGGCCAGAGGGTTTATAGTGACAGTCTAACCTGAATTTCTGCATGCCAGGAGTGATAGGACTTCCCTGCTTCAAATCCTGCAGTCAGACCTCAACTAGAGCAAATCCTTGCATAATCACCAGGCTTCACTGCAGACTTCCAGTGATGCAGCACAGCTACACACTCAGGTGCCAGCCTTGATACGCTGCACCTGATAACTAATCACAAATTGCTTAGAAACTTTCTGCAGCTACTCATTAGTTTGACATGTAGCCAAGCAAGCAATCTTTCTTATCAATACTTGGAAAACTGCAAATCTACCCAGATCAATTAGACCACAGGTTTATTTACTAATTTCTGCCGGTCTTTCTCTCTAACCAATACTACCTTTGTCAGCATCCACGGTACTTAACTTCATACACAAGATCTATGCAATTAGATGCACAATTTTCCTTTTGGATTTTATGAATACATATTTATTGGTATGCTCATTCACAAATAGTTAAATGGCCTGAATAATCTTGTTATAGTGTGAAGAGTCTACTATTACCAAGTTTGCTTATGTTTACATATGTAAGCTAACTGATGAACTATCAGTCAGGCTTCATAGTTAGGGATGTTTTTCTGGGGATTTCCTTAATCTCCATTTTGGATCTTTGAACTTTCTTACAGCAATACACTTTTTGTTTTTTGTTTGAATAGTAACAGCAGAATTACATAAATTCCAGAAGCAAGATTGGCAACCAACACCATAGTCCAATGGAATAATTCAGAGAGGGCTCTAGACTAATGTAAAAGTAGAGCCTACACTGAATTCAGATCAGGATGCTCAGGCATTTATCCTGCTGCATCTTGAAAACCTCAAAAAAATTCCTACAATCTCTGGACTGCTACCATAGTGAAAAAAAATTCCTTCTTTCAGTATCTCCCCATTCCAAATTTTGCTGGCTCTCTGTCATCCCCCAACTTACATCACTGCAAAAATAGGACAGGATAGGATGGGATGGGGTAGGATAGGATAGGATAGGATAGGATAGGATAGGATAGGATAGGATAGGGTATTTCACTTTGAAGGGACCTACATCAATCATCTAATCCAACTGCCTGACCACTTCAGGGCTGTCCAAAAGTTAAAGGAAGAAAGGACCCACAGGAAGGACCAAAAAGAGAGACCTATCCAAAAGGAAGGATGAGAAGTTGGTGAAGGACTATCTCCTGTGGGAGGAACCCCAAAGTGGAGCAGGGGGAGAGTGTAAGGAATCCTCCCCCTGAGGAGGAAGGAGCAGCAGAGACAACATGTGATTGACTGACCACAACCCCCATTCCCCATTCCCCTGCACCAGTGGGGGCAGGAGGCAGAGAAATCAGGGGTGAAGTTGTGTCCAGGAAGAAGGGAGAGGTGGGGGGAAGGTGTTCTAGGATTTGGTTTTATTTCTTGTTAGGTTACTCTGATTTGATTGGTAATAACTTAAATTAATTTCACTAAGCCAAGTCTGTTTTGCCCATGATTGTAATTGTTGAGTGACCTCTCCCTGTCATTATCTCAAGCCATGAGCCTTTTGTTAAATTTTTCTCCCCCTGCCCAGCTGAGGAGGGGAGTGATAAAGCAGATGGATGGGCACCTGGCATTCAGCCAGCGTCAACCCACCACAACATAATAAACAGGGCAGGTCACACTACAGACCTCCAAGGAAGTCCACGTGTCACTGGCCTCCACGTTGAGTACAACACATTAATTACTGATGACCCAGACAGTTACTTTCCCCAATCTCATAGCCACCCAACCATCTCGTCATACCCCAGCTTAGATAAAAGGAAGCTGTCAGACACAATGTCAAAAGCCTTGTTAAACTCAAGGTAGGCAGCATCATATCTCTCTCTCATCAGCAATTCTGGCTTTTTACCCTTTTAAGAATCAAAATATTCCCTTCAGCCACAGCATGTTTAGCATCCCATATTCTCTTCAGAGTACTTGCTCTGAGACTAGATTTCTCCCACAGCCTGTAGTCATGTCATTGTTTGATCTTTGGTATAACCTTAATAACTTAACTTAATCTTGATCTTTGGCCATGTCTAAAATGTGCATTACTGGCTGGAGCCCAGCTCATTGAAATAGCAAGACCTCTGTGTTTCCGTGACCTACTCTCATATTCCATCTGGCACGTTATATATGTATTTATTACAGAGCTGACAATCAGACAAAGAAATGAACCTGTTCACTTTCTTTGTTATTGCTATCATCTGCTCTGGATAATTCAGCCTTTACCAGAATCACCAGGAGCTACATTTTAATGAGGTTTTTCTTTAGTTTATCCAGAGGCATACCAGTAGCATTGTAGCACCACTGAACCTGAAGACAACACGGGTTGGACATTTTCTACTGAATGTGCAGTTAATTCTTTCTGTTAAAAGCCTCTCCGCTGGCAGTAGTACCTGCTCATGTCTTTTTTTACCTTGTGATCTGTGTGAGCCTGTTACTCTCTGATTCCTAAAGGTTCACCTGGTTTGCTCTGTTCAGTGTGATATCAGAAGAGAAGACACCTTCCTTGACCACAAAAGCAGTAAAGAGATATTCTGCCTTAAGGAAATACTTAAGGCAGAAGCCCTTTCTTGGGTTCCTTGCCTCATTTCCAAGTTAACTGTATGATTATTAATTTTTATATATTATTCACACTATTGATAGCAGTGACTTCTTCATCTCAAACAAAATTCCCAGTGAAACACATGAGCTGTTAAGACAGAATTCATCACCCTCCAAAACTGGATCTTAGGTCAAAAAGTGTCACTTAGTAATCTCTGACATCAAATCTAAGGAGAAAGTCAAGAATACACCTCAAAGAAAGGTGTAATTTAAAGAGCAGATCCTGAACTTGTTTCTCTGAATCACATTTATAATGCACAAGAAGAAAAATCCTGTTTGATTTCCCATTAACATCTCTATCTTTGCATTTATGGGATTTCTTTTTGTACTGGTTTTGGCCGGGATAGTTAAATTTCTTCATAGGAGCTTGTATGGTGCTCTGTTTTGGATTTGTGCTTAGATAGGACTGATGACACAAAGGTGTTCTAGCTTTTGCTGAATGGTGCTTACACAGCATCAAGGTCTTCTCTGCTTCCCATGTCACCCCACCAATGAGTGGTTGGGGGTTCACAAGGAGCTGAGACAGCTGACCCCAACAGATCAAATTCCACATAATAAGTCGTCATGCTGTGCAATAAAGGCTGGGGGAAGTCGAAGAAAGGTGGAAGGATGTTCAGAATTATGGCATTTGTCTTCCAAAGTGACTTTTGCATGTGACAGAGCCCTGCTTTCCTGGAGCTGGTTGAACACCTGCCTGCCAATGGGAAGCAGTGAATGAATTCCTCGTTTTGCTTTGCTTGTGTGCACAGCTTTTTCTTTGACAATTAAATTGTCTTTATCTCAACACACAAGTTTTCTCACTTTTACCCTTCCAATTGTTCGCCTCATCCTTCCAGGGGAGAGTGAGCAGGCGGTGGGGTCGGTGGGAGTTAGCTGCCTGCTGGGGTTAACCCACCTCACTTCTCAGTGATTTCAAACCTACATTCCAGTCTAGTGTTTTCTCAAAATCCCACTGAAGATGTTTGTGTGTGGAACAAAATAATGGATTTTTACTTTCCCACTATAGCACCACTGGAGCGGAGGAACTCCTGCCTTCCCTCTCACCAAAATAAAATAAAATAAAGCAAAATCAGAGAAAGATGGGCACAGAACTGTTTCCAATACAAAGATATATCTGAACTTTCCCCATTTTCACATAAAGTGACAGAGTGAATGGCTTCACTAATTTAATTCCCATTTGATTTGCTGTAATATACCCTTTTTAAAGGTTAGAAGTCCATCTGCTTATTCTTCCATCAGAGACTCGGCACAGCTCCAGCTGCAGATGTGGCAGCTCCAGTCCAAAATGAGCAACAGCTTAAACAGTCTCATTGCCAGCCCAAAATGTGAAAGCTTTTTCTCTCAAAGGAAAAAATATATATTCTGAATCAGTATTTTGTTAACAGGTCCTTAAATAAGAACACTAAACAGGGCAGGCCTGTCAGAAATGGGCCAAAAATGTGATTCTGGGAGCCCTGATAGACAGATCTCCTGCTCTCAGTAACTCATAGAATCACATTCCCTCACATTCCCTCACCTCAGGAAGCAGAGAAATTTTGAAGAACGCAAAACTGAGAGTACGGTTCAGATGTGAAGGGTGGCCCCAGCAGTGTGTGTCAGTAGGGGATGGTTTTAGTCATATTTTGCAGCCTGAAGTTAGAGACATTACAGGTGTTAGAGACATTAGAAAAGTTTGAAGTTAGAGATGAGTGCATGCCTGCAGGACTGTGATCTTATTGGCATCATGGAGGTGTGGCAGGATGGCTCCTATGGCTGGTGTGTTGGAATGGAGGGATACAGGCTCTTCAGGAAGGGCAAACAGAGGAGATGAGGAGGGAGCTGTTGTCGTCTATGTCAAGGACCAGCTGAAATGCACCTCAATATCTGACGGAGGGACACCACAGCAGGGCATAAGCAATCCAGGATGTTCCTTGAATACCTCAATGATAAAATGATAACTTCCTCCTCCAAGTGACAGAGGACCCAATGAGGAGAGTTGCAATGCCAATATGGCTTCACCAAGGGCAAATCATGCCTGACAAATTCGGTGGCCTCCTACAGCAGGGTTTCAGCATTGATGGATAAGAGCAACAGATGTCACCCACCTGGATTTGTGTAAAGCATTTGACACTGTCCTGCACAACATCCTGGTCTCTAAATTGGAGAGACATGGATTTGATGGATGGGCCACTCAGTGGATAAGTAATTGGCTGGATGGCTACAGTCAAAGAGTTGTGGTCAACAACTCAATGCCCAAGTGGCAATCAGTGACAAGTGGCGTTTCTCAAGGCTCAGCACTGAGACTGGTGTTGTTTAACATCTTTGTTGGCAACATGGACAGTGGGATTGAGCGCACCCTCAGCAAATTTGCAAAAGACACCAAGCTGTGTGACACAGTTGATATGCTGGAGGGAAGAGATGCCATCCAGAGGGACATGGACAGGCTTGAGAGGTGATCTCGTGCAAAACTGATGAAGTTCTACTGCATCCTGGGCTGCATCAAAAGAACTGTGGCCAGCAGGTCAAGGCTGGTGATGCTACTCCCTACTCTGCTGTCATAAGACCTCAACTGGAATACGGCGTCCTACTCTGGGGCTGCCAGCATAGAAAGGAGTGAGCAGGAGGAGGGCCACAAAGATGATCAGAGGTCTGGAACAGCTGTCCTATTAAAACAGGCTAAGAGAGTTGGGGTTTTTCAGCCTAGAGAAGAGAAGGTTCTGGGGAGACCTTATAGCAGCCTTCTAGTATCTGAAGGGAGCCTATAGGAGAGCTGGAGAGAGACTTTTGTGAGGGACTGTAGCAATAGGGCAAGAGGCAACGGCTTGAAACTGAAAGAGGTGAGATTTCGATTAGATAGTAGGAAGAAACTCTTTCCTGTGAGGGTGGCGAGACACCAGAAGACGTTGCCCAGAGAAGTTATGGAAGCCCCATCCCTGGAAGTGTTGAAGGTCAGGCTGGATGGGGTTTTGGGCAACCTGATCACATTGAAATGTCCCCTGCCCATGGCAGGGGATTTGAAACTGGATAATCTTTAAGATCCCTTCCAAGTCTACACTTTCTAGGACTCTATGAAAGAGCAACCTTCACCTAGAGCAATCCTCATTCCCATTCTGGGGAGAGGTAAAATCCAATTTTACTGAAATCAGATGATTAACACTGTGTTTGTGAATGATGATGTCATTTGCAGGGCTGTAGTGTGTGTCCATGCTCAAAGACCTTGTGCAATCAAGAAGTTCAAATTTCATTTGCAGTTGTGCTTTGGACATCACTGATGCTGGAGAAAGGCAGGAACCCTGCTCTGCAAGATGTTGAGCACAGCTCTGATTTCCCCAGAGTTTTTTTTTCCCATTTCAGTGGAACTCCAACATAAAGCCCCTTCTCTTAGCCACCTGGGATGCCAAGAACATGCAGCTGACATCTTATGTCTGAGCTCAGTAGTTCAGGTGCTGATCTCATGATGTGAATCAGGAAATAAGTCTTGCAGTCAGTAAAGCTCCACTGATATAAAACTTAAGTCACCAGAACCCCAAAATACATAGATAGGAGTCTTTTCAGCCACAATCGCATCCATTAAACCTCACTGGCCCCATTGCACTCACACTCCACGTCAAGACAGTAACATGCTTGAACCTTCCATCTCTCTCCCATTTCTGCCAAGCAAGCAGCACAAATGCAAAAGCCTTTTAGGGTGAATGCTGTGTAGTACTGTCTCTGCAAAAACCATGTCAGAGGGCAGCAGAATAGGAACTAAATAAATTGCATGGGGAAAACAGAAGGTAGTTTAATCAGAGGAATCTGGCATCCTTGTGATGTCCTGTCGCAACAGACTCTCCTGGAGGGTAACACTAACAGAGCATCACTCACCTGCACCAGGGACAGCATGGTCTTGACAGCTCCAGTATTGGGCAGGTTTAAGACACCTCCACTTACCTGAGAGAAAGATGGAAAAGTGGTATGCACTCCAAAATGGTGCACAAAGCCAGAACACCGAATAAAACAGTCTAGGAAATATTTAGGAAATATTAAGGAAAGCAATTTTGTCAGGACTTAGACCTTTTCCCCTGGGTAGTATTCACAGTCCTTATCTTCTCTGTTTGTGTTGTGTTGCTTTCTCGTCCCTAGCCATTAGTCCACTTTGTGAAAGTCTGCTTCCCTCCAAATCTCCACTTTCAACTCTTTTTAAGACTAGCAACTAAAGCTGCTTCTTGGACTGCATCTTAGAAGAGAAAATGACTAATATATTTCCCAGGGTAGCTTTTAAGATCATTCTGGTCCTCTGCATCTACCTCTACCCTCTTCCTCTCTCAGTCACCTGGAAAGCACCAGTCCCAATGCTAACTGACTAGAGGTTTGGCCATGTTCTTAAGGCCAGTCCCAAACTTCATTACACACAGATGCCTCAGAAACCCCCACCTGATCTTTTCTATTCAGTCTAGGCTACTGAAAAGTAAAAGCCCTTTACTTCTCCTGAACAGTACCCTCCTTTGTATGGAAAGCACTCAGCTCCTCCACAGCAGGAACTGACCCAAGGGTGTCCTTTGAGGAGGCTATCAGAGGCTTCAGCTCCATGAATTGGCTTTATTGGCCACTGAGGGTTTTATATACCTTTAACACAGTATATTTTTTATCCTTTTATAGTCTGTTATAAATAAGACAATGGGCACTTTCTATTGTTTCTAGAATGGTTTCCTGTCTTGGTAAAGGTCAGGGAACAAATTGGCTCACAAAACTGGTAGCTTCTCTAGAAGCATTGGTAAGTCAGGACTGGAATACCTGAGCAGAGGCTGCTTAGACTCTACCTTGAATAGAAGAAGGTCTGTAATTCTAGCAGCATGCATGAGCATCACTTTTCAAATATAAAAAGCCTCCCATTAGATATTGAAAATTGGGCAAATGCCAGCAGTGTTAAACGGAAGGCAGCACTTGTTCTGATCTCAAAGAATGGCTGATTTGGAAGAAGTATAGCACGTTCCTGATAAATCTCCCTCAGTTCTGGAGGTGCAATATGTCAGCAGAATGAGAGGGAGTGCGCAAGAGAAACAAGCTAAAAAAGCTACAATATTGTGGTCAGGATCGTGCAAATGAAGATCAGGCTTTCAATCTGGAAATAGTAACAGGGAAGAAAAGCAAGGGAGCACAGGGAGAGTCTATGGGCTATTAGAGATAATAGAAAAAAAAAATCTTTTGACAGAGCACAGGGACTTCTGCAAACTGTAGATTAAAGCCCACCTTGTTGCACTGGAGACATGGAGCTGGTTAACCTGATGTACATTCCTGCTGTAAGAGGCACGAACTCAACAGACAGACTAGATGTCAGGAACAGACTTTGTCTGGGAAGCAACATTAAATTTCTTTGCTCTCCTTGCTGAAATATTGCTGGAAAAGGATATCATGAATACATCCATGCAATATCATATCAGCTGCATTAGTGATCATTTTCCTGCCAGAAAATTCTTACCTACAAAGAAATAAGCAGTTAACAGCAAGAGGGAAAAGGTATGCTCCTGGTTATGTATTTGACACATGCTAAAATTACAAGACAATAGAGGAAAGAAAACTGAGCTGAAAGAGAAATTCAAATGTGTTCTGAGCAGTTTCTGGGGTCAAAAGTGAAAAGGAATAGAGGCTAACGCAGAAAATAAATGCACTTTTTCAGAGGCATAGGTGGAAGGCAGGAAGTAATCTGGCGGAGAAGCCTGAGACCAGGTTTGCTGCTGAAGTTTTCCTATAGAAAAGACCAGACAGATACCAAGGTCTAGATGAACGTCATGGATGTCAAAGCAAGAACAGCACCCTCTGAAGTAACAAAGCCGTTATGTGGCATCCACCTCAGCATTGTGAAGAAATAACCTCCAGGAACACACATTCCTCTCACATCAGGATTTCTTAAATATTATGTTTGATTTCCCCCACCCAAAGATGCAGTGTCACCAAAGCAGAAGATACATGAAAAAGTTCGAAGCATAAGGACCCATGGGTCCTGGGTTTCCAGACATGCAGGTCTGCCCGATGAGTTCTGAGTAAGACTGCATCTTCTTTCCTTTTACTGTCATTTCACTATTTCATCATCACTTTTCCCTCCACCTTATCTTCCTCACAGTGCTATTTTGAATGACACATACCCTGAGAATGCAACATTCTTGTGGAGTTCTTTTCCCCATGTTTCCTTATGTGTCTGTACAATCATATTGTTCTCCTCTGTAGAATCATAGAATCATAGACTGGTTAGAGTTGGAAGGGACCTTAAAGATCAAGTTCCAACTGCCAGGGACACCTCCCACTAGAGCAGGTTGCTCAAAGCCCCATCCAGCCTGGCCTTCAACACTTCCAGGGATGATGCATCCACAACTTCTCTGTACCTTCTTCATCCCTTCAGAGGTTTCCAGGAGAGTCCTGAGAGATGCTGTTGGGTTGCCCTGTGCAATACTTTTTGCTTCCAGACTGACAAAAAAATCATCTTAAGTGTGTTTTCTGTGACTTCAGAATACACTGTAAAAGAGAAAAGTTCACAAACCCTGTTAAGGACAGTAGGAAACATAGGGCACAAGCCTCTCTTTAGATCTACAACAGCCCGCTGGATTTTATGACCCACTGAAAATGAAACCAACCCCTTCTTTTTTTTCTTTTTTCTTTTTTCTTTTTTCTTTTTTCTTTTTATATAGGATTGCTGGTCTTTCCCTGCTTACATCAGGGGAAATTTGTGTCAGAGTACAAATTTGAGTCCATCTCTCCCTGAGACCTGTCTCTCCCTGAACCACTGCCCTTTAGTAACTTACGCTGTTCAGCACAAGGAAGAGGTTTGCATCTAAATGACCATTCATCCCCCTGCATGACTTGTGTTCTGCCATATAAAAATGAAACAACAGCAGAGATGGTATAATCTTTTTGCTGTAAGTTTTACCATTCATATGCATTTTTAACAATTAAAAATTGCTGTCTTTTTATATATATATTTTATATATNTAACCAAAGACCCCATCCAGATTATTATATTATACACTAGGCTTCAGATAAATCCAATTTAAACTAGTCAACCTTAAATAACAAATCCTAACACAAAGTGTCCTATTTGTTAACTGTAATTCTTCTGTGTATTATTCAGGATATAATTCAATAAAAACTGTATAAAGCCAAAATATGATAGTTAGGGTGATGCAGTAGTTTTGTATCACCTAAGCATATACTATACTTAGATGAAAACAATTTTCTGTAGGAAAACTTCATTTATTAGGGCAGTTATAAGTCTCTAGTCTTTCATTCAGAATGAGTGTTAGGGACTATATCACAGTAAATACCTGAAAAATAAGCACAGCTAGCACTGAAATATGAATATTATTCAGTCCAATTTTCTTTGATTTTGACATAACCAATTTTGAAAGTCACAAAGTAGATCACAGTGGAGTGTCACCTGATTGCGTCTAATATAAATTCAGATAAAAGGTTGTATCATTTTTAATATATTAACTTACTTAGAATGCTTTTGGGCTGCTGACACGTCAGCTGGATTGCAGTGATCAATAAAAGTAAAGAAAATGCTGAGATATTAGAATCTTTATAATTCCCCTAGTCAATTTTTCACACAGTACTTAGTACCCAAGTTTATGTCTAAACTTGCCAAGCTAAAAATGTAATTCATATGATAATGAAATGTCAAATAAGTCTCAAGCTAGAGATCTAGATATTTAAAGTACCTGATTTCATTAGGAAGCTACTTCTTAAAGATACAAGGAATGATCAGATGCTCTACTCATCTTCTGTCAACATTCAAATAGAAGTGTATTTGTTTTACTAGAATTTAGCTTCCTTGTAATAAATCACACACAAGAGCACTAACATCTAATTACCAATTACACTTATACAGTATATTATCCCGTAATGAAGATGAAGCCTATTAGATCAGACAGTTCACTGCAAGTTCAGATGCTGAAGAATAACGGTGATGGGTTAACTGGAAGGAGGAAAAAAAGTCCTGGTTTGCAGATGTTAAGCTTGTTGATTTGATGTCCTGCAAGAACTGTTGATTTGTATCAGAAAATTGTCTAATACACCTCTGTTTTTAGCCTGGAACCCACCCGGAATGTGAACAATGTTATAACTATCACATGTTGCCAGAGGGAAAACTTGGCCCTCTGTACACTAGGATGGTAAATCAAATCAAAAAGTCTCATCTTTACTCCTCTAGATGCAGGAAACACCTCATTGAATTTTATTCCAACTTTAACAATTTAATTATAATTATTATAAACAATGGAGCAAAAAAAAGGATGGGATATTTTTGTTCAAAATTAAAAAGATGATGGTACAGAATACAACACCACATTGCTTTAGTTTGTGGCACAGAAAGCATAAAACATTTCACAGCTATGCATCAACTACAAGAATTTAGCATTGTGACAAATACTGCAACAAAAAATTCAGTGACAACTACAGCAATGGAAAGAACCATTGACACATCTAGGGAATTGTAACCAGATTCTTGCAGCTTCCAGACTATTAATAGTCAGAATGATAACACCAACTGAGATACAGTTTCAATCCAAAGAAGTTGAAACTGTAAGAAAAGGAAAGCCTGATACGTAAGGAAAGCCTGATAGGTAAGAACCTGCTTAGACTTCCACCTTATGGCAGGAATTACTGATCAGAGGTCGCATTGCTTTGCACTGACACCCGAGGCTGCAGCCAGAGTGGAACTGATGGGTCCTAAAATGGAAACATATCCAGAATATTCCTGGCAATTGAATGGACTCCTAGGAGCATCACATCCAATAGTTTCACTGGATGTTCTCCAACTCACATTTCTTTGAATTCCTGCAAGCTGACATCATTCTTGTAATTGCAGAGTCCTTTTAATGCCAAAGTCCCAGAACACTTCAGAGAAATAGCTGATGAGAAATTATGATTTCTGAGCACAGGGTCTCTGCTGCAGTGTTATGTGCTGGTGTTATAACCTGTGATACTATACATCTTCTTTTTTTATAGTCAAGTCCAAGCTGTCACATGAGGTCACTTGATTCAGTACCTACATTCTTCCAACAAGAGGAATATTCAAAGTAGAGTCCCAATTTTAACCAGTTACCTTCTGTTATGTCAGACTCTGGTGCCTTTGTTGGATGGTACACTTACAAGTCCTACACAACACTTGAGAAAACATATATCCTCTTACAAAACCAACCAAAAAACACACAAATCTTTCTGTCTCCAATAGCCAACTGAATTATCATAGCATAATTCCTTATCTTAGGTTAAAAAAAAAAATTCGTTGCAAACACATAGATTACGATAGCAATCGTGGTCATGTGAAATGTAATCTAATTTTAGCATCAACAAACCAATGTGGACATTATAAAATTAACTGGTCGCTCTTCTGCCTCATTTATTAACTGGTTTTGCTAACAGTCATGACAGAGAGAGATTTCTGCTTTTCATATCAAAATAGAGATTGCATTGCTGCTGGTGAGAAAGGTAACTCTTTCACTTGGAAGGTAGTTCAACTGGCTAACAACAAAAGCACAAGAAACAGAAAGATCTGAATAGCTTAAAAGTTCTAGAGTAATTAGGATTCTTTCATTTAGAGGAGTCATTGTTTACCCTGAGCAAACAGAAGGAATTATTGATCCTTCATTCACATTTCAGCTAATTAGATGTCTGCTCAGCTTCTTACTGATATGACACTCTTTCTTCTGATTCATTGTATGCCCACCCTAACTAGCACTGGCACAAAAAAAGCATAGAAACAATCAACACTCCCACTAAGAAATCTTCAGCCCAGCTTGGTGGAAGATAGGCATCTCCCTGGCACATCCTGTAAGTTTTCTAGACTACCCTGTCGCTGAGAAGTGCTTGGCATTACAGAAACTGGTTCATGGTCCATATCCTATCAAGTGCTCTCATCAGGGTTAATACCAACCGCAAAGACAGGAAAGGAAAAGAAAAGGGAGAAAAGAAAAAAAAAGCAAAAAAAAAAAAAAAGGCAAAAAAAAAAAAGCAAGTCTTGATTATTGCACCTTGTTCCAATTGTGTATGGATCAAGGGGGATAAACATGCAGTCTGTAACACCATTTGTTCACAAGCAGTATAAACACTATTGATACGGCACCGTCTGATCTGTAGCGTTCCATCTGCCAGCTGCAAGAACGAAAAAAGGGAGAGCAATTAAGAATATTAATCAGGGCTTGAAGTGCTGCGTGATTCATGATTCACATAAAGAAAGACCAAGATATATCAAAAGATAATGTGTTTACTTAAAATAAAATAGAAGCATGATTTCTTTAGTCCTGCATAGTTAATGGAGTACATTTTGTTTTCCGTGACTGCAGTGAACTTTCCACCAAATCTCTTGCACTTGCTTTGAATAGTCAAGCACTTAGCTCAATCTATCTCAGCCTAATTCAAGCTTCTGATTACTGATTATTTAGAAGCACTGAGTTAACATTAGAGTATCAGCAGTTAGATTATTTCCCTGGTGATCTTCATTCTGGTATTTAATAATGTCATTTCTTCCATTCCAATTAAATTTTTCTGCAAACGAAGGGAAAAAAAAAAGGCAAAAGTTTATTTTAGATTTCTGGGTAAAAGTACAGAGTATAAGCAAGAATGTGGTCCTTGTTGTGAAATTGTGTGGATATATTGGCAAAACCACTCTACAAGTTTTAAGGAGAAAGATATCTTTTCTGTACAGGTGAGGTACTACTATACAGACTTGTAGCTTCTGCTGAGGAGCTATCTCCCCGTGGATAAGTGAATGACAACACTGTAAAGATATTTAAAGTGTCTGAAGGTACAGATTGGTGTCCACTGGGATTTCCATATCTCCATCAGACACCTACATGCAGGCAGAAATCACCGTTTAAAATGTAAGGGAATAAAACATCTGTTCAGATACCCACCCAAGAAAACCAGCCTGTTGTCTGTACAGAAGCCTCAGAAGCAATCTAATGCCATGTAGACAATCTTTTTTGCTGCCACTCAGCAAGGTATGTGGCCTTCTTACTGTAACAAACACTTGAGACACAACAGACATGACTCTTCTGCACACACGGATCACATCTCTAAGCTGAGGAAAAGAAAGGTCCAGCGCAATCTGTCCCAGCTGGCAGTTTGGCTCCAGGTCAGCACAACCCCTTGTGCACATCAGCGTATCAGAGAAGACTCCGTCATGGAGACTGACCCCAGGATACTCATGGAGGTTATCTACCACAAAGTCGTCCTGCTTGAAAATTGCCATATTCAAAGCTGGGGAAGTGAAAGGTAGTCCAAACTCACTGGGGTACTTATCGCAGCTGTTCCAGCAGTTGCAAACACTTAAAAATTAAGATCAGATTTCTGAGTTGAAGGTCTACAGTATTTTGATTCAGTCACCTCTCCAGAAATAAGCTAGACTCAAGATTTAAAAGCATCGGGTATTTAAGGATGTGTCAGTCTGCACAGTAAAAAAGACAAAAATTATTTTATGCATTTATAAGATAGGTGGGTTGGTGTTTTTTTTCTCCTGGATTTTAGGTCATGCAACAGCTTGCACCTGACAAGAAAAATTAAGACGGTATTGTGTGCAATTTCCACATAGAAAAAAAGTTTCCTAGCTTTGAAGTAGGCAAAAAGGAGCATTTATGAAGTTAAAGAATCTCAGAGATAGGGCTTTAAAAAAGATTAACCTGTTAGAAGAGGATGATATGCTATCAAGTTCTGCAGTGGAAGCTTGATAACCTCAGGCTGTCTTTGAAACCATCCAAACAGGGGCTTTAGATGATTTGAAACCATTTACAGAAGGTCTGCATGTCATCTTTTGCAATAAATCAAGGACCTTGCAACCTGATGTCCTCTTTCATTAAAGATCGGAGTATAACGTTAAGCAGGTTGAAACCAGATGGCACACTAAAATTGAATATGTAGGTGGAAGAAAAAAGTAGGGGTATCAGGAGAAAAGGACGTGGAAAATCTTTTTGTTTGCAGATTGTATGCCGGGGGAAAAATGATACAGAGGGTGCCATCTGTATGTGCCATCTTCACCAAGTTATTTCCAAGAATGTATAAAGTGTAACTCTACAAAATGGAAGGGATGGGCTGGGTATGCTGACTGCCTTATTCAAGTTTTCTTCTTAGGAGGGACTGAGCACCCCGATGGCCTGTACTTTGCTGAAGGAAAGGAAACCTACACCAAATGGATGCGTTTCTCTTTTTGTTGAAACACACATATTATAAAACAACCCTTTGGGAAAGTTCAATAAAGATGGAGCAAGTAACAAATTTGATGGTGAAATCTCTCTGTGCTGGGGCTCTCTGAAAACAAACTATTGTTTTTAAATTCTCTAATCACATTTTGTTTGCTGCACTTCCCACCGTTGCCTTTCTCATAGCCTCCAACCAAGGTCTGCATTAACACCTTCTTCAAGCATAGTAAAATATCTCAAAAAGTAAATCGTTGCCTGAGCTCATCAAGAAGCTATGTCCAACTGGATGTTGCTCATCTTCTACTCTTCAACAGAGAGAACTTCCCTCCCCGGCACCAGCAGTGTGCAGAGGACTAATAATTTAGAACCATAGGGGTGACTGTGCCAAAGCAAAAATCCTGACCAACTAATGATTTAGAACAAACTTCTGTTCTGAAATACTTTGAGGTCACCTCAGAGAAACTTCACTCCCTGTCCCACAGGGTGGTCATTTGGGCTTGAAGACATGGACTGAGGCTGAGGAGACAATTTCTGTTTATCCCAAATCGACTAGAGAAGGTAATCAAGAACAGTTTGTACTGTGCAAAATCATGAGAAGTCTGTCTGCCATGTAAATTTTGACAGCAAGTTCTCCAGTTCAGAAAGGGCCACATAATATACAGTACCTCCCACAGGGAAATCTCTGTTTCTGTACACAGAGTAATAATACAGTAAATGGAAGCAAAATCTGCTTTAATTTTTGAGCACAGAACAATGGCAACAAGCTCCCATTCAGGAATTTAATCTCAGTAGCTCTTTATACTTTGAATGTCTTTTTCTTTTTTTTTTTTTTCCTTTTCCCTACAATGATTTTGGGTTTTTCTCTATAACAGGTTGCAAAAGTACAAGAGGATACAAATCCAACAAGCTTCAATTGTAGAAGGATGTCCCGACTCCCCAGCTACAGATAGGGGCCTTAATGGTAGTTTGTGATAGAAAGGATTTCCTATGCCATTATCAAGATCTTTTCTGGCAGCAGCTTTCATAGCACTGTCAGATTAGAGTCCTCCTCATTAACTGTCAGCCACTATCTGTTTTTCAGTGGGAGAGAAGAGAAGGAGAGAATAATAATCCTCATATATACCGGATGGCCTCTAGGAGAGAAATGTCACTTAATGGCATTTGTACAGCAGATAATACCAGGCAAAATAAAGGGCAGGGGGGATTTTTTTCTTTTTCTTTTTTTTTTTTTTTCTCCAGAACTCCTGAAGAAATGTTTGTTACCGTTCTCTCTCAAATTGGCTTTGCAAGTGAGTTGGAGGTTATATGTCAGAAATTACTCATAGATCACTGGAGGGATAACAGAGCCCTATTTGCAGTCCCAAGCACACTAGAATATCTTCCTTTGGACTTTGTGACTGACAGCAGCTTCCTTTCATCCTCAGGCACTGGACAAATTAAAGGACAATCCTGGTCCCTGTGTTTTCCCTCTGATTAGTGCACACAGGCTCGCTCTTAGCAGTGTCAGACTGTGCTATTGCTGCACCTCAGGTACTTTTCTCTAGATGAAGGTGGGGAAAAAAGGGAACAGTCTAAAGGGTGGGGAGTTTTAGGAGACTTTCCTTTCTCTTAAGAAAGTTGTTATGAGCACTGGCTGGCAAACCTTTGAATTTAGTGCATCCTTTGTATTCTGGCAGAAGCACAAGCTACTCCCGGTCATCCAGGAACAGACCTGATTTGCTGTGCCCTTCTTCCAGGTTTTATTTCCACCATAGAATTCTTGTGTTTCTCTGCCTCAGAAAATTCTGAGAAATACCAAATTAAAATTTAAAGATAATTAGAAAAGATCAGGAGCAAATCTAACAGGAACAACGTATTTAAAACAGTACACGGACACAATTTATCTTTGATTATTTCAATGATCTTACTTCTAAGGATGGCTGAAAAGTCCTCTCCACTCAGCACATGGACGGCAGAATTATTCATGAAAAAGGTATGCAAAGGCCACAGCCAACATCGTGGCTTTCTAAAATCACCTTCATTGATTTTACCCAGCCTTGCAGCAGAGACAGAGCAGACAGCTGGGGAAGATAACAGCAGCAGAGCTTAAGGAGGTTCCAGCAAAAGATTCAAGGCATAAAGTTGGACAAATGATCGCCTTCAGTGACAAATTCTGTGCTGCATCTTTCTTGGAAGCTCTTGGAAGTAAAGTAACGGGTAATAAGCCTCATATTGTCTGACAAAAACCTGTTGTTTTGTACATGGAGTCCAGTTGTCAAATATATGGGAGTTTTTTGCTTTGTCTGTATTCAAAGGTTTGCAGCAAGCGCTGCAAAAACAGATGTTGTTACATTTCTTGACAAGCCATGACTTAAATGTAAGCTATTTTATTCAGCAATTGCATCATGACAGGAAATACATTTTTCTCCATTTTCTTTTCCTATCTTGGACAGCATTTAGTCTTCTTTTCCCTCAACAGCGTTGTCTGATGCATCTTGTTCAGTCTATGTTTTGATCTCTGTGTGAAATCTGCCCAATACAGACATGCTCTCAAATCACAGTTTGTCTGTATCCTTGCACAAGACCAGAGAGAACATGAGCCACATCATTGGCATTTCTTAAAATCAACTTCACACGCTTCCTTGACTTCCCTCATAGATACATGTGAGTCTAGGCTATACCACAGGAAGCCTAGCCATGACTACCTACTGAATCAGGAGGTAAAAACCTGTCATGACAATCTGAAAATTTGAAGAAAATTTCTTAAATTACTAAGAAACATATTTCTACTAAAGGAAATTAGAAAATAAATAATTTAAGGAAAAAAAAAAATCCAAACCACAAACACCCCATAACAATATCTTGAGCCTTAGATTGCATGGGAAAATAGCCTAATGGACCTTAAACTAAGAGTAAAAAAAGGAAAAGGAAAATACAGATCAAGTCACACTGAGATTTCACTTTGTAGCTTGCTACCTTGCCAATTACCCACGTTATATTGCAGTATGCTCAAAGATAAAGGGAGAAACAACGGGAAGTCCAGCAGGCAATCAAGAACCTTGGCTATGACAGCCAAAACCAATACTGGATGTGCCTGGTGATATCACATCACACTCCTGTTGCTCAACCAACCTAAAGACCTTACAGGTATTGCTGTGAACACAGGGATTAAAGACAGCCATGGAGGTGGCTCATCCATGAAGGGCCAAGGATGTGCACTGTGGTACTTGATCCCAGACAGTAAAGGCAATAGCTGACCTGAGGATTTTGCCAAAAGACTGATGGCACACACCAAGAGCACCTGAGCAGTCTGGCAGCTTGTCAGCTGAAACAGATATCTGACCTTGGAGTTAATCCAATACAGAAATAGCTATCATCATGGCTTTAAGTTAGTCCTGTGTATCTGTTTCTAAACTTAATAACCCCATTGTAAATACTATTGTAATACATTCCAGCCATCCTTGTACTTCCATATTTCTCTATTGTTGAAAGCAATTGCCCATTAACCAGTAAACAACAAAGCATTACATTCCTCCTCCTAGCAGTCTTTGAAAATAGTCCTGTACCTTTCTCTAAAACTTATATATAAGAAGTTTCATGGGTACCCCAAGGGAAGGGAGTGTCTTTCTCACTGAGCAGCATGAGCCAGGGTAGGTAACACCAGGTGTCAGAAAGAGATATTTTCCAGTGACAAGTATCAGCCAGGGACAGGCAAAAGGAAAGCTGGAACCGTGTGGAACCTGAAGGGCCTCTTGCAAGTTTGCAACAGTTATCTGAATCATCATTTTTCTTCCCTTCAGCTGGAGGGAGAATGTGATTTATTAATATTAGTATACTATCCTTGATGATGGCAAGACCAGCCCCCAGTAATGTACACAGGCAGAAAGAGGCACTCACTTGGACAGCATTTATATACTACAGCGTGGGAAATGATTCTCCAGACCATAAATAGACTCTTAATTGCCATAAGCCTGAAGGGATGTGAGGGAAAACTCCTTGAATTCCTTCCAATCAAGACACTATAGTGGGTTCATCACAGATTCATGCCTTGAAAAAACAGAAATTCAGCACCTTTGACCACTGACTATCTTCTGGAAAAACCTGGAGACCCTGAAGAGTCTAAAATACATCAAACTTAGGAGCAATTCTGAGCATACCAGAAGACAGATTTATTCTTCAGAGTAAGATTTAGAACCTTTAAAATTTAAACTGCATTTTTTCAACAGTAGCTGTAAGATGAGAAACGAATGCATCAGGGGCTCAAGAAGAAAGGGTATCTTGGAAAGGCAGCTTTATTCTTATTAAAAGTCAGCAATTGTGACTATCAAATTACTCAAATTAAAAAAAAATACAATTGTAAATACCTTAGCCTCTGAGAAGCTAAAAAAAAAATGAATAGGGTCATTGTAGAAATGTTAAAAGATAACAGCATCCACAAAAAAGAGTGCTGTAAATCAAGTGACATATCATAAATCTAAGCAGACAATTTATGAAAGCCTTGCTGAAAATCAGTGTGTCGTTCCCTTCATTCCAATGTCACTGTTACCCTGCAAATATAGAACAGTTACAGCTAATTTTTCCAGCAAGAAAAAAAAAATGTAGTCTCAGAACATTACTAAGAAAATATGACAGATTGGATAGAATTAGGTTAAGGAGAAAAATAAACTCTTGAGGGCAAAACCTATGCAAGCTTGTAATAAAAACATGCAAATCTTAAAAATTGCACTGGGGCTGGACCCTCACTTCAGAAGCTCGGGGCTGTTGCAACTGAGTACATTAATTTTGCATTATTCCAAAGAAGAGATGTCTCTCATCTTACACTATAATTTGGCTCCAGTAAAAATAAAATTGCACAGCCCTTGACAGAACCCACTTTAGGAGTGTGGATTTCAGAGAAACACAGACTCCACACCACATGGATGATGTATTCCTCATTGTGTGCGTCCCACCACCCTGGCCCCTCCAAGTCCAGAGCTCCTTTTAGATCTAAACTTCCAAATAGATTTATTATCATTGAAAGAGCTGCAGTTCTGTTTGTTCAGTCCTTGTGACAAACATATAATGAGCAATTTTTTTCACTAAACTTGGTACAACTCCTATGACCATCTGAAAACTTATTTACAATATCACAGATTGGGCAACATAATCATGGTAGCTAAAGATAATAAATAATTATTGTTGCCATCTGGACGCTTTGAGAAGCGTCCTTCTGAAGTTTGTACTTCAGTTTCTACTGGAATAGAGTGGGTACAAAAAAGTAAACAACAACAACAAGAAGTTAAATTTACATTAACAGAAGAATAGCTGCTAATTTGGAATCTACAAGGGGAAGATTTGGAATCTACAAGGGGAAGAACTGACATTAATTTAAATGTAATTTACACAGAAATATTCATGAAATTTTGTAGCTATTTTTTAGCTTGTCAAGCATATTGATGTACTAGAATGGTTTCCTGATTATCAGTAATTCTACTCGCAGCAGTACACACCACATCATCGGAGAGACAAAGATTTGTTTTGATACCTTTTCCCCACCTCTATGAATCCAGTTATCCTTAATGCTGACAGTTGTTGTGTGTATTTAGCCTATTTCCCCACATAGTTACATTCACTGTGGTTTGCAGGACAGACTGATAATTCTGTATAAAATGTTTAGGCCACCTTGAGCATGGTGCTGCTCATGGGTAGGGCAGGGGAGCATTCAGCCCTGCCCTGATACGCAGGGCTGGGCAGCAGCCCACTGCTATTAGTGACACACCTCAGCATCAGTGAGCAGCCACCACTGCTAATGAGTGACAGCCTGGGAAACAGGCAGAGGTGGCCTTTTCTTCTGCTGTTCTGTGGCTACCCCTGCAGGCAAGGGAGACACAACCTTCAGATCCCAAAATAGAGGTGTCTGGGGAGTGCCATTCAGGGTTGTGAGCAGGGATTCACCCAGTGCTCCTCAGAGCCGTAGCAGGTGTCTCTGGGGCATCAGGTAAAAATTAAAGTGAACTTGTTTCCAGTGGGAAAGTTGAAATTTGCCACAACTATGAGAAACACCATTTTGAGGGAAATGGTGAAAGCAAAAATTACTTTTTTTTTTTTTGTAGCCCCATCAACAGGTTTGAAAAAGGTCATGGGAGAAATATGAAATGTGCATGGCACCCACAGGGCACACACTTGTTCCACTAAAACAGCAACCCAATTTCTGTCCCCACACGTTTTTATGACTGTTGGTGCAGTGTCAATTTGCCATAGGAGAGCTGATCAAAGACCATAACTTCAGAAAATATTTTCATGAAACAGGCTAATTCCTGCTATGGCTGTTTATTCCATGGGGGTTCACCGAAATAGTGAGTCATCATTAGCCCTCCAATATATTTCAATTACTTGATCAAATGCAGCATAAATAATCCAATTAGTATATTCTGCTTTAAGCAGGCTTGCATAATGCTCTTTAAAAAAATTAAAAAAAAAAAAAATAAAAAAAATAAAAAAATAAGAAGAGAGAGAATCCTGCCTGGAAACAGCACACTTTGAGTGAAGTGCTATTTGGCTCTGATTTTGCAAGGATGACATTTGGATTGTTGTGAGCTTTCACAAGTAGGGCATTGCAAAGTTAAACTTTTGTTAAACCAATGTAATGCCCTGGTACTTTCTCAATTGAAAACATGCCTCCTCCTGGGCCCCCTCACAGACTCCTCTCCCTTGTAAACAATGATAATTTTGCAATCAATACCTGTAGTGGAAGGCTCTGTCCCTGGAACAAGCAGAGAGTGGGCAGTGTAATGGTTTGACCATGTTGGGCATAATCAGTTTCCTTTGTAAAAAGAAACAGGTTCTCACTCCAATTCTTATTTCATTTCCACACTGTTCATAGCAAAATATGAGTTGCAAACTCTGTCTAGGCAGTAGCTTTCAAATTTGAATTGCAGGGCAAGGAAATGCAGCTTGGGAAAATCCAACTGGCTGTAAAGTTCAGCGTTGTCCCATCCCTGGGCTGGACTGCAGTTCATGAGCACTAAGGTAATAGAAATGGAATTAAACTTTTCCTGCCTCGAACTGCTTCAAACTCACCCCCTGGGGGCCAGACTTAGTTTTGGATGCAGGACAGGAACAGACTCTCCTGCATCAGTTGGGAGGGACTAGGGCCCTGCAGAGCCCTCACTTCTGACCACCTCTGCTCACCTAACGGATCCAGACCTTCAGGTTGCCCAGGTCATCTTACCGCAGCCTCTGGATCGCCCATGAAGAAAGGGAGAAGAAACCTTTATGAGGGTAAATGGTGGAGATAGTGAGCCAGGCAAAGGCTGGCTGCTGCACCCGATGTGGAGATGAGCAAGAAGGGGTCTCCTGCAACTACAGCTCCCAAGCCAGGGGTGCCCAGCACTCCCTGAGAGGTGCCTCATGATGTGCCATAGAGTATTTATTATGCATGTGTTGTACAAAGGAGGTTGTCTTTAAAGAATAATTATGGTGTTGATTACAGCAGAAGAGGAAGGGGCTGAGCTGTTACAGAAGACAAACCGGGACACAACAAAAAGTACCAAAGAAGCCCTGTTCAGCTGTAAGTGGGAGATTTTATTTCTTTGCTTCTTAATTTTTTATGTGCAAATCAGCTCTTTGGCTTTCTCAAGGGCTCCCCAGGGCACACATCTACTCCTCATACTTTCCCTACCCGTGCCATCAAGTCTGACAAGGCTATCCCAGGGGTGCAAAGTGGGAAGAAAAGCAAAACTCAGCAGTCCCCACAGTGGTGATGGCATTTTCTCATGCTCTGGGTGCAGGTTTCCACAGCTGCAAGGCACAGTGGTATATTAATTGCACAACAATGGTTAAATGAGCACCTTACTCTTGCCATAACAGCTACCCTTACTCTGGTGGCTTGTGACAAAAGCCAGTAACACAGGCTAATGTCCAACACTCACTTTATAGGTAGTTGTTTAATTTATAGCTTTTCAGACAACTTTATCTACTTCACAAAGCTCACCTGGAGTCAGGATTTCATTCTATTTGAATCAGTGAGAGCATTTCTACTTATATCAGAGGGCAGCATTTCAGTCAGGTAGTAGAATCATAGAATCATAGAATTGTATAGGTTGGAAAAGGCCTTTCAGATCATTGAGTCCAACCATCAACCTCACACTGACAAAATCATCATTAAACCATGTCCCTCAGCACCACATCTACCCATCTTTTAAATACCTCCAGGGATGGAGATTCTACCACCACCCTAGGCAGCCTGTTTCAACGTTTGATAACCCTACCAGTATAAAAAATTTTCCTAATATCCAATCTAAACCTCCTCTGGCACAACTTGAGGCCTTTTCCTCTTGTCTTATCGCCTGTGACTTGGGAGAAGAGACCAACAGCCACCTCTCTACACCCTCCTTTCAGGTAGTTGTAGAGAGTGATAAGGCCTCCCCTCAGTCTCCTTTTGTCCAGGTTAAACCCCAGTTCCCTCAGTGGCTCCTCATAAGTCCTGTGCTCTAGACACTTCACCACCTTTGTCGCCCTTCTCTGGACTCACTCCAGAATCATAATGTTTTTCCTGTAGTGAGAGGCCCAGAACTGAACACAGAACTTGAGGTGAGTCCTCACAAGTGCCATGTACAGGGGGACAATCACTTCCCTAGTCCTACTCTTCATGCTATTTCTGATATAGACAGGAGATCTGTCTCTAAGGAGTATCACTTAGAAAATTTATGACAAAATCCTGTGCTGCATTTACTGGAGGAAGAAAGAGGTGGATGCATACAGAGCTATTGGACAGGGTTCCCTCTTAATGTCCTTGATGCTGAGGGTAGGTCTACCAGCGTAATGTAATACCACGTGGAGCTGCTCAAAATAACTGTGCAGCAGAATGAATATACTCACTGCCATGGAGATCTCTGCTTCGTCTAATTAGCACTGCTGAGAAGAAGGGCTTATTAACCTGGGCAGAGTGCCACAAAATCACGGCTACCCTGCTTCCAGCACTTCAGCGAACTCATTAGTGCTGTCCTGGGCATCATTGCACAAGAGCAAATTTGTGAATGAAGACCTGTAGAAGAGAAGCCATCTGATAAACGCTGCAGCTCTCTGTGGCCCTGATTAGAAGTTGTTTAAAAACTGGGAGGGGGAGGGACCACAGCTGTTGTGAATCAGTTTTACACTGCGTGTAAGTTTTTCAAAACAGAGGGCTTCTTCCCCTGGTATGAGCTGAGTACTCCCAAAAATTATTTGCCACAACATGTAGATCCCAGTGTATGCTCCTTCTGCTTTCACATGAAGGCATAAAAACATTATCCAAGATTTCCTGTACCATCGGAGGAAAAAGCCTCCCTCTAATAGACCACTTTGCTTTCCTAATGATGGACATTATCTAATAGCGATAGCTGACCTAAAAACAGAAACAAAGACTGAGATATATAGAATAATGAGAACTCTGTGTGTTCTCATTATAGCCACTGAAGTAGTTATGGTCCCATTTCATGGAAGGAATATGTAGGTGATAATAACGTTACCAAAATGAAATGAAATGGTGTTGTCACTAATTCCATTTAATGCTCTAACAGCGTCCAAGTTAGATGTGCTTATTAGTTCATAACATTGCTGGTTATAGTTTTTAATCTCATATAAATCTCTCTGCAATTAGGAACTAATATAATGAGCCAGGAAGAAAACAGCACATTTCGTAAATAAATATTCTTAATGACAATCATGTGTGTGCCATGGCAGCAAACTGCCAAATACTCTTGCCCTTTTGTGACTTCCTCCTAGTTATTCATTATATGCTTTCATATTTCCCTATAAATGCCATATCACTTTTACTGTATTTTAAAGGAACTTTAAGGGAAATCAGGTTCTTTCAACATATTGTAGCATCTCTTAAAAAATGTTCAGATGTTCTAGAATCTCAGCATGTTGCTATTCCAGAGCAGCTCATCTGGACATCATTCAGAGATGAATAAGAGGGTGAAAAAAATCAGTCATATATGGAGATTAATCTTTGCAGTAAAGCAATGCTGTCAACAAAATTAACAGCTTTCTGACACTTTCATTTGTATGAGTCCACTTTGAATTTTGGAGGGAAAAAAAAAGCAAGCCACAATTCCACAGAAACGATGTTTTGTTTCTCTCTGTGTTTTTATCTAAGAAAAGGGTGTATTCAGAAAGAAAAAGTCAACCTTCTATAGAAGCAGTTCGTTCTGTATAAAGGCAATAAATTAATAGGGAAGTTAATGCTATTGACAAATATTAATAGCACTACAATGAAATAGCTTTATCAAGAGGCCTTTAGTACTCCCGGCATAGAAAAAAAAAAACCAACGCACAAGCTTTAACAGCAGTGCTAAAAGAACCAGAATTCTTCAGGGTCACAGCATAGAAAACCTTAAAATCACAAAATAATTAAAAGATCATTTCCAAGGAAGAACAACTCTTCATTTCACTAATTGAAAACAGTATCTCTAGGTGATCAAAGTGTAAAAATTATATTATTCTTTTGATTTTTAGTGAGCTTCAGTTACCCACAGTCAAATATTTTTCTCATTTTCAATGGAGGCATTCAGTTCCACAGGTAACCAGAAATGTCCGAAAGCCAACAGGAATTCAGATCTTCAGAAAACTGCTGCTGACTGTAGATAACTTCAGCAAGACTGAAAAATGAGATTCATCTCCAAAACTTTGTTGGAAAGGGCTCATTCACAAGTCAGAGAGACAAAACAAGAGGTTTGTGCTGTAATGTCCTGTGGCTAGATTCCATCACTATCTACAAATACTACTCAGCTGACTGATAGCATTGCTTCTTTAATGATCCGTTTAAGTGAGTTAAGGTTTGTAAGAAGTTATATCTCTTAGTAGACCTAAGATGCTGAAAACAGCAGAGAAAGGTTTCAATCACACATGCTTGTCTGAGGTCAGTTGAATCATGCTTCTGGACCTGTACTTACCTTTTATAACCTTATATTTCGGACTGAGAATTGACGTGTCATTTTTTCACACTTTATCTGTTGGTTTCCTCACAGACCTTGATTTCTTTAACTCTAAAATCTAACTTTGTCTTCTCCCCTAACCGTTTTTCTGAGCATAATGACCCATGGTCCATCATGTCCAAATTGGATTACTGTTTTTGAATCTGATGACAAGTCACATAACCTAGGTGTCCAGGAAACACCCACTGTCTATCTCAATAAATGATGTCATGACAATGACACCAATA
The DNA here is from genome assembly GCA_013400375.1 of Thinocorus orbignyianus. Classification (NCBI taxonomy): domain Eukaryota; kingdom Metazoa; phylum Chordata; class Aves; order Ciconiiformes; family Thinocoridae; genus Thinocorus; species Thinocorus orbignyianus. The sequence goes on from VXBW01006960.1 coordinate 173,350, forward strand.
ACTTTAGACTCTGATCATTTCAGTGTTTCTTTTCTCAATATCAGATCAATAATATCAAATGCAGACCTGTGAATCATCAGATTTATGTCCGGCTCCAGGCGATAGAGATCACAGAGCTCAAAACAATTTGCAAAACAACTGGGAACAAAACGCAAGACCTCCTGGATCCTACTGACATACAAGGATTCCAAAAAACACTAGAAAATATAGTGGGAGATACTTATGCCACTTAGGTTTCTGAACCATAGGTGGTTGCATAGCTTCAGGCTTCTTGTCTTCTTCTACTGCTACTGACCACTGTCAAACGCGGGATGAGCAACCAGATTCACCTCTGCTTTGGCATAGCGCTGTCACCTGTATGTCTTAAACTGAGAGAGAAAAGAGGACAAATCCCAGATGTGACTACGGATGGAAATCCATCCTCTGCCTTGCAGTCTTTCCAGGTGAGAGTGAAACAAACAGCTCCATCCACCTCAGCAGTCCTCTCCAGCCCCGTCTGGGTTAGTAACCATGCTGCCTCCTTTCACTCCAGAGACTTTCAAAGAATCCGCATTATTTGCAAAGCAAATAAACTACAAACTACTTTTTATTGATGGCTGTAATTTAAAATAAAAACAAAACAGAAACCCTGTCAGTACTATTACCTAAAAAGGGAGAAAAAAGATAAAGTGTCTATGAAATCCCCCAGCACCTTCACTTCAGCTCAGGCTGTGTGTTGATGTGCAGCAGGATAATATCCCTGAGTAGGTTTTGAGTTGCTCATGACAAAGGTACATTTCTGCCAGCTGGTACTGCTATTGTTGTCACTTATCTTGTCTCTGTGTTCTGTTCATGCAAGAAATGATGCCCATCACATGTCTGCCTCTTCCACAACAGTTCCTGTATCTTTTTTTAGGCTACCCAAAAAAGTTCCTACACATCTTTCCGAACAGTTTTCTTCCACAGTTTTCTGCAATAAGGGGACAAGACCTTGGGAACCAAGGCACTTTTTTGTTCCCTATGTACTAACTTATCAGGACAGAGATACTCTTTTGTCAAGCTTCAAAGTAAGGCTCAGAAAGTGGTAGGGAATAAAAAAGGGAAAGGACAGAAGTATGTAATTTACACTAGCAGTATGGTTTTGTTTTTTGTATTTCAACCTTATTTCTGTCTCTATGGGTCATAAGCAATCCAATTAAAACAGAACTATCCCTGTCTACCTGAATAGCACCTAGCATAGTCAACCATCACCTCTGGCTCTGGTTTCTGTGGCTTCATAGCACATTTTCCCGCTGAAGACCTGATAATTCTAGAATCATAGAATGGTTAGAATTGGAAGGGACCTTAAAGATCATCAAGTTCCAACCCCCCTGCCCTGGGAAGGGACACCTCCCACTAGAGCAGGTGGCTCAAAGCCCCGTCCAGCCTGGCCTTAAACACTTCCAGGGATAGGGCATCAACAACTTCCCTGGGCAACTTGTTCCAGTGCCTCACCACCCTCACAGTAAAGACCTTCTTCCTAATATCTAATCTCTATCTCCCCTCTTCCAATTTAAAACCATTACCCCTTGTCCTGTCACTAGACTTCCTAACAAAGAATCCCTCTCCAGCTCTCCTGTAGGCTCCCTTCAGATACTGAAAGGCTGCTATCAGGTCTCCCCAAAGCCTTCTCCAAGCTGAACAGCTCCAGCTCTCCCAGCCTGTCCTCACAGGAGAGGAGCTCCATGCCCCAGCAAAAGGGAAGTCCAGAAGCTTATAGACGTGAGGGTATATTCTTCGAATAGAGCCCAGAGTAAAAAGGTTCACATGAAGTTCTTTTTTTCTCACTTCCTGCATCTCTTTCCCTTGGTCAGTCAAAAGACACAATTCTAAAGGGCACCAGGCCTCTATATTTCCAGTGCTTACAGAAAGGCTCTTCAGCCTTCTACTTCAGTTAGCGTTGCAGAGCCCAGTACTCAGCACTCAGCAACAGGAGAAAGGGATGATATATATTTTGGCTGATGTTTCCCAATATATACATAAATATATATATTAAAAAAACATTAAAGCCTAGGGATGATCTATGAATGAAAGTAAACATAGATAGACCAGTGCAGTTACTTTGTCTTCTGTTTATGGAAGTGGATCTCAGTTGCTCCCAGCCTCGTAGCTGCCCTGCAATATCAGCAGTAGATTGATGGTGATTACAATTATGCATGAAGTTTCAACACTCTGTTTACAGACTAAGCTGCTGTTATTGGCAAATCACCTTTCTTCTTGTAAGGAGGTGAATGCAATATGAGTTGCAGACATTGCTCTTTAGAAAGTTCCAACTAAAGATTCCCACTTTGATTTATTTTGGCATTAAAGCTTTAGTTTCACATATATGAAAACTAAAATGGAAAATCCTGCAAGCCATTGCTTGTATGAATATCACTTATTTTTCTTTTTCCATTATTTGAATGACTCACAGGCAACTGGAAATCTCCGCCAGAACAAGGATTTCTATATGCCAGATTGTGCATTACTAATTTACACAAAGTTCCATTTACTCACATAACTAGTCATGCTGATTTCAGGAGGACTACTCACAGGAGTAAAAGCTGCTCTGTTAACGGAGTCCTAAATTCCTGTCCCAGGAGTATCATGTTTCTGGAAGAAGCCGTTGGTCTTACTTCTTTTTTTCATTGCTTTAGGCAGAAAACTAAACTGAGAGTGTAAGCTATCTTAATTAAATCTGATCTGAAGCTTTGCTTTTCTAGTTAGCTCATGCATTCTGATATGTAAGTTATACCCTAATCATTCCTCAACATAGACTTCTGCACAATGGTATCTAAATACAACAATTAGTGCAGAAAGAAAAAAAAATTAGTTCAAATTAGACAATATAAGAGAAAGATAAACTCCAGGTGGCACAGTTTGGGGTTTTTTTGAAGTAAAAAAATGAAAAATTCCTCACTGGGAGGCAATGTTCATAAATTAAAATTCTATTTATAATGTGTCAGTGACATTTTCATATCTATTTATTTTAATGCCTACCAGCATTTAAAAATTAGTTGAGGTTGTGTTGCTATTACAAAGGTTAAATGAATAGATTATGAGTTGCACAGATGTTTATGGTTTGGGTTGATAGCTCTGGGACATCCCATTCTGGAGGCATTGTGTTCCAGTTCATTTTAACAGTAATTAGAAGTACCCCCGTAACGAGGTGCTTGCTGCTGAAAACAACTTCATTAGTTTGGGTGATTTTATTGGTTTCCTTTAGGGTGAGGAACGAGTGTTAATAGTTGTAATTTAATAGGAAAATTACTGAAGCAAGGAAGATTCCACTGAATCTTAAATGAGGCATTAGACAGACGTTCCTTTTCCAAATAATGAAATATAAGGGAAGAGCAGCAACCGTAAGAATTATCATCATAATGTATTTACCCTAGAACAGATGAACTATTTTGTTTAAATATTTTAAATATCACTTGAAGTTGTTAGGAGCCTATAGAGAAAATATCTATTAGCTTAACAAATTCTGAGGACATTTGGCTGCACACTTGGGCATTCACACACTTTGTGACTCTGAACTGAAATCCTGCCAGTCAGAAAGGTTGTGTTCTCTTTCAGAGAGTGAGAAGGACTTTTTCCCCTGGCAACATATTATTGCTCAGCACAGAGCGTCTTCTTTAAGGTACCACTGGTTCCCACCAGCCAGAGCTGCCCCAGTTACACTGGAGCCCATGCCTTTAGGGGGATGATGGATTGTTGGCAAACTTACTAGGCTGTCTGAGCTGAGCTGTGTGAAGCTGTATCCCTGCTAGATATTTCCATTCTCTAGAACAGGAGGTGTTCCCTACTCTTGGCCTAGGGATCATATTTTTGCCTGGGTGAATGTGCATTATAAATCACAGTTAACCTAATTTCTGCCTGCAGACTCCTATTGAAAATCAGTACCTTGTCTAAGAGCTTGTCTGGAGGCCCTCTTTGAATCTCTTTTCTGCATTCCTTCCTTCCTCTCCAGCCTTTTCTTCTACAACTCCTCAACAATCTCTGAAGGCTCCTCTGATGGGATGTGATAGTCTCATTAAGATGAAGTGGACAGCATGAGGGTGCTGTGTGAAGATGATGTCACGCCTCTGTGACCTGCTGAGTAGTTAACTTAGGCTTCTAGACAGAGAAAAACATCTTCCTTGATGAAGTAATCCAAAGTCACAAAAACAAACACTCCTCTGAAGAGATCATCCACTGGATCATAGCCAAGGTCAGGGCAAAAGATAGGCACAAGCTCAGCAAGCAGTTGGCTGCCACAGGACAATGGAAGTAACAAACTCTTGACTTAAACAAGAGAGATCAACTGCTGTAGTTTCACAACAACTCTGCCTCTTTTTTTTGCCTTCCTGCACTAGATTGCAGAGCATCTCTCTTGGCTAAAGGGAAGCTGTATTTCCTCTGTATCTACTAAAGGAAGCCACCTCTGCCAGTCTTTCTGACCTTGGGAAATTAAATAACACGTGGCTGTGGAAGGAGGATGGGAAACATTATTGGAAGACAGACACTACTAAAATCTCCATTGGAGTTTAGAAGACTTGGAGAAGGTTTAAAGACCACTTAGTTCTGCATCTGTACACGAATCATATCAGGAGAGGAGAGGAGGGGAGAGGAGAGGAGAGGAGAGGATAGGAG
>VXBW01006960.1:178076-262482 GCA_013400375.1 Thinocorus orbignyianus
AGGAGAGGAGAGGAGAGGAGAGGAGAGGAGAGGAGAGGAGAGGAGAGGAGAGGAGAGGAGAGGAGGAATTTTACTTCTGACAATAGACGTTTGTGAAGCATTTAATGCTTTCAAGAGCTTTCCAGTAACAGCAGATGTGGTTAACTGAAATTGTATTAAAGTGCACTCCATATAAAATGGCATATACAAAAAAATTTTTTAAAGAGAAGGTATAAAATAAAGGTATAAATACAGAAGGAACTCAGGTGCAAAATAATCCCTGAGAGGAGACTGTAAACACAAATTCAGATAAAACATTTATAGACACCTGTAAGAACAACCATATGATGCAGCAAGAATTTGAAAAGTGCCAATATATACAGGGACATATGAAGAGTGAGCATCCTGAGACTACAGACATTAGAAGTAATTCAAAACACAAATCAAAAAAACACCTGAGTTAGAAAGTTATTGAGCACAACTCAGAGCTTGCCCTGCTATAAGAGAAGCAAAGGTCAGCCCTGAAAAAGGGAGATGTATTACAGTGGCTGCAACACTTTTCAAGAGTTAATGAGTGCCAGAAAATGTCCACAGCATGAATAAAGAGGATGGCAACAAGCAAAACAGTATTATTTATACAGATTGTTTCTGATAGACTTAAATTGGTTAAAAGCATAAAGAAAAGACAAAGCCAAGAACTATCACATCCTTGTCATGGACCAGCTAAACTGCAGGGGAAAAAAAAAAAAAAAAAAAAGAAAAAAAAAAAGTAGTTATCTTGGTCGGTATGATTCAAAGAGCCACTTGAGAAGGTAGCTAAACCATAATGGCAAAATTTCTACACACAGTCCTTGCTAATGTTTCTTCTCTGTAACAGATAAAAAGCAAGTAGCATAAAAGTGGAAAACAAATGAATAATAAAATATTTCTACTGCTAACATTTTACATTCTTCAATGATCATAATAAAGCCACATTCAACTGTACTCTTCAACTATTCTGTTTATCATAGAGAAAAGCTGTCTAGTAAATACTTTATGATCCAGGAGTGATCCAGCCACATGTAGTCGTGTTTGAAATTAAAGTCTCTTATTGTGATGGTTCTGCTCCAATGGTGCTGCATGTTCTGACAATATTATTAAATACTAGTATAGTTAAAACCTCTAATTCCTAATTCATTAATCAGAGTTTCAGAGGCCTTTTTCTGTAAAAACAGGCAGAAAGAAAAAATTCAACACTGAGAAATTACTTAATGAAAGATACCCGAGAAGTGGTGTCAAAATAAGCTTAATTAGAGATTCCATAAAGAAGCTTTTTGCCACCATTTTGCCACACAGCTAGGAAGAATGAAGGATGTTAATGTTATCTTTTATCTTTGCTGAAGTCAGGAAAGCAAAACCAAATGTGTGCATTACTCTCCTAAGAAAATCCTTCTAGCCTAAGCAGGTGCAAGATAAATTAAATAGTTCATGTCCAGCAAGGAATCATAGAATTGTCTAGGTTGGAAGGGACATTTAAGATCATTGAGTCCAACCATCAACCTATTACTGACAAAACCACCACTTAACTTTATCCCTCAGCACCACTTCTACACATCTTTTAAATACCTCCAGGGATGGCAATTGCGCAACTACCTTGCACAGCCTGTTCCAAGTTTGAATCTACTATGTGAAGTGGAATAGATTTCAGATAGATTATTTTTAAATTATAAAATATAGCATGGAGAAGACAAAAAAAAAATCTCATTTGTAGTTAGAGAAAAGGGACAAAAAACACAAAATAAGTTGCACAGGTAGCAGTTGCAGGCTTCTCCCATCTATCAGAAATAGTAGGGTTTTTACACTAGGCAGTAGGAGATTACTCCAGTAGATGTGCACAGTTTGAAAGTGCCACCCTATTATCCCCCTGTAGTCAATGAAAAACAATAGGCTTTTTCAGCATGTGACTCATCTGATCTGTTTTAGAGAGTTGCTTCAGACTGAGATGAATTGAGGCTTAAAAGTAACTGTTTCTTTCTGCTGACCATAAAGGAAGAAGAGACGAGTCCATGTGTGGGCATTTACATTTGACAATGTGGCTTCTCCTCGAGGTTTCCAAAACATTAGGTGGCTTCATTCAAGGAGAATTTCCCCAAGAACATCACTGTTTGTGCCAGCTCACACACCATGGGGAAACCAGCTGATCTTCTGGTGTCTCTTCAAACTTCATAACCTCCCATGACCTGTCAGCCTCCATCAACATCTCACGGAGAAACAGGCAATCGAGTCTTTAGATACTCTCTAGCCATCCTCCTTGTTCTTTTCAACTAAATATGTGTTACTAGGTATAGAAATTCTTAATTTACTAATAATGTATTTTTCTGCGTCAAAAATCTTCAATGGACTTTCAAAAAGAAATAAAAACCGTCTTCTCTAAGGTACTGATAATTTCCCCAAGGTACTGACTCTGCTCTTATTCATTAGCCTTGAAAAAACAGGGAGTTTACTAGACTTTTTATTCAGCAAGTTTACTTGGCTTCTTACATGTAAACATCTACGTGGGATAAAAAAAATGGTGTCCCAGAAAGGATGTGCATTTTCTATTCTTGGAGGCTATGAAGACCCAACTGGATAAAGACCTGAGTGACCTCAGGTCTGATCTCATAGCCGACCCAGCTTTGAGTGGGAGGTCAGACTAGAGACCTCATGAAGCCTCTTATAATCTAAATTATGCTATGATCCCATCCTGGTTTATTACACAGGTCCAAAATGTGACAAAGCAAAGAAAGAAGAAAAAAAAATCTATTTAAGGCATTTGAATTAAAGGTTTTACTCCTCAAGTTCCAAAAATAATGAAAGTTTGAGTTTATACCAGTATTGATATATTCTTGCCTTGTTCTAACACTTTTCCCTGGTCATTTGTCATTTGCCACGGTTAGAGACAAGATAGTGGACATACAGACCTTTGGTCTGACATAGTATGGCTTTTCTGATGACAGACATAAGGGAAAATGAGGTATTGTGTATCTGCCAAACCCGACAGTAATATGTTGTCAGAGGTTTCCATGGAAGCAGCATGGCATAGCTCACTGACAAGAGTGCTGCATAAATAATGTTTTCAGAACACTCAAGCTGCAGATTATTAGAAAGACAGAAGAAAGTTCACATCACAAATCATACTGTATGGCAGGGAGGTAACCAAAAGACAAACTGCTGCATCATGTCAAAAAAAAAAAATCACAAGGGTTTCAAAATGTTAAATATAAATTTACGGCTGTAACTAAATTCATCTCCTGAGTACAGGAGTACAAGAACAGCAACTATTCTCAAAAAAAGCGTAAGAGTATTGTAATGTAACAGTTTCAAAGATTTTATCTATTTAGTGTTTTAGTTTGGATCAGAACTACGTTTGAAGTGATCACCTTCCCCTCCAGGCTTCAGTTTGCATGGCAGAGCAACCTCAGAGAGCAGCTGGATTCCTCATCAATGAAGCCAAGCAGGGAGCTGCATCTCCTGCACACCAGCCACAGGTGAGCACTGTGGTGGGACCACATTAGTAAAACCTCCAAAATGCATACAGTGTGGACACCAGGACCTCTTCAGGAGGTGGAGCTGTGAAGAACCGCTCCACAGGTCCACCCCTATTACTGATATAAAGACAGCTGGAGATGCTGAACACCTAAGAGCAGAGAAAGAAAGGAAAGACGTTGTCAAGATTAGACTCAGGGATTCATCCCTCTGAAGTCAATAGCTGAAACTCAAAAATATGGGAGACTTGGAGAATATTCTTTCAGGACATTAGTTGCTTACCAGTAGTTTGGGAGTTACTCCATTGATGCACACTCTCCTCACCCTGCTACAAATTTCTGTGTGGGCACCAATGGCACCAGTGAGAGGGCAGAAGCAGTCTCTGCCAGTAGCCTGCAGTCACCTCCTCCTTGCAAGGAGGGTGTTCATGATTCAGAGAATATCCCTGAAGTCACCCCATAATCATCCTTTGTGGGCTTCTTCATACATATCTCTAAAAGTACAGGTCGGGGGAATTAAGTCAAGTACGAGGAAAGAGCTGTGATTAATATTAATACAATCACAGTGAGTTTCAACCAAATCAGTAAATTGCAGATGCTGAATGTTTGGAAAATTCCTCACCTTTGAATCTCCAATTGCTTCTTTGTCTGACTCTGTATCTATCACACTCCACAAAATAAAGCACAGTAGATCTTGGAAACCCTGACACCACTGGGTGTCTGAAGGAGGAAAGCAGGGAGGGAGGAAGAGGGTCAGGGACATCAAACCCATTCACGCATTTCTGGGAGTCCTCAGCTGTGATGGTAGAGGCCACTCTGGCATAATCTGAGAAAGCTCAAAGCTGAGCCCAGGGCATCTGACCCAACAGACCTGTGGAAAGTCTCCTCCAGCTCTGCACAAGACTGCCAACAAAAACAAAGCAAGACTAATCAGCAGAGGATTAGATGAACTGTTTCAGTCAACTGAATTTAACATTTAGGATCAAATCAAAGGTCCCCCTTCAATGTTTATCAAGTCAGTGGTAGCTGGGGATGTTTACCACATTTGACATTTCAGCTACCTCCTTCATAAATGAAGGTTTAATTTGCAAAAAGTTCATTTTCAACCGTTTCAAGCAAATACTTAGAGGTCAACTGTTTCATTTAATCCAACTTTTACCGCTGTGATTTTTCGTCACTCTAATAACATCACATGAAAAGTTAACCTGCTTAGTGTGGAGAAAAATAATAGCCATAACGTATGATTTAGTATATAAACTTCAATGTTGTTTTTATTTGTTTACGGAAGTAAAGGCAAATGCAAAAATAATAGATTTCAGCAGACTGCTTTTAATTTCTTTCTCTTTCATAATATCTGCTACAGGTTTATGACCACAAGCCTCATATAAAATAGACTCACAATAGATTCTGGAAAAGTACCAGCCAAAGCTGGATCTCAGCTGTTTTATACTTATAGCAGCAACATATGTTATGGCAAGTACTAGTATGAATGGTGACATTTGTTGTCACAGACCTCAGTACGTCTGAACAAAAGATGGTTAGAAAACAAAACATCTTTCCAGAATGATCACTACTGACAAAAATATGATGGCTGTGGTTTCAGATCAAGCAAACATAATCACATCAAAAAAGTTAATGCTTCTCCCTGAAATACAAAAGCCAAGTGCAAATTCCTGAACCAAATCACAACAGGGACTTGAGCCTCCGAATGTTCATCCGTGACCGAGTTCTCAAATGATCTAGCAAGCACCCTCAGCTGATCTTCTCTAATGCGCTTGGGTTTTCAGGGATAATTGCAAAGCATCTTTATTTCATTCTGCAATGGAAGAACTGCTTTAAAATCCTTATTATTTATAAAGAGCTGGAAACGTCTAACAGTCAGTTTCCTTTTTGCCAAATAAATATCGGTGAAAACTTGCTTTTAAGAGAGCTTTACAGCATTAGGGATTCAGCTGGAGAAGTTTAAGGGAAATATCACTGGTAGTGCAGAACTTCTTTTATGCTGTCATAAAGCCAGGAGAAGTCAATTAGGTCTAGTACTTCATTAATGATGTTCACAAATCACATTTATGGCAAGCCTCATATCTATTGCTCTGTTAGAATATGCCATTTGGAAAGACTAGATTTGACACCCTTATATGATGGCACTGCAGCTACTGCTGGGGTAATTAATTTTTACTTGTGCTCTGGAGAAACCAAGCAAAACTTTCTAAGACATTTGGCCAATTACACACTCTTTAGGGCAATGAAGCCTTTGCAGAAAACTTGGCTTTATATTACCACTATGATCAAAGCCTTAATGAAATTGCTTCATGACGGAAGCCACTGGACTATTGAGGAAAAGCTACAAAAATAAATTAATGCACAATTGTGAATCTGCAAAAAGACATATTTTCAGGTTTCTGACTTTTTATTAATGTGCTCCACCAAGCAGCCTCCCCTGAGTACAGTTCTAACAGATATTACAAGAACACCTTTTTCTTTTGATAAATGATAAAGGCCATCCATGGGATCTTCATAATGGGAGTGTTGTATTCCCTTTGTTTTATTACAGTATTTTCAGAGGAAAGGTGTTACTCTGTTCTCATGGGACAGACTTGGAAGGACTGGAGTTCTTTTATGGATGCAGCAGCATAAAAAACTACAGAGGAACCTGGGGAATTGCAGGCTGTTTTGCAGCTCTGGTACAGCATATCCCCACTAATATATGTGTCAGAGTATTGTAAAAAAAATGGCAGTGAAGTTTAAACAGAGAAATGAAAACTGTAGTTTAGGAAGAGACAAAACTTTGAAGATCCTTCCCGACTATGGCTCCGCTGCATGCACAGCCCTGCGCCAGCGTGATGCCCTCGCACACGTGCACAGCTCAGGTGCACGCAGTAGGGTGCTGAGCTTGCACAATTTTTTGGCTGCCACCTCATCTACAAAGTGCTTCTGAGTAACAGAGGAAATTAATGAGTTTTTTTGAAATGCAAGTAGAGAGAATAAGGCACCTGCAGGCACACAGACATGCTGCAGCTCAGCCAAGCATCCTTAAATTCCTTGGAGACCAGTGAGTGAGCTCATGTGCCTCCCGGGTTGAAGACTACTCCAGCACAGTATGAGGATACCAAGTCTCACAGTAACTTGCACGTCCCCGATCAAGCCAACACACAGGTCCAGCTAGTGAGCTACCCTGAGCCCTGCACCACAGGTCAGCTCCCCAGGCAATGGGGACCAGCAGCCTCAGAGGCCAGTGGACACTGGAACAGGAGGCAGGCTGGAGGGCAACACCAAAAGGGGGGGAAAAAAATATTATCTAATAGAAAGCACAACTTTGCTGATGTTTTTAACCTTGCTTTTTCTAAACTCATCCTCAAAATATATATATATATTTTTTTTTTTACATCCTTAAAGATAAAACACAAATGCAAAACATTTGTGAAAACCTTTCCTTAGGAGTGGAGAGATTCCAGCCCAAAGCCTTCACCCAGATTATTCCTCTTCAATCTGCAGTGTGCTGCATAGTTATCTACGAAGGCATTCAGGTGTGGAGTAACTCAGAAAATATGCCCTTGTCTACACAAGAAGGCCAGAGGCACATTTCCCCCTTGTCTGACTTTCCTGAGGTGTGTTCCCAGCAGCACAAGATGTGAACAGTGGATAGGCCAGCTGCTGGTCTGGATCTTGATGCAGACCTGCACTTTGCTGATAGCAAAAGCCACCCTGCCTGACCACTGGCACAGATAACAAGTGGAGGAATTAATCGTCTTACTGGCTGTGACCCCATGGTAACTACATACAAATGCCAGAATAAATCACAGCTTTTAGTCAATGCTCTCTTTTTTGTTATTTCACACGGGATCCAAAATATCCATATTCCTTTTCAGTACTGTGTTTTATTTATATTTGATTGGTTTGCCTTTACCAAGCAGTCTACAGAAAGGTATATGTGAAAATTCTGAATTATAAATTATTTTTCTGATTTATGTTCCTTTTAATGTAACTTATTTAAAGAACAAATAACACATAAGTTCATATTTATTTCTTTCTGTTATGTTTGTCATTTTTAGGCCAGGAAAGCAGTGCAAGGCAGCAAGGGGGACACAGGACGATGCAGCAGTGGTCAGCAGTGGCAACTGCTGTGGACCCAGCAAGAGAATCTCATCAGGACACCAAGAGCTGTTACATGAGGGAAATAAGGAATTAGAAATGCAGTCCTTATGAAGAACTGTATTCAAAGATAAAAGGGCTGGTTCCCGTGCAGCTCAAAGATACAGTGGCCCAGGGATCAGAGAAGAGCTTTTGAAGTCTAGACAGGAGCCCTCATCCTTGCACCCCCACTCTGGGATGACCCCGGTGAAGTGCCAGTTTGCTAATCTTCAGCCAGGCAAGCCTGCCGAAGTATTTACAGTTAAAAATCTGCAGGCAAGCTACAGCTGAAGAACATAAGATAGCCATAAGTGGCAAATCAAACCCTGCAGGGTTCACAGGGGTTCATCCTCCAGCTTTGCACTGATTTTCAGAGATGAGTCCATCCCACACCAGAGGAGAGGTGGAACACAGAGCAGTGCTCAACACAGCCTGCAGGATGCTCATCCAATTAGCCAAGAGTTTTAGCCAAATGAGCCCCACTTTTATAAGCACATCTCTTGGAGGAGCACAAGCAGCCACGATAACAGAGCAGGCTCACACTTTCTGTTGCAGGGAAGCTACTGCAGTATCTGAGCTTCCTGGAAGACTCATAAAAACTGCCAGCCAGATACAGAAAATAATAATGTTTAATGTAGCAAGATGTTATTAGTGGTCCTCAGTGTGCAGCTGATAGGGAGCGTGGCTTGTTGCAGGCCAGAGAGACAACCCTGAGAGTGGATATCTGGGGTTTGGTGCGGGAAAGCTGCTGCACTCCCGCTTTGAGCAATTCCCCACCATGGAGGTCACTTCAGGCTCTCCGGCTCCACACCACCTGCCACCACTGGGAGGGTAAGAAATCCCTTCCCTATCTACAGCTGAATCCTCTCCTAATGGTAATGAGGCACTCAGAAAGAAAGCATTTACTTAGACAAACATCATCATCTGTCAAAGCCATGGCAATAATAAAACCTCTGTTGCCAGAATTCACTTACATTGAGTGATGGGTGGGTGGATTCAACAGCCATGAACTCTTAACTAAATGCATTTTTCCTATAAATTCCCCTGGTACATTAACTTTTACTGATAGCAAATAGCTGCCCGATCTCTAAGGAAACCCATACTAACCTTACAAACCTGCAGGACGGAAGAAAAAAGGCAATTACTGCTGACTCAGACACATGCCATGGCACCTCTTCTCCAGACCCTTACAGCTCCTGTAGACTTGGCCACAAAATGTCCCCAGAGCAGCCAGACACCCACTATGCACAGGTGTAGGTGTTCACCTAGACAAAGCCCTGGAGTCTGGCAGGCAAACAGGCCAAGGCACTAACTCCAAGATATGTGAAGCGGGCTGTCGATTAAACGAGCTGTTGAAATGAGCTTACTGATGGCAGTTTAAATGACAGGCTCCTCAATTATTTTCAATGAGGACTGGGGAAAAGAAAAAAAAAATCCAGACTGTTCTTTTCATGAGACCAGGGCTGATGTAAGACATGGGTAAACAATTCACAGTATGCCTTCTAGCTGGTTGGGGTGGCTGGGAAGACCAAGTGTCATAAGAAGGAGCTACTCTGGTCCTTGGGATCACAGACTGCACTGTGGCTGTAGGTCTGCAAAGAAGGGACCTGGCCACTGGCATCTCTTCAGTGTGCCTTAGCTGTTGGGTAGACATGGAGAAGCCGCTTAATTATCCTCCTAACCCCATTCCCCACTTAGTAGAAGTCAGTGTGAAACCATCAAGAGGCAAGGAAACCCTGGAGACAAAAATATATTTTAAAAGACCCTCTAGGAGGTGAAGTAAAAAGGTCTGGAGACTTTACCTCTACTTGGAAATTCATATTTTACTACAGTTCGAAGACATTTCCTGGGGATAAGAAAGGACATTTTTTGCGGCCAGCCCTACAGAATTAATAAAAACCTTCAACTTCCCAGGACCCTGGGGTCTCCTGGGGGCAATCGTCCCAATTAACATTTTCTTGATTTCTTGTCATTACGCTTTCAGAGTGTGAAAAAGTGTTGCAGAGAAATCACAGTTCAGCCACGCAGCTAATCCAGTGGAACATTTTTATTGTTCCATCTGAGTGAGGAAGCCGTAAAATGGAGAGAGAGAAACTGTGCTGAATCTTTCCAGCTCTTTGAGCAAGTACCCCCCAAAGATTTAGCATGATTTCCCCTCTCCCTGCTGTAATTTAAATAGCCCAAAACCTATGGCTTGTGTAGGAGTTTGTAATATGCTTTATTCTCTCATAACTTACACTTGCCGCCTGGTGGTGCAGAAAGCGTTGGTGAATTTAAGGCTCAAAGTGCACCAGGGAAGCTCTTCCAATAATCCCAGGGTGAATTAAGAGCTGAAAAAAAATTATTAATGGAGATAATAATAGTGAAGATGAGACATAACCTCTCTGCCTTCATCTCCTCTGCCTACACACACAGACCTTTGTCTCTGCCCAAGGACTGCCTTGAACATTTCATAGAATCATAGAATGGTTAGAGTTAGAAGGGACCTCAAAGATCATCAAATTCCAATCCCCCTGCCACGGGCAGGGACACCTCCCACTAGAGCAGGTTGCTCAAAGCCCCATCCAACCTGGCCTTGAACACTTCCAGGGATAGGGCATCAACAACTTCTCTGGGCAACCTGTTCCAGTGCCTCACCACCCTCACAGGAAAGAATTTCTTTCTAGTATCTAACCTAAATCTCCCCTCTTTCAATTTAAAACTGCTACCCCTTATCCTGTCACTACAGCATGGATGTGATCATCAAACAGGCTCACAGGAATTTGTAGCACAATGTTCCCATCAAAAGTCCGTGGAAACTGTACTCTTAAAATACACAATCCTTTCTGAACTTCCTGTTACATGAGCACCATCCCAGACTCAGTTGTGACTAACTTTCCCAGGTGAGGTACACCATGTGTAGAAGGCAAAACAGGAGTCACCTGAGAAACGGGGCTATAGGGAGTGCGGCCAAAAAAAGGGAGCCCAAAACCAAACACAGTGCTCCATGTTCCTCTCATAAATCCCAAATCAAGGGAAAGGATGATGGTCCTCGGCATGTTACCTGTGTTTTCACTAATGCAGTCCAGTATGTGGTTCTGCATCCTTCTTCACTGCAAGGGCATACTGATGGCCCTTTTTCCTCTTGGTGCCCCCTCAACAGGAACCTCCAATTGTTGTAGAAACAGAGCTGCCCACACCATCCAGTCTACACCCAATCTGCACTGGTTTGTAGGGTTATGTTGGCCCAGGTTCAGGACTTACCCTACCAGATAACCCTCCCAAAGCAGCACTGTTTGGTAGATACTAGTATCCACTGAAACAGTAAGAGCAGAGTGGGAAGCATGTCACTGGGACACCGTGAGAGGACTGTGTGGAAACAGCTTTTTATTCCATGGGTACTAATCCTGAAACCCTGTGAGGACGGTCACAGCAGGTGCCTGTTGCTTGTATCTTACAAGTCCCACTCTATTGACTGGATGAAAGCCAGCAAAGAAGCCAAAGGATTAATTATTTCTGTTTCTCTCTTAGTAATTACTGAACTTCCATACTGCATATCATCTGTCCCTAATATTTCTAAAAATAAATAACTTTACTGGCAGTTGTGCTTATAAGGCAAAATTAAAAACCTGACATCAAGTATTCTGACTCTTTCATGTGGAAACGTCTGCAGGAGAGCACACTCCAGACAAGAATGTCTGCATTTCCATTCCATTCACTGAGATGAAACAGAAGCAGCCAACAACCCCAGAAATGTTCTGCATTGCATCTACCACCCTGTGCTTACCCAGGATCACTGTGTCCAGCACCTGCCCAGAAGGACCAAAATGTCTGTGATACTGTGTCCCCAGCTGTCCAACCAGCCCCATACAGAAAGATGACAACTTCTCTGTGTGTCATGGAGCAAGGACGAAGCAAGATCTTGTTTCTCCTTTCCTCAGCTCCTAGGCCCCAGCGGATGAAGGGCAACATAAGCAATGAGTTCCGCTCCTTGCTGATTTTCAACTAGTTTATCTAGGCTGGGCAAAGACCTTGGCTGAAATGATCGTAAATGTTCCTAAACAGAATTAAATGTTCCTGAACTGTTTCTTTGAGCTTTACTTCCATTTTTACTCAGTATTTACTAAGCGTGACACTCCACAATCCCCAGTGACCCGTAATTACTCACATGGATACTATGCACACACCTTTACCCACAAGTAAGCTTCAGAGTGCCATGAAGCCATTCATTTGTACCCAAATATGTCCCTCCCATATCATACATTCATATATTTAGGAGCTTTCAATTGTGAAGTGACCACTACCATTCAGCTAGAGCTATCAAAGCAGAAGTCATACAACTACCCAACAAGGAGCACAAAATCCTACTGGACTGTGCACTAAGCTCATTATGCGCACAATTCATCCATCAGCAGGTAAAGGAGCCTTCTCCCAAAACCAGAATGGACTCTTAAGGTGTATGAACCAAGGAGGAGTGTCTCTTCAGAGGTCACCATGTGAGGTACTGACCAGGTACATGCAACTCTACTATCTAATCTCTGATACAAACCAGACACTGGGAATAGATGCCAATCTGTGACAAATACTAAACCATACCCAAGTGTTACCACCATAATAGACAAGGCCAGAATCTTGACAGCAATCACACTAATAATTTAACAGCGTGCACAACCAGTTTTCAGTGTTCAGGCCTTTAGCAAGGTTAATTTTATTTTGCTAGTGTAAACACAGCCTCAGAGCTTCTTGACATGGCATTTCATATCTAGCATCTGCCTTTCAAATTGCACCTGAGGCACAACAACCCTACAGAACAGTGCAGGCAGGGTGAAAACTGGCTGGAAAGTAGCTTTGGCAAAAATTTTGGTGGACAACATAAGCCAGCAATGTGCCCTTGCAGCAAAAAAGGCAAACAGCCACCTAAGAAGGTTGAAAGGGATGATCCTTCCCCTCTACTCAGCACTTGTGAGATCACACTTGGAGTATTATGACCAGATTTGTACAAGAAATCATAAACTGAAGCAAAACCAGCAAAGGGCTGGAGCTCTTGCCCCCTGAGGGAACTGGGCTCATTCAGGCTGGAGAAGAGAAGGCTCAGAAGAGATCTTGTTGTTTCCTTAAAAAGAAAAACCTTATAAGAGGGTGTAGGGAAGACAGAGGCAGACACTTCTCAGAGATTAAGCCTGACAGCAAAGGGGTTCAGGGTGACAGTCATGAGTTGCAACATAGGAAATTCTAATTAGACATCAGGAAAACAATTTGATCGTGGGAATAGTCAATTATCAGAGCAGGCTGCCCAGAGAGGTTGCAGAATCTCTGTGTTTGGAGATATTCACAGTTTTACTGGACATGGTCCTGGACCTGCTGTGAGCAGGGGCTAGGACTAGAGGAGATACCTCCCAGACTCTATTGTTCTACGATCGGATTCTGTGACTAGAAGTTTCTAAAACTACTATAAAGGTAACTGCTTTTAATCTAAATATAGCTGCTTTAAATCTAAGTACAGCTAAATCATCTTTGATTAAGGATTTACTGAGCTGGAGAGATAACAGATTTTTTCATCTTTTCAGGTTCCTTACTCCATTTCATCTAGGAAGAAATTATCTAAATTATGTACTCTTTTCCTTTCTGTGCATCTGAAAAAATCTTCACTTTACAGTTGGCTTCCAAACAACAGATTGCAGAATCAAGCCCTCAGTTAATAATGCAGAAGTTTGTTATTCATTTTGGCTCTATTGCCCTGCTCCCCACAGGCAGTATGCAATTACTTTAAGGAAAATAAAAGATACTACCCAGCAATGGTGTCTGATAACTCTTAGTCACTTCTGCTGGGGAGCACAGCACTGCAGTAAAGCACCCATTAGTAGGTAGAAAGTCACATGGAAAAAGTATCACTGCTTCACTATATTCTAATTTCTGCAAAGGTAACATGAAGAGATTCTACTCAGTGAAACAGAATTATGCAGTGAGATGTTCAGATTCAGACTTCCTGAAACTCCCAGGGCTGCCTTATGTCTGTCCCCATCCTGTGAAGGCCCCAGCTGTAAGATTTTAAAAGGCTCTTCTGAACATCATGGCTAATAAGATGCAAACCCATCAACTTTTATGACAGAGTTTACTCATCATATATTATATTATCTACATAATATGTGTGATGGTATTATGGGGAAGGGGAGAATTTTAAGGGACTATCAGCTTCTCCAGCTTTCAGACAAGCTTACCCAGTCTCAGACCATGTCTGACAGACCAGATCTCTCTTAAAAACTGACAGTGCCTGGGACTGCACAGACTCCCGAGGCAATCTGTTCCAGTGCTTAACTATAGTTAGAAAGTTTCCCCTAATATCTAACCTAAATCTCCCTTGCTACAAATTAAGCTGATTACTTCTCATCCTACCCTCCATGGACACAGAGAACCGTTGATCACCAGCCTCCTTAAACCTTCAGTATGGTTGAAGATTCCAGTCCTCTTCCCCACTTTTCCTTCTCTTTTCTAGACAAGACAATTCCTCCAGCCTTTTCTCATAAGTCACATTTCTCTCTGTTGAACCCCTTTCTAGTTAGCTTGTATTTTTCTTAAAATGTGACATCCTAAACAGCAGTCCAACACAGATTTTGTAAATGTGAAGTAAAAGAAATTACTTAATGACATGTCTCACCTAGGACATGTCAACGCATTCAGGAAAGATATAAGTATTTTTAAGTATTTTTAATGCCATGTCAGGTGCAGAGTGATTGACTTCACTCTTAAGAGAGAAGTAGTGAAACATTTATTAAGGTGAAACAGAAATTTAACAAAACTAATAGTGAATGCAACAGTGTTTTACAAGATTCGATGTCAAGGTACACTTGTATATTTACTACATAGAGAAAAAGGGTCAGACAAACTATCAGGGAGACCCTCCCGTTGAGTCACGAGGTTCAGAAAAGGACCCCCTTGCTTTCCAAACTCCTTCTCAGAGAGGAGTCCAGGTGCGGCTGGATCCAATCCTAGTCCCAGACTTGGTCAAAGGTTTATGTCTAAAGGCTCCGGGAAGACCTGATAGCAGCCTTCCNGGCGTGCAGCGTGCTGCCATACCAGAGAGCTCGAAGGACTCTTGGGCTGTCCACTATTTACACCATAAGATAATTGAACTATTGTCATATTTTCATGTGAACAAAGTACCTAGGTCCCCACTCCTGACAGTGTTTTGGCTGTGTTACCAGCCATCCCCCAAAGTCCAGGTGCAGCTTACCGCAACCGATGTTGCTATGGCCAAGGCCTGAGCAGGAGCCAGGGTGGGGAAGGAGGGGGAAAAACAGGGAGAGCACACTGCCACACGCCAACATCATGTTGTTGACATGTTTTCAGTCTGTTATCCAACAGCACCACCAGATCTTCTTGACATCACTGCAGAGTCAGCACTTTCCTCCACCCTGCACTGGATTTTTCTTTCCTAAAATATAGTCTTTGGACTGGTCTTTATTAAATTCCACTTCTGTGATTTTAAACCATCTATATAGGATTTTAACAAGATTAATGTTAGTTTTAAGCACATCTTCCAAAATGCCTGAAGTCCCTGTCAGACTGTTGTTCTAATAGATATAAAAAAAAAATCTTATATTTCTTGCTATCTGTACTGTATCTCATGCTGTTCTCTTATTTTCACCCTTACGGTATTTATCATTAGAACTATTTGTTGCAAATTTTTCTATCGTTCTTTGACTCTTGGATCTTCAGGAAGTTCTAATACAGTCACAAGTTTCTTGTTCCACATCCTCTTTTCTCCACATCCCTTCTGGTTTCTATTCCTGTCATATTAGTAATTTTGTCCACTTTAAATAAAACAAGTACATGAGAAATTGTGCCCAGCAGATTTCCAAACACATAATTGGGTAGCATGCTTCCAGCCGGGCTGCTTTTTCCAGGGGACTTTTATTCTCCAGCTCTTACCATTACCAGTCTTGCTCTTTGAATGCTTCTCATGCTGTTAAACACGCTTCATGTACTTCCCCACCTGATCCACTCATTTCTTTTAAAGCTCTTCATGAGTCACCCTTATGCTTTCATTATTATTCCCTTCATCCAGATGTTCTCAAAAACCCTGTCAACACTTCCTGGACATTCAAGTAAGCACAGACATGTCTCCTTTTTCTCTTTCTGGTAAAACCATGATATAAAGCATAGTTTTTACAGACTGTCTCATGCATGTATTTATATAAGTACATCCACATATACAGGAAGGCATGAAATTCTATATCACTTAGCAGAACCAGCTACTAAAACCACCAGCAGTCACTGAGCCAATTCTTTAAAAGCATTTCCAGCAAGCTATGCACTCTTCCACTTCTAGCTGGCTCCTTCTCCTTCTCCTTCTCCTTCTCCTTCTCCTTCTCCTTCTCCTTCTCCTTCTCCTTCTCCTTCTCCTCCTCCTCCTCCTCCTCCAGCCTGTCTAGCCATCATCCTCACTGAGAGAATAATTATTATTCTGGCTGCAAAACTACCCTCTGTCTACCCTGAAGCTCAGTGTATTCATCTTATATAGTCTGTATGCAGTTTGCAGTTTGAAGCGGAACACACTTTTTACAGCAGCATTTGTATACGAATATGGATTATGGTTTTGATAAACTTTATACTATTTTATATTTGAACTATAGGGCCAAGAGCTTACAAATAAAATTAGTATGATTTTTTTTTCACTGCCATGGTACTAAATATGTATTAATCACTGATAACAGAGGAGAAGGGAAGGCTAGCTCATGATTAGTGTATGCCAGTCCTACTAAAGGAAGTTGAATGAGTTCTAATGGACTTTCTTGTGAAGTCAGTCACTGCTGCATGTGAGCAAAGGTATCACAGCCTCTTCTGAGCAGCAAGAATAATCAGCTTGCACAGAGTTTTTATCCAAGGAATATCAAACTGGTTACCCAATGTTAATTAACTCTCACAACATTACTGTGTGGTACATTGCTATTGTTATTCACAAACAAAACAAACTTTGCTAATTTACCATCAAGCTAACTGAAGTAATTAACAGCCCATATGCAAAAGACATGACTATTCCCATTCAAAGACTCTCAGCTTTCAAAAAGATCAAGAGAGTAAAACATTTGTGTACTTCTTTCCATTTAAGAGACAACATTAATAAAAAATAGAATCACAGAATGGTTAGAGTTGGAAGCGACCTTAAAGATCACGGAGTTCCAACCCCCCTGCCATGGGCAGGAATACCTTCCACTCAACCAGGTTCTTCAAATACTTGCTGAAGACACAATCCTGCCCTTCCATCCTGAGGTGTGAGTGAGCCCAAAGCCAGAGCTGTTACTTCTCATGCTTGAAGAGCATTTTTCCTACCCCTCAGAGCAGATGCACATGGTCCTTGCAGGGAAGGGAGGCTGTGAACCCCAGCTCCACCAGGGCTGCAGCCAAAACAGAGGCTCATAGAATCATAGAATCATGTAGGTTGGAAGGGACACTTATGACCACTGAGTCCCACTATCAACCTAACACTGCCGATACCACCACTAAACCATGTCTACCCATCTCTTAAATACCTCCAAGAACGATAATTCAACCACTCCCCTGGGCAGCCTGTTCCAATGTTTGGCAACCCTTTCAGTGAAGAAATTTTTCTTAATATCGATCCTAAACCTACCCTGGTGCACCTTGAGGCCGTTTCCTCTTGCCCTATCACTTGTTACTTGGGAGAAGAGACTGACTCCTGCCTCGCTATAATCTCCTTTCAGGCAGCTGTAGAGAGTGATAAAGTCTCCCCTGAGACTCCTTTTCTCCACACTTAAACACCCCAAGTTCCCTCATACACTCCTCATAAGAATGTTCCCTGGACCTGTTCTCTCAGGCTGCCACAGGCACTGGCACATTGTTCCCAAGAGAGAAGGGAGCAACACCAGCTGGTCCCACCCTGCCTGCAGCACTGCCCAGACACCAGGAGCAACCCAGGGCCAGCACAGCAGGGGACCGGCAGGCAGTCTGGCTACTCACAGCTCACAGAGTCCAGTTACCCCAGCAAGGTAATGCCAAAATGTGTGGCCACTTGAAACTCAAGTGGTCCAGGGGTGCCCACACGCTCATGCTGAAACAGAAGTCCTAAATAACTAACGTTATTTTTGCTTACCTAAAAGCATAAATTATGAGCCCCCAAGGAAGCTTGTCTATACAACCAAAGATATGTAATAACTGCTGACAGTCTCACATGATATATAGCTTTATTTTGACATCTAAAGCATTATTTTCAATTATTTCTTCCTGGACAATTATGCTTATTCTAGACCCATAATGCATTGTGCCAGTCATCTCTGGACATAAAACACTTTAATAGTGTACAGTAAGCTTTTCCTTCCACACAAAATATCTTTGGACCTATAATTACATTTCATAAAAACTCACTACCATAATTTAACAGTCCCTTTCATAATGTTAGGTCTGCATTTGTACAAAATGAAAAAAGCCATATGTATGTGCTTTATCTCTAAAGCTTTAATTTATTTCTTGTCTAGACAAAGTGTCAAAAGCTTGGTCAAAGTGGGGCGTTATGAGGCAGGAATTAAGCTAGTATTACACCTTGACAAGGCCATTCCACATGGAATTGCAGAAATACAGGATTAGTTTGGGTTTGAAATTAGTTAACCTCACCACAAAACTTTCTCAATAGTAGATCAATAGTCTCCTCACCATTTATTATTCCACTTACTTCCAGCCCCAAACTATTTCACAGCATTTTAGAGGAGGACAACCAGCCAGGTAGGGCTGTGCCAGAGTTTTCAACTCTGCTGCAGATTCCTTTCATAAACTCCAGCAAATCACCAGGTGCCTCTAGGACTGCAATAACGACATGGGGCTTGTCAAGGCAGCTATAGCAAGGACCTTAACAGGCTCAGGTACCTCAGTAGGGTTCCTGTATAGCAGAGAAAGCAGCAAAACTCAAGGCAAAGCCATACAGACAGGGAAGTAGACTTTTATTTTCAAAGAAACAGGTTTCCCTCCCCCATACCAGTTCTCTCAAACTTCTCTCATTCCTCTATGATTATAAGCACTGAGATGCGAGTGTTCAAGTAATCAATCATTCTGTCCAGGGTGACTTATGGTGACACAGGGTGAGGGACACCAGCTAACAAGTCCTCATCTAGTCTTCTGGGTTCATCCTGAGTGATGATGAGATGCGTGAGCTTTAGAACCTTCACAGCCCCTGTTGCCAAAGTAGTCTCATGTCCAGAGTGGGATTTTTTGCACCAGTGTGGCATCATATCTGTGATGAAGTCTGTGATTTTGGAGCAATCATTACTGGTTCCAACACTTATCCTTGCTTTTATTTACATCCTTCTATTTCATCTTGCTTTTCTCAGTCTTTTAACTTACAGTGTATACACCAGTATTTTAAAAACTACTTTGACATTTATTCAGGTGCCTTTACACATGCACAGTCTCATTCACGCTCTTTATACCCATAGATTTAATTTACAAATTTCTGCACCTAAGAATGTACTAGCAGCAGTAAGGGTCTCACCTTGACATGTAGGGCAAGAGCACATTCTCACCCAAATGCCATCTTTCATAGCTTTCTGGTACAGGAACTTGAGACCCAGGAGATGGAAACCATTCATTCTAAGAACAAGCAAAGCCATATAGGTGCAGTGGAATGAGTTTGTGATATATTGCTCTATCCATCACCTCACAGACACACTTTTCATTCAAGCCATGGCTCACACTGCTGAACAGGGGTTAAATCAGAGACATGAGCCCAAATT
This sequence comes from Thinocorus orbignyianus, assembly GCA_013400375.1. Lineage (NCBI taxonomy): Eukaryota > Metazoa > Chordata > Aves > Ciconiiformes > Thinocoridae > Thinocorus > Thinocorus orbignyianus. The sequence goes on from VXBW01006960.1 coordinate 197,410, forward strand.
TTTCTGCCAACAGATGGAATTTCATAGCAACACAAGTCACAGTGGAATTAGTGTTTGCACAGGCACCATGGGTGTTCAAAAGCAACTTCCAAAGCTTATGGCTAGGGACTTAGAAAAAGTATGGGTTAGTTGATCATGATTCTGCTCATTTACTGACCCCAAATGATACTTTTGGGTGCTTGGAGAAAAGTCATTCTCTTGGTACTCAGGAGACCAAGGGTAGAATTAGGATCATAAGTTTGCACAATCACATTTGAACATTTCAAATGAAATTCATATTTAAGAAAAATGCTTCTTACTGTTTTAATGAGTGTTACTAAGTGGCTTAGTCCCCCTTGCTCCGTAATTCTCAATTAGTCTTATGCACATCGGTAATAGGATATGAGATCATTAACCTGTAAATCATTGGTTCAAATCTTGAACAGGTCATTAGTGACTTGAAGGCATTAGTATCTAATGACTGGTTTCATTCGACTGGACAAATAGTCGCCGCCACAGCTGGCATTAGTAAATTATTCCAGTAGAGACCTAGGAAATGTACAAGGTCCAGATTTTGCTTCTGCCGGTTTGATATTCTAGCCAGTCTCTCTATTAAGTTTTGAAATTAATAAACTTTTTGCTCGCTCTTTTAAAGAGCAGCTCTTAGAACATTGTTGGAAAATGACACAACAGTCTGAAACAAAGTATTTTTAATGTTGTATCTAGTTTGCTTGAGATTTCTGTCTTTTAGCTCAATCATTGTGGTCTGAAAAACATCCAAGAGAACAAGAAATGCATTTCCCAGAGCTGGGACAGATAATAATATCTCTCTCCCCTGAGTGGATTTCTCTGCTTGATCAACATCTGGAAACCACAGTGGTCCCTGCTAATAGACAGAACCACTCTACATTGTACTTGCAGCAAGCCTCATCCATCCCACAGCAAGCCTGTGATGATGGGACCTGAATGTTGGAAGGACTCCTGAATGCCACAGAAGTCAGGCTCTTGCAATTCAGAATAGCCCAACATCCACTTCACAAGCACTACCAGACACATAACACTTCCAACGGCCTCTAGAAAACTTGAACTGGAAGTGAGGACAGATTACTGAGAAAAAAATACACCATTATTCCTCAGTTTCTCCTAAATTAAGCATTCATTCCTGGGAACACAGCAGTAACGACTGGGCTGGAAGGACCTTTGGTCAAACAAAATACATGTTTTCTTAAAGAAGACCAGAAATACAAAGACCAGAATCAAAAAAGGTGCAATATGTCATAGGAGGAAAGCAGGAGAAATTAAGGATACCATGAACTCCCAAAGCACTAATAAGGGTGGGGGGGTTTTAAATTAAAACAGATGGTAGACCCCAGGTGCCAGATATTTATAGGTTCCCATCTGACTACACAGGTAGTAGTCCTGTACAGCCACTCTCATGTATTTACAATAAGTTATTACATGAGTCAGAAGCCACATACTGACCTTTGCAGTCCATTAATTTTATTTTTTCCTCCTGTTCAATTAGTGGAAGACCTTGAGTCATTGTGGGTAACCCCAGGAGAATTGTAATTAAGAATTAATATAAAGCCAACGCGTAGTGCAAAGCTCCAAAGTACTTTTGTCACCACGTGTTTATGGTAATGAAACCGTGATGAAGATTTTATCGCTGAGTAAAACACTTTTGAATGTACAGTCACTGACCTGCAAACTGTTCACATGGCAAATGTATTAGGACATTTGCCTAAAGATCTCTCTTACAGCTGAGAAATAAGCCAGGCTGGTTTTGAATAGGATTTAACAAACTAATCACCACCTACAAGTTTTGCAAATTGCAAATTCTCACATCTCCCGCTGCAAACAAGGCTTAGGTATTCAGTATGTAAAATCCAATTAATAAATAGATTTAGGGTGTGTGTGTTTTAGCCACTACTTGTCAAAAGCAGTAAATCAGGTCCTTATCTCTTCTGCACTTATAACACAGGTGTTCATTGGCACACATGAAAAATACCACTCCAACATGGACTAATTATAGAAGTAATCAGACAAACTAAAGAAACATTTGCATTTCTTCCTCTTACCTATCAGTCTGTCAATCACATCTTCAAACTCCATGCTGGTACAGAACCATGTCATGTAGCAGTGCAACCAGAGAGAAGTATTTCAGCATGGGCTCCATCCTGAAAGTCCTCAGCGCACTTGGTTATAAACATGCATAATCAAGTCTCAACACCTTCTGTGCAAAGCTTAAAAACAGCCAGTAGAATGAAGGAAATCAGTTGGTTATTTATTTTTTACCGTAAGGCTGCTCTGGCTCATGCTACAAAAAGGCAGCTGATAAAAAGAGAGAAGGCATAGAGTCGGAGATGTGTTCCCTCTCCTCCCCCCAGGTATTGCCCCAAAGTGTGAACCATTTTGTGCTGCTTGTGGGATTTTTTGGCTGTGCTTGCATCTGTCCTGCCTGTGTGAAGGGCAAGGACAGGCTCAGGAAGATCATGTGTCTACCTCACAAAGTGCCACAAACCTGCAGACAGACTAGCATGGGCACCATCATCCAAAGCTCCTTCCTGGAGCCACGCTCTTACCTGGATTCACACCCAGTTGTCCTGGGCCCTGCCTGTGCCAGGCCCAGACTTTGTGGGGCAATATTGCTCTGAACCTGACAGAATTAGGCCCTGGGGCACATAAAAGACATAAACAGTTGCTGTCCGTATTCTGCCTCACCTGCATAAAAATAGATCACTCCAGTTTCCAAAGCAAGCAGTTAATCTTCATAAGCATAACCTATATTTTCTGAAGGAGGAGAGGAAGAAAGAATACTCTCTGCAAGTTCTCCCTGACATATTTTTCCTAAGCTGGCTGATTGCATTAAGGCGGCATAAAAAGACACATATATTAAAAATCCTGAATTTAAAACTTACTTTGTTTGATCTACAACAAACTGACAAATCAAAAAAAATTCAAAGTTATACATGATACATTTTTTCAGAAAAGGAATAGAAATCTAAGACAGACTCAGGACAGTAGAACTGTCTTCAGACAAAATTCTTGTGTTGCATTAAATCAGGCAATTAACATTATAATCTGGAGCCACAAAGGTCGATGTGTCTTGGGTTTTCTCAATTTGTTTCCTTAGGGCTTGACAGTGACACTCAGACACAGCTCTCAATAGAGGGTAACACTTAGTTATGCCAAATTAGGAAGAAGCCTTAGAAAGAATTCACAAGTTGCTATTTTGCCTTGCTCAGAGAGGAAAGAATTTCACTAAGCTCTTGAAAAAGCCTCTTGCTTATTCCTTTCTTCACCACTTCCACTCCTCCACTCCAGTCGTGTCTAACATCAGTGCTAAGCACTTCGGAGCAACAATCATTCCTCCACCATAACAAGGATGAACGACTGGAAAGGAGCTAGAGATACCCTTTATAGCTAGTTAGAATCAGAAAAAAATATTCCCAAACTTTCTGTTTCCTCTATAAAAATAAAACAGATAAATACACTTCTATATGGCTACCCTAGAGTAGGTACCTTAGTCTGTACCTGAGACACTATGGTTAAGCAGAGAAATAGCAGGTCTAGCAAATAAAAACATCAAACTGCTTCTAAAAAGCTACACGTCCAAATTTCTACTGATTAAAGGCATGCCTGATCACACGCAAATTAAAAACAGCACATGATATCAGTAGTGGCTTATCTGCAGAGGAAGTTCTCAACTAGATTTTACAGAACAGCCAGTTTCTGCCCCTGTGGCTTGACTTCACAGATCCCCTGGGGAAGTTTTTGAACCTTTAACAGAGGGATAAGATTGGCTGCAATTGCCACACTTTCTCTGGCCATAAAGCATACAAGAGAGGGAGAATTTGTGCCTAACGCACATCGAACTCAACCCAGATATTTTCCCCAATTGATACACACAGACACAATTCTGTGATCTTTAGATTTAATGTCATATATTAACTTACATTTGATTCTTTGGTTAAAGCAAGAGCTTTAACTTCTACAGTTGGTATTTTCAAAGGAGAACAAGGGAAGGCTGCCCTCCCTCAAATTTTTATTCAGGCACACAAAGTCGTAGTGATGAAACTACTTCTACTGATGTTTGCAAGGGTAGTCACAGGTAATAATTTGCAGAATGAGGCGAAAAGAGAGGCTAAACTAGTGGGCTATCTGACATCAAACATGAGTGCGCATACATCAGTAATGCTGGCCTTGAAAGGACAGGTCTGTAAAGACCAAGGGAACAGAAGTCTTTCGCATGTGCTGTGGAGCTCTGCCCAGCAACTCAATACGAACAACACAACCATGCATGCCAAGAAAGACTCATCATTTAACATTCCATTTTCCTGAGAGGGTAAATGGCCCACTTGAACTCCCAGCAAACTTTGCTGCAGAGAGAGGGGAATGGGGTTTTGCAAGTGAGCTATGAAATTATAAAATTGATGACCTGGAGGCCACAGTTTTTGAGTCAAGAGTGCAAAACAGTTCTGTTGCTTTGACATTACAAGTCCCAATTGTATGGAAAATGTTCACAGCCAATAAGAATATAAAGGCCTTCCATGCCATCTCTTGCTCAGTAATGAAGTCTCTCTAGGGAAGTGATCGCAGCCAATAAAAGGAATAGCTGAATTTCACTTATTTCCCCTATGCATCAGCAGACTTCTACACTTTTATACCTCTGGAATGTATGCATTATTAGATCTTCCTATGTACCCATCACTGTGGTGTTCAAGTGCTGTTCATCTTGAACCAATGCACACCATCCAAACCTCCCGATATCCAGCTCTAATTTTGCAGGTTCAGACTATTTTTCATTGTTCCATATGCTTGGAAATGAGTCAGTGAAGCTTTCTTGGCTTCGTTCCCACTCCCCCACCCCTGGGGGACGGGCAAGTTGTCTAATTATTTGAAATATGGTTCAAATATTTTTCTCAAGGTGCTGAGAGATGTTCTGTGTTTAAAACAGTAAAATTTGTCATAATAGTCTTTCTTCTCTCCTTTAGTCATTACCCTATGAATAAATTTGTGACCAATGAAAGTTCATTTAGACATCTCCCAGTAAGAACACACATCCATTGACACTGCATGGACCTTTCTTGATTACAGCTCATAAGGTATGTTACCTGCACTGTGGAGGAGTTAAGTCTTGAGATCTGACTTACATTATTCTGAACTGTTCTTCCTCAGCGTAAAATGAGAATTGCACAGGATGCAAAGCAGAGGTCTGCCATAGGAACATCCACAGACCACAACCAGGCACAGAAGTTTGCCCTATGTGCTTATGAGCTTCAGTTTATAATCTATCATTGACCCTGTCCACCCAGCTGACAACTGCTGCCTATGCTTACGTTCTCCAGATTGTGCATCTTACACCCCTCCTGGAACAGTTGTTTACTCCACAAATCGTCACAACCATTCGTCCCTGCAGACACAGACAGCAGCTTTTCAAATTTGTCTGGGAGTCTATCTTTGGCTAGTCTTTCCCCAGGGGTCATTTCAAAATGCAGACCTGCCTCTGCTTGGTGATACTTCATCCTAGGTTGTTAAAAAATGTTGTGCAAGCCGCCATCTGCTTTATCCTTTATGCATAGTTCTTTTTCACAATATAGTAAATGTACCCTTGGCCAGGTGCCACAGCAGAGTGAAGGTCCTTATCTGCAGAAAAGGTACATTCAAGGCAACAGGAGGGAAAGCTTCTTCCTAAGGCTTGCACTTTAATCCTGTCCTGGAGAGTTTCCTGCCGTTGTTGCACTCTTGCTAATGATAGTTGTCAGCAGCTAACCATTATCCAAGCACAGATGGACGCTAGGTATCAGTAGCCAAAAGTTATTGCTAAAGCCATTCATTGGTATGTCTTCAGTTTGCAATTCATGCTCAAACTCTTGCATTCCAGCAGTTTTTGCTCCACATTGCTTACATCAGCTGGTACCAACATCTGGCCCGAAGTTTAAAGCTCAGGTCCAGCTGAATCAGTACAGACCACAGCAATTTCCCTCCTACTCAGGAGAGTCCTGAACATTGTACTGAAATGAAACAATTCATCAATTTAATTCCAACCCACAACATCATGCATTTTGGATTTTATGACAAATTTCCCATGTCCTGGCAGCAGTGCTGTGACGTGCCAGGTAGGCTGCTCAGGAAGTACAGAGTGAGGGATAGGCTGGAGACGAACCTCCACAGCTGGATGCGTGGACAGCAGGTGGGCTTGCAGGACCCTGTGGATGGCTGGCAGCACTAGCTCTCTCTGAAACAGTGTTAGTGAATGTGCTTAACATCTGCTAGCACTAGCAAAGAAACAGAGCCATCCGTCCATTACTTTCTCACTGAAGGTATTATTTTAAATTATTCTGGAGCAGTTTCTCCTCCAACAAAAATAGTTGGACATCCAACGTCTCTGCTGCATCCTGCATTAGCTGTACCAAACACTGAGCACTAAGGGAAAGTCCTGGTTTGAGGTAGAACAGAACCAATTTTCTTTTCAGTAATTTTAATTTTCAGTTAAGTCTCTTCTAACTGAACTCCACTCTCTGAAATTAACGGCATATTTTTCCAACAGTGTCTGCTTCCCAAGTGATAAGGTCTGATGTTCATAGTTAATTGCAAGAAACGGAATCATAGAATCATAGAGTGGTTAGAGCTGGAAGGGACCTTAAAGATCATCAAGCTCCAGCCCCCCTGCCATGGGCAGGGACATCTCCCACCAGACCAGGTTGCTCAAAGCCCCATCCAGCCTGGCCTTGAACATTTCCAGGGATGGGGCTATGCAGAGAGTCTCGTACCTATTGCTGCAATAACCAAGGCCAGCTCACTTTGTCATTTGCCCTGTTGGATGGTCAGAAATGGAAAAGAATAGAGAGGTCCCACATGTGGGGAAGAGCAGGCAGGACAGGTGACTCAAAGCTCACCAACAGGGGTATTCCATCCCAGCTGCATCATGCTTAGTATAAAAACTGAGGACTCAGAGGATCAGCTCTCTTCCTTCAATGGCCAGTGTCCAAGGACTCTGTCTCTTCGTCTGCCTTTGATACTGATCTGTGTGTTCCTGAATCGAGTTCCTGAGTTCGGCTCCCATCCATCCCAGACTGGACTCAGTCTGGGACTTTCCCAGTGCCTGCTGGTGATATGATCATCACCCTGGGAGCGCAATACAGCTTGTATATATTGTAAAGATTTCATTATTTTCTGATTATTATTATTATATTTTTATTATTATTTCATTAAAGTAGTTTTAGCTTTCTTTTCAACCAATAAGGCTCTCTCCCCTTATTTTCTCTTCCTTCTCTTGGGAAATGAGAGAGATTAAAAAAAGCATCTGCCATTCATTTAGTGGCCAGCCCAGCCCAAACCACAATGGTGAAGGTAGCTCCTGGTTGGATTTGGGATAGTCAGTCTTTTACTGACTGATCAAAGGTTCTGGTGTTCATTTTACTTTGTTTACACAAGAAGAAACGAAAACAGGGCGGAAAGCCTGTTATGTTTCTTAAAAAACACTTTTACCTGAATTTGTTTTGATTTATGCTATTGTAAATCAGAAATAGTGCCATTTAGCTCTCCGGTGTTATGAAATTAAAACCAAGGGCATTGTAATTGGAATAATGGTGTCAAATATCCTTCTCTTCATAGGAAGTATTGCTGAAAAGGGGGTTTAATACAACACTTTAACTGGAGTTCTATGCAATTTTCCACTGAAGTACTAGAGTAATTTTTTTCCTTTATTTCTTCTTGCATATTATGCATGTCATTTATCCGTAAGATTCCAAAATATCTTAAAGAGTCTAAATACAGGACTAACTACAATTCTGAATAAAAAACAGTAATTAAAAATAAAAACAGTGCTTACGCTAAACTCTGAATTCTCAGAAATCAGGCTGCTCAGCTTAAATTCCCTTGACAACCTCTCTACCTCTTCATTCATAATGTGTGCACGGACGAAAAGGCAGAGGTGGAATTAAAGTTGTCATGACAGCTTTGTCTCTACATTATCTGTCTTCTGCAAATTGGCTACTTTGGGCTACATGTTGTTCAGCAAAACTCTTGACAGAGAATGAGTTTCATAGGAGTGGTTTGACAGATCAATAAATTGGTTTTAATTTTAACAAAAATGCATTTATGCAAATATATCTAGCCAGACAGAAAAAAGACTGGATATGTGATGAATCCATGCATCAGCTAAAACAGAATACTTTGTGCCTTTAATCAACACAGTAATGCTAGCAAGGATTTTTTATTTCATTTTTAGTATCCCTTGACCTTCATACAGAAAAAATTCAGGTGATATCTCAACTGATGAAGAGGAAATATTCATTTACCATCTACAGCCTCCAACAGTACCAAGCTATTTCACTTGTTTTGTTAGGAGCATAATCAGAAATTGCCTCCTCTTAGAGGAAACAAGATAAGGTCTCACTACACAGAGACTTCTCTGCAGTGGGAAATGTACATCAAACCTCCTTGCACAGTATTAAATATTATTTTCTTGATTATGTTCAACCTTTGGACTTCACAGCAGAAAGAGATCACTCTGCTTGCCTCATATTCTTATACAGCCACCATCTTTGTAAAGTTAAAGAAAGCAAAACAGAACAAAAAAAGTCTTCACTTTTTGCCCTGTGTTCTTGAAAGTCCTCACTGAAGAAGCAGAACATTCTCATTTGATCTTAAAACAGATTTCTCTTGCAAATTATGATTTCAAGTAGTAAGCAGTGATCTTTAAAAAAGGTATTTCCTCTAAAATACTTTCAAAATCCTAACTCTACACCAGACAAAGGGTTAAATCCAGTATATGTGCAGACTGGAAAGCTCAAATTGCTTTCTAATTTGACTTTTCCTATCTGCTCCTGAAAATGTCACCAAGACTTGCTGATAAAAGACACTCAGAGAAGAACTGCAAACATTATTTTTTCCATCCTGCTCAGCTCAAAAAGATAATCTTCATCCAGGAACGTCTTCCCCAAAATAGGAGTTACACTTTATGGTCTGTGTGTGTAGCAAACACAAGTCATAGTCCATGACTGTTATTCCTGGGCACTGCACTAACTTAAAAGTGCTTAACAGTGAAATAACAACCACAACAGCACAATATTAGCAAACATCAGTAAACTCTGCACCCAGCCTGGATTTTCACATCTCATGGAGAGAGTTTATTCTTTTTAAGTGGATCCACAGCCCAAGATCTCCACCTGTTCTTCATTATACCGACAGAAGTCCATTTTTTCACTTTTACACAACTACTTTTTGCAACTAAGCATATGCAGAGCGCCATGGGATCAGAGTAAAGGAGATTACCCAAGTGCTGCTAAAAGGCTGAATCACCTGCCTCCAGGGGCTCCCTGTAACTTGGTTAATATGTGTAGCTGTTAAATGCTGTTGAAATGATGGTGCTAAAAAAACTGAACATGCACCACAGAGAAAAGGATGGCTAAAATATTTGACCCATGGAAATAAAGTGAAGATGAATAAAAAATAGGGGAAAAAAAAAAAAGCAGGGGAAAGATAAAGGGCAAAAAGATAAGTAGAGGCTGATAGGCTGATAATCATCTGAAATCAGCTTTCCCTTCCCTCTGCACTTTCTCTTCCTCCTGCACCTTCCCCATTTCCTAACTCCTCAGCTCTGCTTATACAAGTCTTCGGCCTCTACTGTCAGTTTAGCTTTACAAATCCTCACGCTGGTTTCATGATGTCAAGCAGGCTCATTGAAGATCACTGGGCTCAGCTTACTCCTGGTGTAATCTCACCCAAATCCATGGAACTACATGAGGGATGAGCTGGAACCAGTGATGTTTTTTTCATCTTCTGACATCCAGCTTTGGAGCTCTGTAACTCCAGACTGATGATACACACTGAACGGTTTTTCGAACACAGCAGAGGGAAAAGAATAAAATATGAGCTCCTTGGGTGGTTTTCATCACAGTAGTTGCACTACATCTGCCATATATCAGAACAGTTCCCATGTTTCCTACCCAAGATTCATAACAGCTCTAAAAACACCACCATACTTCACCATGTTGAAAAACAAATTTCCCCATAGCAGGAGAAATTTATTTTTCGAGGTACAGTGGTAAGGTACACAATGTCCTTTAGAGCAACTTAACAAAAGAAATTATCTGATTCCTGGAAAGCCTTTTTCACTCTCTGCTCTTTTATCTGCAAACTCTCCCCAGTTGTTTATTTGTGAAGCGATAATCCTCTCCCTTTGTCTCAGTGAAAACTTCTTCCTGGTAGATAAAAAATAGTTGGTACGAATCTGCTGTATTGCTTGCGAGTAGTAATAACCCAGTCGCATCAAGGCTGTATTTTTTTATTATTATTTGTGTTGCAATAGTGCTGGGAGCCCCTTGCTGGCACTGGATGTCACTGTGTTGGAATTGCGTATATACAGGACAAGAGAGGCTGACTGATTTCACTGATCAGATGCACTGCATTTTAAATGGAAGAGGAAAAAAGAATCAGAAAATAAGACTGCAAAAGACCTCAAGAGGTCATCTAATCCTTATTTGGATGCACGGCAGACTCACTTATGACTGATCAGATACTGCTATCTGTTTTTTCATCTGTTTTATAGATGGAAAATTAAGAGATTGTGTCATGCCCGTGAAGCCTATTGCCTGTCTGTGGCAGAACTGGAAGCTTAACCCAAATCTCACAAGCCCTGGTTGATAGAGTCCATGAAAATACTTCACATTAATTGAACTTGGGAGCCTCTAAGGAAAACCATCATAAACCTGCTATCTGTATCAGCTACTATGAAACAGTGAGTTTAGATAAAGAAAATCTAGCTACAAGCTACAATTTTTTTGCTCTTCTGCACTAAGGCATACCTTAAAAAAAAGCACAAAGTCCACAAATAGCTGTATATATTAAAATACCTCCACCTCATTTATCACACTGCATTAGATATTCATTTTTCCTTCACTATCAGTAAAAAACACTATTCTATGCCATATATAATATATGAAAGTCACACTATAGAAAAATTCACAGAAGATAAAAGACTAAGATCAAAAGCACTCTATATCTGACAAAGGCTTTTTACACACTGCAATACATCTTCTCCCATGTATTCTGCCTATTCCACGAAGCAGTATACATGCATAATATCAGATAAACGCATCCTTTTAGTCAGTTATTGTTGATGCCAAGTTTTCTGTTTCAATGCAGAAAAAAAAATAGTTCCAAGTTACAGACAGTGCCTATTCTATCACCATGTTATCATTTCTTCTCCAGGCTGAAGTGTAATCACCCTCTTTCATAGGTTACTATTTCTACTTTCTACGTCAAATAAGTTTCATATATTGATACGACCTAGGCAAGATTAATATGGCTTTCCTCCTTAATATAAATCTTTTGATTTGTTGCTGAATGGACTGTTCTCAAGTATTGCTATCTAACTGCAAGGGACAATGCTGTTTATCATTTCCCCCTGAAAGCAGCCATCCAGATCTAGATATTACAGTACTTTGAATTTAGAAACCATGAAATATAAACACATTCCTACCAAGAGCGAGTAGGAATTAAATGAATGTTTATTTTACATCTGAAGTACCTTTTACATTTCTTCCTCATCTACAACATCTAGATAAAAATCTCCACTAAAATAGACAGCTCACACTGAAGATTTCTTCTGAATAAGAAACACAGGAGTTCAAGATTAATGAAATGGAAATGATATGAAGTAAAAAAAAAAAAAAAAAAATTACACTTAGTCAAAAAACTGATGGACCATTTCTCCCCTTGGGAAATGCTGGGTTTTTTTCAGGCAACACATTTTGGACAACTCCCTGACAAAGTCTAATTATTGTTTTGGAAAAACAAAAGCAAAACAAAACCTAAATCACTGGAAAATTCTTTAAAATACTTCAACGTATTATTTGAAATTACTGTTTGAAAACAGTAATGTGAAAATGTTTTCACATCATATAAAATATAGTCTAGACATTCTAGACATTAAAACTGAAACAAACCAACCAATGTCATTGCTTCATTCACATTAAATTCTAGTTTTCACCAATTTTATTTCCAGTTTGGAAATGAGAAGACATTTCATAGCTGTTGAATTTATCAGATAAGGAATCTGATCACAGTTTTCAGAGAAGACTTACTTTTTGCCAGATAAACTGTTCCTTCCACTAGCCATCCTCTCCTCCAGGCATAAACTCCTACAGTTAGCAAAGCAGAATATTAGAACACTCAGTGTAATTAAACAGAGCAGAAGTCAACGCAGTTACATCCTCTATTGCTGACAGTGTACTAGGAGTGTGAAGAACATTAAATCCCTTTCTAGTGCTATAGAATTGAGTTATCCTATAGTTTTTGACACAGACTGGTATCACCCTAATGACTAAACAGGGCAAAGCCTGGTTACATCAGCTAAGGTGCTGATGCTGCACGCAGGCTTGAACTAAGAAGCTACACTACAATGATGCTTTAAGATGTACCCTTCCACGCCTTTTCCTTAAAGAGAGGAGACCCACAGGACTTGTAAAAACTCCCACCAGATTCCATTAGAGCACATCCCTGAGCGCTGAAGTTAATAAAATGGATGAGGAAACCCAGATCAACATAATAAAAATTAAAAAGGGTTGTGAGGCACACTTTCCCTTGTCCTCTCCTTGCAGGGTACTGCTTTTCTCCAGGCTCAGGCTCAGTCTAGCAACATTGCAGGGTTGCAGAAATGCTGTGGTCTCTTTTCAGCTCCTAAGAAAAGTCTTTCTCTTCCATCCCTTTTGTGCCTGTTCCTTGCTCTCCCCAGCAACCTCTGCCTCTGCCTAGCTGTGCATGTTGAGTTACTTTGAAAGTCTGGAAGCTCTCCCTCCTTCTAGACGACTCCACCTGAACCAGGGTCTAGTGTTGAGGTCAGGCTGAGAGGCCTCCTTGCTGTCCAACCAGGTCCTTTCACCAGGAGATGTCCTTAAGCTTTGCCAGAGGTTCTCAAATGTCAGCCAAGGAGATGTTGCCTCTGCAATAGGACGGAACAAATGAAAACCTTTATCTATAGTCTAGAAAACCATCCTCATTGTAGACCAACAGAAACACTCTACACCAAAGTAAACAAGCAGCTTTGAATGGGAGAATGATGGACCCATTTAAAGGATCAAAGAAAGGATCAAAGTGGATGAATGACTACCTGGCGTTGGAGGAACTCAGGAGCTAAGAAAGTCGCTGTTCATTATCGATGGATGCCCCAAAAACACTAAGAAAAGACCCGTCCTGTGGGAAGGTTTGTAGTGATACTGTTGATAACTACCGTTTGTTAACCTCAAAGGGACAAATGGTAATTAGTATTTTTTATCAGACTCTTAATCCCTGTTTCCGGGGAATGACACAGACGAAGTGCTTCATTGCACAGGTGACACTCCTTTTACTGGGAAAAAGGCCAGGAAAATGGAAAAGTAACAACTTGGCTATCTGAGAGATAAAGAGGGCAATAGTTTACACTGAGGAGGTGTGAAACTGTACAAGTTTTGGATTCCCAAGACAAGAACCTGACACCTGTTCCCCACCTCAGTGTGCAACTAAAGGACCAGGTGTAGGAGAACAAAGTCAATCAGACTTTTTGATCTGGAGAGACTTGATATGGGAAAAATAAAAATTCACATTTAGTTAACATTAGAGTTTGTTTCTGTGCATTAGACGCATACCTGTCAGAATTGTGAAGTTTAAAAAAAGCTCAGAGATAAAATTTTTGCAGAGTATGAAGAGCAAGACTCAAAGAGATAGCTGCACTCGGTACCTGAAGACAGAAATGCAGTAACAGGACAATTGAGTTGTTTATGACTGATCCAAAAGCCACGTTTAAAGGACTAATGCTGTGCCATTGTTGGAGAGGAGGTCTCCCGTGTTTCCACTGGAGGAAAGATGTGTAATGCACAGTACATGTTGCAGCTACTTGTTTGTGAGCTTTCTCTGAGGTCCTTGAAACAGAAGCAATGCCTTTTTCTCTTATCAAGCCCCCACCACAATTTGAGTAGTTCAAATGTTTAGGGGGTTTTATTTTCTGAATAGTCAGTTACTTCATCACTGTATATAAGTACAATATCTTTTACCTCCCTTCCAATTAAAGTCAATAGTGATGTAGTCCCTGCAAAAGGAGCAAGATTTGCTTGGATAGCTTGATTGTGCAAGGTGGTAGCTCTATCTAAAGTAGCACCTACAAACAAGATTAATCTGAAGCATGCAACTAATGCTATTGATTTCAGTAGGATTATTCATATGCAGGAGTTCGAATAAAATATCTGTGCCAGTGGAAAAAGGTGTATAATACACAATTTGCTGTGTATGCATGCTATTTAATGTGTACCCTTGCTTTTTCAGGATTGCAAGACCCAACTACAACAGCTGTGGCTATAATACAGGAATCTTCCATATTGACTTTGCAGATTCTTTTTTGGTTACTTTAATAAAGGCTATTATTTTAAGCACAAAACAACTTAATTCCGTTCCCTATGTTGCTAGTTGGGTATTTAGCTGGCAACAGTATGTCTAGAGGTAAGCAAATGGAGAATCGTTCCAGGTTCATTTCACAATTTACCTTTGCTGTATCTGAAAAAGAAATTGGCATTGGTTAATCCCCTTCTGCTTAGTGGAGAAACAAGCTGAAAGACTGCCTAGAGCAAAATTAAGAAACAATTTTCTCTTCTCACTGTTCCCATTTTATCTCATCTTTCCATTTTATCCTGAAGCTGCTGCCAATAGTGTTAGTTGTGGAATTAATATCTTGCCAAAATAGTGAGATCTATTAAATTATCCAGTAGTTTCCACAAGGGAAAGAATGGGAGCCTTATTGCTTAAGTAGTCTGAAAATGGCATGGATAGTTCAACAAAGGAAAGTGCAAAGTCCTGCACCTGGGGAGAAACAACCCCAGATACCAACATATGCTGGGGGCCATCCAACTAGAAAGCAGCTTGGCAGAAAAGGATCTGAGTGTCCTAGTGGACACCAGGTTGAACCAGCAACAGGTCCTTGCTGCAAAGAAGGCCAATGCTACCCTGGGCTGCGTTAGGCAAAGTATTGCCAGCAGGTAGAGGAAGGTGGTCCTTTCCCTCTATTCAGCACTGGTGAGGCCTCACCATGTCCAGTGCTGGGCTCCCTAGTAGAAAAGAGACATGCACATACTGGAGAGAGTCCAACCAAGGGCCATGAAGACAATGAAGGAACTGAAGCATATCTCCCATGAGGAAAGGCTGAGAGAGCTGGGACTATTTGGACTGGAGAAAGCTCAGGGGGCCTTGTCAATGCCTATAAATACCTGGAAGGACGATGCAAAGAGGACGGATCCACGATCTTTTCAGTGGTACCCAGTACCAGGACTGAGTCAATGGGCACAAACTGAAACACAGGAGGTTCTTGATGAACATCAGGAAACACTTTCTTACTGTGAGGGTGACCACGCATAGGCACAGGTTGCCCAGGGAGGTGGCAGAATCTCCATCCTTGGAGATATTCAAAAGACCCTGTATGACCAGAAGGGTTGGACCATACAGCCTCCAGAGGTCTTTTCCAACCTCAACTCTTCCGTGATTCTGTAAAAGCAAGCACTCAAAACCATATTATAGAATCAACCCTACATTAGTGTGCAAAAAGCAGGATGATAAGGCATCAAAACTGACCTTTCACGATATCTAATATTTGTAATTAAAGCTCCTATTTTTACATACATTTCATTGTTATCAGTTGTTTGTATTGCATGAATCAGCTTAGGAGGCTTGACTAATTTCAGGGAAGAAATACAAAATACTGCTTATTACTGGCAGTTTTTCTAAAAAGTATCACCAAATAACAGGTAACTAAATCCAAGCACATTTCATACACTTTATCCATAATGCTACAAGTTCTAAAAATAATGGAGGATCAGTGTAGTTAAGTTTTCTTATAAAAAGAAAAAAAATTTGGTGAATGATTTCGTGACTGCCTTGTCTTTCCTGTCCCTGGGTAGACTGTGACTTTCTAACACAGAATGGTGTGTTACAGCTTAAAAAATTCAGTGAGTTAATTGTGAGTATCTTATAACTGTGTATTGCAAAATTTGAAACATCTTCCATATAGCAATAATAACAGCAAAAGTGCCATGATCTCTATGGAACTTCTATCTATTCTTGCTTGAGACACAAGTATCTTGGTTGACTGGTTACTTTGCTGATTTTTTCAAGGTTTAGGATTAGTATATGGAAAGTTGATGGCCTTTGAAAAAGCTGATACATAGGTGAATAGTGCAGAGTTAGAAGTGACCTTTTAGCTGTGGTAGAAGGTCTTCTTAAAAAAGGACAAGATTTTACAGCACTTCCAAAACAAGTCCAGGCTTGGCAACTGTCTAATCTTCCCAATAAGTTTGACCCCTCTGGCTAAATCAGTTTAGCAAGTATTTCAGATTTAAAGCATGAACTGTTCTGAGTAGACTCACTAGTCACAGAGAAAGTTGCTTCTCCTAGACAGGAAGGATGCACAGCCCAAATTGCTTCCTGTTGTGCAACCACAAAATTATGAATAAGAATTGTACTTTGCAAAAGTTCTCTGTGATTTGATGTAAATATCATTCTGTCTTGCACCAGTTACCATCTATGCATTCTTCTGTTAGCATACTGGAAGAAAGGTGCCATCACAATCAAAGTGAACTTGCTAAGGATTTCTACTCTGACTGTTGACTGAAGAGATTTCTTCCGTCCTTAGCAAAGCTCTGTTTGACATCTCCCTTTCTGGCAAAACAAATTATGTTTGACAGCAAACAACATTGAGTCTCCTGGCCCAATTTTATATTCTTCTTTATTTTATTTTTAAGTGTGCTGTCTTATTATTCTGTCTGAATACAAATCTCCCAGTTGATTCAAAAATGCATATAACTCTGGGAAATCTGTCCCAACATTAATGAGAAATGGCACCATCCATTTATAGGGAGCTCTTTCAGCCTCGCTGTTGACACAGGTACTTTCATGAACACAAAGGAAAATGAGGGAGAAGGGGAGAATATTTTCTGATGGTTTGTCTTCTCTGCATCAATTATCTCAAGTTATTACACACAAGTAATTCTCTTTTGTTTAATGTATATCTCAAGTGAGAAATTCATGCTGCAAATCCACCCCCAACTAGCACAGGTCTGGTTTGATTAACAAGAAAATTATGGTTTTGATCCCAGATGCTGTAGCTTATGAACATTACTGGCTCAAGTGTCAGCAGCATTTGACCTCAAAGCTGTATCCAACATGCCATCTGGATCAAGCTCACAGACCATTTAACATCAGCTAGAAACATTTATCAGGACAATAAAGCTTTCAAACTAGCAGCCATCTCAGAGTATGAAGCTTGTTATGGAACCAGTATCAACACTGGAAGATGGCAGCACACACCAGCACCATTCCTCACCTGTCATCTGAAAAGAGTTCTCCTTGGAGTGAAAGACATGTCAGACAGCACAAATGAGAGAGTAAAGCAGGTAACTATGATCAATGAACAGAAATATGTCTGTGCCTGATAAGGTTTATTCACTTTTCAAAATGGGGTCTGCCAGCACAGATCAGTCAGGAGATGAGCCAGATGGCAGGACGTCATCGCTCAGGAATAAAAGCCCTTACAGCACACCCTTGGTTCCACCTTCATTGATATCTGATACATGCATTACCAAACAGCAAAAATTTGATCTGGATCAGACAAGAGCACATGACTGACGTTCTGTCATGTTAGAAAAAAATGATATGGTACTTACATCAGCTTCCTGCCACTTGGAAAAGATAGTCAATACTCGGTCCACTGTAGGAGGAGAATAACATGAGACCATTTCTGCTCTGGAATAGAGTCCACTGGCACAAAGTCATCCCTTCAAAAGGAAAAAGCATTTCATTTAAATTGGGAGGATGAGCTTGAATCCGTTCTGTGTTTGCACCATGTATCTGCAGTATTTTTATTTGATTTAGTCTTTTAAAGGGAAGCTGGTCACCACAGTGTCAGTGTCACATGAGTTCAGCACTTTCATGAGACTCCACGTTTAATCTAACTTCAGATGTCAATAAAGTAGGCATCTACATATAAGCTAGTCATGGGAGCCTCTCATGAGAGTGAAGAATTAAAAAAAAAGATGTGGAGCATGATTTGCCCAGTTTGTTTTAGAAGCCCTTTTCACACCATGATGAGTCTAACCCTAGAAGCCACCACTTCTTTATATCGATCTTAAAGAGAACCTTTGTGACCAGTTGAAATGTAGACATCTATGATATGCATGTTGTCAACTAAATCTCACAGAAGCAGACTGGAGTGAAACTACCAGTCCCTTTAGTGTAGGTGTTTCTATCTGTGGGCTGCCAGGTGGCTGCTACTTTTCCACGATTGTTGAATTTGGCTATATTTTGTCCTTTAAATGAAAGTCAGCCTTTCTTTCCAGAAGCTTGTAATTCACCTTAAAGGATTACCAGAAATATTTTATCACCTGCTCTGGTGTTAAAACATTTCCTAAAACAATCTGCTAGACAGGAGTAAATGTGAGGAGAGATCATTCAGGGAACTCTATCAGAAGACTAAGTGGACTGTGAAATACTCAGATATATGGTAATTATCAACTTAATAGAGTATGTATTCTGTTCTAATTGGTGGTGGGAGTCATTTGAACAATTAGAAAGATTCCAATTTGTCAGTACAGCAATCCTAAAATTGCATTTTAACAATATCATGCCAGGACATTGGGAATTATAATTACTAAAGAGCATGCCGTGCACCTAACTTTTTTAATGGTTCTTTGATTGTTGCTAATGAATAACTGAAAGCACAAATAATGTTTGAGTTGAGGCGTTTAGGGAACTAGTGGTTTCTTGTTCTTCAGTTACCCGATGCCTGACTGAAACCACTTTCAAGGCAGCCAGTACTCAAGACTCTGTCTTGTTCAGCTGTTTCCAAGTATCCCAGTATTTTAAAGTATTCGGATGGCTTTCCTAAACATTGAGCCATCACTGTAAGAAACAATTCTAGAATCTCTGCCTGCGCCCTTGCTTGCGTTTTCACAAGAGACAGAGAGACTGTGGACCTGCCTGCAAAGACGGATGGAGACAGATGGAAGCACTCTCCGTCCATGTGCTGAGTTGGACATACACAAACTAACTGCTGTTCAGCAGTTGCATAGCTGTATTAGCACAGCAGTGTCAACACAGTGACACAACTCCTGGAGCAGAACAGATGAGGCACAGTGCTGTGCAAACACAGCCAAACAGTTTCTGGATAGTGTTTGGTGTAGCCCAGTAAATATGATTTTTTCTTTTTTTTTCTTTTTTTTTTTTTTGCCATTCTTAGTAAAAGGCCACACTTATTAAGGGTGTGAGGATTTTTTTGGGCTTGCCCTGGCCTAAGCAGATAATTAGCTTGGTTTATTTCACTCGGGTAGGAAATGCCCAGCAGCCAGGTTTGCTTTGGGTTAGTTCTACTTTATGTTAATAACAAGCAGATTTTCTGCGTAGATTAAATTACCCGTGATCCTGGAATAAAATATGGTTTGCAAGAATGAAAACATGGGATGGTACTGGAGGTCTCAGACTGTAAACACAACTCCCAATGGTCAGCCAGTAGTCACTGCAGGCATGCAACTGTCTAAACCAGTTTAGATATAACTAAGAGAAAATAAAGCTGCCTGAGAACTAAAGAAAAGAAAGCTCATGTGATGCAAACTGTCTTAAGAAAATAGATAAATATAAAAAGAAATTCATCCCAATAAAGAAGAGAAGGAGACTATCAGACTATCAGAGGACACTGGTGGCTGCTGACACCCTCTCCAGCCCCTCTGCTGTCAGCCCCAGGACCCAGAAGGATGAAAGGATGGTGTAACACCAGAGAAAAGGAGGTGATATTTCAATTTTGTAGTTAATAGGATTTGGGCTTAATACTGGACTTAATACTGTAGTTGCCCTGTAACCTGGAAAGAAAGATACTGGCTTTCTGCCCCAAAACGTATTCACTGTAAGATTCATTTCACTTCGTTTTAGGCATTTACGGCATAGACATCTACATTTGATCTTGTCATCCTGGACTTCTATTATAGTCACTGGAGTAAAATAGGTACTTTTAGGGCATTAATTATCCAATCTGGTTTAGATGTCTGCTTTAGGCTGACAGGGATTGCACTCTAGACTAGTTCATTTCCCTCCACTGACTATAAAAGGGCTCAAGACAACTAATTCAGAGGGAGAGTTAAAGGGCTCTTACTTGTGAGAATACGATTCCTACCTTCTGTGTTCACGCACTATCCCTGTCTTCTTTATTTACAGATTATTTCAATGAGTAATTACTCACTGGATTGAACCCCCTTAGAAAGCACGGCCCCGGGATTTAATTATAAAACAACACTGTTAGAAGTACAGATCACTCATTTGGAAGGAATTTGCATTGTAGCAATAATAATAACAACAGAACTAATAAACAAAGGCCATAATTTCAAAGGTATTGCTGGTTTCAGAAGAAATAGATGGGAACTATAGAAAATCAACACTTTTCCAGGAGGTAGTTCAGCATCTTCCTGAATTAGGGTTGTATAAATTATGAAGCTCAGCTACAAGGATCAAAACTTAAAAAGCAAAGGCACAGCTAGAAGAGCAGAGGGAGAGCTCTGGCAGTGAGTCCCATAGGAAGCAAGGAGGATTACACAGAATCATGGAACAGTTGAGGTTGGAAGTGACCTTGAAGGTCATCGAGTTCCAACCCCACTGCCATGGGCTTGGATACCTTCCACTAGAGCAGGTTGCTCAAAGCTCCATCCATCCTGACCTTGAACATTTCCAGGGATGGAGCACCCACAGCTTCTCTGGGCAACCTGTTCCAGTGAAAAATTTCTTCCTCATATCTAATCTAAATCTCCCCTCTTCCAGTTCAAAGCCATTACCCCTCATCCAATCGCTATACACCCTTGCAAAAAGTCCCTCTCCAGCTTTCTTGTAGAAAGAAAGGCTGGGCTCAGCCTGAGGAAGGGACCAGCCACATGAGTGTCACCACGCTGGGCTCCAGACCAGGCAACTCCACTCCGCATACATTTATAGCTCCATAAACAACAACACTACTACCGATTTACTAACTTCTGGTAAAGACTAGCTTCTTGGGAATTGCCAATACCTCTATTTCTATGGGAAATAAATCTCTCTGGAAGCTTTGCTCTGCTGCTTTCTGAGCACATGAAAGTGCTGCTGAAATTCTTAATTGCAAATTAGACTTTTGACAGGGGAAGGCAGAGCAGACAGATTGAAATAGCCTTAAAGTGCTTTTCTCTTCCTGATAGCAGAAGAGTTCATAATCCAGACAAATTAACTGATTGTAACAAACAGCATTAAGGCAGCACCGTGCAATGTTGTGTCTGGCAGCTGGTGGCCAGACACTAGAACATACTTAACCAATTAGCACAGTCCCCCGCGCAGGCCAAAATGCACATTAAGAACAACTGAGATGTGATCTGGGACATTTTGTGGTCCACGTACAGCAGCTTTACCAGGTGGGCCAGAAAAGTGAGATTCTCAGTGGATGAGTTAGCTGGGGCTGTAATAAAACGGAATCTGCTGGAAGTCAGTCTTTGCATATCTTATTGGCTGAAACGCTCCAGGTTTAGCTGAGCTGTCTTTTTGTGGCTTTGTAACATTTCAAGGAGATTTTAGAGGCATTTTGTGATTACTGATCCCTTTCCGTACTTCAGAAAGAAAAAAAAAATAGGTTGCAGACCTTTCAGAATATTCTTTTTCTGACACCATAGCAGTTACACTTATGGAATAATTATTCTTGGTACTCTTACAGTACATCCCCGCAGCTTTCGTAACAACTTCCAAACATTAACAAGTTACAGGTTTAATTTTAAAACTCAGCTTTAGTGACTCAGCAGTGACTCCTGAAAAAAAATACAGTAATTTATTTGTGTTCTCTGCCTACAGCTTTAGATACTTAGCTCTAGTCACTCACATCTGAAAACATAAGCTGAGGATAATTGAGGGAGAGGTGGGAAGACATCACAGATCTCATGATACTTTGTCATGCATCTCCCCAGAAGACTGTGCTTCATCTCAATGATGTGAGGATGTTTCACCTCAATGATGTGAGGGAATTATTTTTTTTCTAATATAGCATGGGAATGCTGGATTGCTCACACCCTGGCAGCACAGTGTGCACGATGGAGAATTGGGGCATCTCAGAGCAGCATTTTTAATCCCTGATTACCCCTGGCTTGGGAAGATGGGCTGGCTTGGGTTTCTACCTGTCCTGAAGGAAAGAACACAGAGTGACAATGACATTGTTAAAAGCAGACAGAGCAGACAAACTGAGCACACTGGTTTAATTTCATTTCCAATATTAATGAACGTCTTTTTTTTTTGGTGTGCACACACATGATTCATTCTGAATGTTTTTGTTGCCTACATATCCCTGTACTTATGAAGCCAGTGTGACCCCGCTATCCAAACATCCCAGAATTATTAATGAATTATGTTTTCACAACAGCTATATATATATATATATATGCAGTCAAATGCATGCCCTTTGCAGAAAAAAAGGCAACTAGAATGCTGAAATCCTGATTTCCCAGATTCGCAGTGCCTTGAACCTGGAACACTTTGCATTTCCTGTCAAATCAAAAGCAATTCCTCCTCATTTCGCTGTGTACATTAGAGCAAGGTGAGTCATACCCTCGAAATGCCTTTTTCTCCTTTCCATCAGCTAGAAAGGGAGCACAGACAGATCAGCTCAGAAAAAAAAAAAGGCTCTCTGCAGGGTAGATGCTTGGAGTTAGTTTAAAAAAATACCAGCCACAGGGGTGGGAGGGAGGAGGTAGCGCCGTGCTGCACATGCAGTTGCAGACAGGAGAAAATCAAAAGTGTGAGACTTCACAGCTTTCAGGAGAACTCCCAAAAGAAACTCTCTGGAGTGTTCTGGCTAATTTACATATTGCACTACTCTGAAATTAAAAATAAATAAATAAATAAAGAAAGAAAAAATGCTCTGGTCACTTCACACATCACTGAAATGGACTCCCTTAGGAGTTCAGCTTGGCTTTTCAACCATGTGAAAGAGAAAACAATCTGATTGCACTTTCTAAACAAAACATTAGGTCAAACATGGAAACAGAGGCAGAAAAAGGTGAGGTTTGTGAGTTTTGAGCTCTTTATTTGAATCAGAAGACTGTACTCCCTAACTTTGCTAAAAATATATTCATTAAGGCTGTTTAGCATTTTTATTGGCTTGAGTGTTTATCTACAAAGCAAAATAATTTCAAGTCTTTCTTATTTATCTTATGAACTAACTTTAATGCAGTAGAAAAAAACATGCAATAAATTGTTTTCAATAATAAAACAAGATGCCTGCCTCTGACAAAACCCAAGAGCATCCAATATAATCATACAATTATAGAATCACAGAATCATTTTGGTTGGAAAAGACCATTTAGATCAAGTCCAACTGTAAACCTAATACTGCCAAGTCCACCGCTAAACCACATCCCTCAGCACCACATCTACATATCTTTTAAATATCTCCTGGGATGGTGACTCAAGCACTTCTCTGGGCAGCATCATCCAATGCTTAACAGCTCTTTCAGTGAAATTTTTTTCCTGATATCCAGTCTAAACCTCCTCTGGCACAACTTGAGGCCATTTCCTCTTGTCCTTTCACTTGTTACTTGGGAGAAGAGACTGATCCCCACCTTCATCCTCCTTTCAGGTAGCTGTAGAGAGCGATAGGCTCTCCCCTCAGCCTTCCCTTCTCCAGGCTACACAACCCCAGCTCCCTCAGCCTCTCCTCATAAGACTTATTCTCTAGACCACTCATCAGCTTTGTTGCCCTTCTCTGGACCCACTCCAGAACCTCAATGTCTTTTTTGCAGTCAGGGGCCCAAAACTGTACACACTATTCAAGGTGCCAAGTACAGAGCCACAATCATTTCCGTACTCCTGCTGGCCACAGAATTCCTGATACAAACCAGAATGCTGTTGGCCTTCTTGACCACCTGGGCACACTGCTGGCTCATACTGAGCCAGTTGTCAACCAGTACCTCCAGGTCCTTTTCTGCCAGGCAGCTCTCCAGATGCTCTTCCTCAAGCCTGTAGGGCTGCATGGGGTTATGGTGACTCAAGTGCAGGACCCAGCACTTGGCATTGTTGAATCTCATACCACTGGCCTTGGACCATCAATCCAGCTTGTCCAGGTCCCTCTGTAGAGGCATCCTACCCTCTAGCAGATCAACACTCCCATCCAGCTTGATGTTATCTGCAAATTCACTGAAGGTGCACTCAATCACCTTACGAGGATTATTGATATAGATGTTAAGCCGAACTGGCCCCAATACTGAGCCCAATAATGGGTAAACTCGATTTGATTTAGCCTCCATTTCACTGACCAGCCTTTTGACTGGATTTAGTTAGGTTGAGATGGGCATTATCTTATGTACATAATGAAAATAAATTCCGTTATTACTGAAATTGCTAAGGCTGAAATAATGAAGTGACTGAGATGAGACTTTAGCCTACCATGACTCACTGCTCCACCTATCCAGTTGTGGACCTTCATGTTCTGCCCACCTCTAAATCAGGGAGAAACAGATTCTTCTTGCTCTTTCTCAGCTGTTTGCCTCTACAGTGTATTCATAACTATGCTGCTTAAAACCATACATAAAACATAAAACTGTTTCTCCCTGTATACTGTGTTGCCTTATCAATGTCTTAACTTCTTAACTTTCCACCTTCCCTCACATTCAGCTACTACTGACATCTCATCAAGGTTTGAGCATACGAACACCATAATTCAGGCTACTGCTTTGCAGAACAGAAGATACCACATTCACCACATAAATGGTGGTGGACATTTATCCGGAGAGGGCTCAGTGCACGGCAGGGGTTAAGCTTAGGCAATACAAAGCCTGCAAATGCCTCAGGAGCTGGTTTCACACAGCAAGTTACCTGCTGTTCTTTTCAGTTCTTTCATATGCAGAGGTCAATACTTTTGTAGAGATTATCCTTTTAAATCAATGTCAGCTGATTTATACTCAGATCAGCTTACACAAAGTCTGATAGTATTTGAAGCTGTGGAAGGAATGTGTGTAAGCAGGGAATCCCATGCTGAAAGTTGGCCATTAGTGTACATCTAGGCAGTGTTAAAGCATTTTGCAGCTTCTTTACTGTCTACATATGACATAACAGTGGATTTACAACATGCTGTGACAGCCCTTGCAGCAGGACGGTGCCATTAATCTCCAGATAGACTACTGAGATCAGCACTGATCCTGTGTTCGGATCCCCTAATCCAGGACCCTGCACTCAGCAGGGCCCCTCATGGTGTTAGCTTGTTCTGGAGGAACAGGACTTGAACTCAGCCTGGACTCTCTTAACTCATATTTAATTGCAACACCTTTCACAGTTCTTTTGCAAGCGTTGTAATGTAGTAACTGAAGACAAAGTCAAGCATTTAAGTACATTATTAACCTAAAGTGCTTGAATGGAACTGTTGACTTCGGCAGGGCTGCTTGTGTACTTGGAGTTAAAAACGCACTCAAGTGCTTCGCAGATCAGTTAATTATCATTAAATACATGCAACAAACAGAAGCGTAGAGATGACACAGCCACGGAAGTATTGCAGAATACATCTCCTAGAGCAGTAGTAGCAAATCTAGTTTTCAGGTGTACCTTTCAAGTACATTTTTCAACATTAAGCCAAGAGACTATTTGATTTTTATAGAACACAACAGCCTCAACATGCAAAACAGGAATACAGTTAACCTGCTTCCAATATGTGACTGTTTCCTACAGAATAACTGAAGTTCTGTTTTAAATACATGCCAAGAGTAAATTACAGAATATTGAAAACTGCATAAGGGAAGGAGGCAGTCATTGCTGGCCCCTCACACAATATAAAAAAAATCACATTTTATATTTAAAAAAAAAGGGGGGGGGGTTAAAAAGCCTGCTGGTTTTCAAAGCCTTCTGCTGTTTTGTTGTTTGGTTTGCGTTTTGTTGTTTGTTTTTTTTACCCTGGGAAGTAACAGCAGGCCTTTGCTGGGGTCCCGCTCAAGGTCTAAGGACACTCTTTCTCAGGCTGCCTTCGTCTTGTGGTGAGCTGGGGCAAAGGTGCACCCTGCCCCCAGGATGCTGGGAGTCAACGGGGTTGCGGGGTTGCGGTACCGGCCCTGGGCTGGAGGGATGCGGAGCTGACCCAGGGCTGGGTGGGATGCTGGGTTGGAAGGATGCGGAGCTGACCCGGGGCTGGGGGGATGCGGCGTTGCGGGGATGCTGGGCTGGCCCGCGGGGATGCGGGTCTGACCCGGGGCTGGGGGATGCGGGGCTGGTCCATGGCGCGGAGCTGTGCGGGGAGCGCGGTGCAGCAGTGCCCCCTGCAGGCGCAGAGCGGAACTGCACCTCTCCTCCCAACCCTCCTCTCTGCCTCACAAATGTGAGGTTTTTTCAAATAGGGTGGCTAAAAGTCCCCACGTTGGCCTGGGGCTGTGCCAAAGCAGGGACACTGGCTTTGGCAGGCTTGTGATTAATGTCGGGTGGGGTGGCAGCAGTGATTTTCTGTACTTATTCTCCTTGAAAAGTAACAAGAAAGGGCAAGTTTGGCTTATTGTTTCCTCATCCCTGTACTGACAACTGCAAATCATTTCCAGGATGGATTAAATTATGCGGGGGGAGGCAGGAAGGGAGGCTGAGAGGAAGATGTGCAATGCAATACACTTTGCGTGATTTGCAATTTAGATTCTGTTGTATTGATTACTGCACAATCCGCCGGGGGGAGGAGGGAATTGGTTGGCAGGTCTCCGACTCCAAATATTTCCAAAATGATTATACGTTTTATTAATCAAGGTCAAAGTAACCTCATTTGGCCAGTACTAATGAAAACATAGGGTTTGTGTTAACTAAAAATCACTTCAGCAAGGAAAATTGAGATACATTAAAATTCAGTGTGGATGAGCTTACGGTGTGTGGGTTTCAGATGCCATCTACTGGGCAAATCTCATGCTATAAAACGACAAGTACACCTTCACTCCTCGGCTTGCAGTCTCCACTCTTCCTCCCTCAGCAGTTTTTAAACTCAGGAAACCTTTTAAACACGTTTCACTTTGGCTTGAGAAGTCAGCAGGATTTGTGCAGTCCTCAAGTGCTTTGCTGAACTGGGGGACAGAGTTGCCCATGACAGTGTATTAAAGTTTAACACAAAAATACATGCACACAAAGCTGTCTGTAAACACTGAAGAGAGAAAGGCATTTTGGGATGCAAACAGAGCCCAGAGCACAAATGTAATTCATGCCAGGAAATCCGAGCACATTAAAAAACCACTCATTTTAGAATCATAGTATTATCTAGGTTATCTAGGAAGGGACCTGTAAGATCATCTAAGTCCAGACATCAACCTAACTCTGACAAGAAACAACTCATCACTGAACCATATCACTGTGCACTATGCCAACCCATCTTTTCAGTATCTCCAGGGATGGTGCCTCAACCACCTCTCTGGGCAGCCCATTCCAATGCTTAATATCCCTTTCAGTGCACAAAATCTCTTGGATACCAAATCTGAACCTTCCCTGGCCTGACTTGAGGCCATTTCCTCTTGTCCTATCACCTGTGACTTGGAAGAAGAGACTGAGCCCTGCATCTACACCCTCCTTTCAGGCAACTGTAGAGAGTGATAAGGTCTCCCCTCAGCCCCATTTTCTCCAGGTTGTACAACCCCAGCTCCCTCAGCCTCTCTTCATAAGACTTATTCTCCAGACCCCTCACCAGCTTTGTTGCCCTTCTCCGGACCAGCTCTAGCACCTCCATGTCTTTTTTGTAGTAAGAGACCCAAAATTGGACACAGTACTTGAGACGGGACCTCACCAGTGCCGAGCAGAGTGGGACGATCACCACCCGAGTCCTTCTCACCACTGTTCCTGATACAGGCCAGGATGCTGTTGGTCTGAAATCTTGAAATAGGACATAATGTGCAGAAAGGCCAAATAATTACTAGAAGTCACAGCACTTGAGGACTATCAAAAAAATATCAAAAGAAGCCTGGAGGAAACACTGGTCTTTGACAAATTTGGCACATAGCACACGCCATGCACTGCAAGGGCACTGCAGTCAGCGAGAGTCTTTCTTTCCACTTCAGGCTTTGGCCTGGAGTTAGCCTGCCAGCCCTGCCTGGTTTTCTTTCACATTTGATGACTCTGTTTTCCAATTACTTTGTTTCAGCACTGCAGCAGAACCAGAAAAATCAATCCATTAAAAAAAGCGAGAGTCCCCACCTCGAGAGCGCACAGCCCTAATTCGAGCAAGCAGGTCTCTTCAGGACAAAGCATGAGCAGAACTGACTTTTTGGATCCTGGGCTAATAAAACCTCAGATTATTCTGCAAATTCAGCAGTCTTTTATGAGCTACAGTTCTGGTTTTCAGGCCCCTTCTCTGTTTCTTTGATCTGCTACAAAGCAAAGCTACCATGCAGTTGAAATTAATTTATCTTATATTGCATCAGATTACGAGTACACATATGGTCGTTTTCTCTTTCCTTCCCCTTCTCCATCTCCCTCTCTCTCAAACTCATCTCCCAAGGCTGTAGATTTATAGACAATCAGACTTTTTCTTGGTTTCTTTTCAGTGTTGCTTCGTTTTAATAGGACCAGTGGGAATTGGCCTACTTAATGAGAGAAGCTGTGATACTCTTTGTAAATAAACTTTATTCCAAACTGTGAGGAATAGGCAATATCCAAAAAATATTACAAACCCCTTTAGCTCCAAACAAAAAGTTTAATCAAAATTGCCATGGGTTGGTGCAAGGTGCAAACCATTTTATTTGGGTAATTTTGAGTGTGTGCTTTCTAATAAATTTTATAACATGTTGTCAATAGCATATAACATATAGTTTCAAACAAAATTATTTTGAAAGAGAAGACAGGGCTTTCAATTTTGGAAATATTAGATTTATATCTTGGCAATTTTGAAAAATGCTTTCAGCACTTTTTAAGTTCACAAGGTAATTTCAGCCAGTCCTATTCTACGGAAAAGTTTTGTACCAAATAATCTTTCTGTTTTGATAAAACAGTTTCCAAACCACTCTACATCTTAACTGTAGTAACTAATGTTTTTTCATTAAATCAGAATAAAAGAGCAAACCCAGCAAGACAGCAATTTCCTGAGACCATATTGGATAAATCCAGAAATCCAACTCTATCCCAAAAATATAATCAGCATTACATAATCTGCAGTAAGTGCACCAGATAAAGATAAATCAGCACCTGTCAACTAATGAGGATGGGTTATCATTAAGTTATCCCATAGTAACAGTTCTTGCTCCTTTCCTCAAAAGCCACTTTTAAAAACCTGCTTCAAATGCCTATTTTAAAAGACTGCTGTTATAAAACATAAGTTCCCACGCTAAAAAACTCTCTTCAAATTCTTCCTCTAGAACACCATTCTAACAAGAAAGCAATGAAACTGCATACATTGTGAAAGATAAAAATACTTTATGTTAGTAGTTACGAAAAGGGCTGCTTCTGGGTCAGTTGTCCTCTGGCTGTTGACATAGCAGAAGCAGCCTAGGCAAAGATCTGACAGGTGCCTTTGAACTACTGTCACAGGGCAGGAGGACATAGTCCCAGACTCTGAAGTTCATGGGAGACCTGGCTCTAGTCAATGGGTTGAGTGTTTACCAGCAATAGGACCTATCTGTTCTGCAACTTTGCTTTCGAGTCAAGCAGCACTGCCCCCCACTCTCCATCACACACTCCTCATCATAAATAAATGCCCAAGGGAACCAACTACATTTTCTTCCTTATCACTGTTGAGGACTTTTCCTCTGTTTCCCCCTCCACAGCCTCCTTTTGCACCCTGGTTTAGGGCCCAGAGCCTGCAACCTCTGCTGTACGACACCCAGAGCATGCTAGAAAACCTACACCATACAACAATCTTAAAATCCTGAATCACTATGAAATACAACAATTTCCTGCTCCCACCACCACCACCACTGTTAGTCACCATGGTTCTTCTGCTCCCTTGATTTCCTCAGCATGCAAAGACTCCCCAAATTCCTATTTGCTTAGTCTGGTGTGGGTTACTACACCACAATTTCTGTGATTTAATTCCACTTGCTCTCATACAAAATCACAGAATTGTCAGGGTTGGAAAGGACCTCTGAAATCACCAAGTCCAACCATACATACACAAAACCCTCCTACAATCTCAGTCACTAGGACATGCCCTGAAGTGTCACATCTACACATTTCTTAAATACCTCCAGGGATAGTGACTCCACCACCTCGCTGGGCAGGCTGTTCCAGTGCCTGACCACTCTTTCAGCAAAGTGATGCTTTCTAATACCTAATTTGAATGTCCCCTCTTGCAACTTCATTTCTTCTGGTCCTGTCAATATTCACTTGGGGGAAGAGGCCAACACCCACCTCTCTACAACCTCCTTTCAGGTAGTTGTAGAGGGCAACGAGGTCTCCCCTCAACCTCCTCCAAACTATACACGTCCAGTTCCCTCAGCCTCTTCTCTTATAACTTGTTGTCTAGACCCCTCACCAGCTTGGTGGCTCTCCTCCGGACACGCTCCAGCACTTCAATGTCCTTCTTGTAGCAAGTGGTCCAGAAACGAACACAGTACTCGAGGTGAGGCCTCACCAGTGCCGAGTACAGAGGCAGGATCGCTTCCCTACTTCTCCTGGCCATGGTATTCCTGATACAAGCCAGGATGCTGTTGGCTTTCTTGGCCACCTGGACACACAGCTGGCTCATGTTAAGCCGGCTGTCCACCAGTCTTTTTCTGCTGGGCAGCTTTCCAGCCGCTCCTCCCCAAGCCTGTAGCATTGCATGGGGTTGTTATGACTGAAATGCAGGACCTGGCACTTGGCACTTACTGAATCTCATACAAGTGAGGCTTCTTTTCACCCCAAAATATGTGGGCAGACCAACAGGAAGCAAAGCTCAGAATCTCAGAAGCCTTAAAGCATATCATTTTTACTGAAATTAATGACAGCAAAGTACCTACATAGGACTCGGGGCCAGATACACAAAAATTTCAGTGGGAAATCAAATCCCTAAAAGTGCATCTTTAATGTCTAATGACCTTAAGCCCTTGATTTTCAGAAGTTAAAAACAGTGAATGGTGAAGGTTTTTTGAAACAATGTTCAGTTGTTTCAAAATGGGTTCCTGAGATTCACATCTCTGAAATTAATAGCATGTTAAGAAAAAAAAAATTATGTGAGAGTCCATAAGGAACAATGTTTGTAATATGCTTAATTCCTTTTGCCTGGAAAGAAAGAAAAAATAAAATTGTTATTCTTCCTGCATAACTAATTCACAGATTTTCTTTGAGGTGGAAGTATTTACAATGTGAGCTATTTTGTTATGAAGCCCAGATAGAAAATAGTCATCTCAGTATACCTGAACAGACTTATGACCATCTTTGATGTTACTACATAGACAAGAGATATGTCTATTCCGTTTGTTCCCAAACCTGGAGCCATAACCCCCCAAAATGCCACAAAGTATTTGGTGGGAGATGGGAAGCAGAGAAGGGTGACAGGCTTGGAAATCACTAGCTCTGGGGTTATACAGCATCAGGGATGGGGGAGATGGGTGGTCACAGGCAGAACGCAGGAACCTGCACTTCAAAACATTTCCTTCATTGCTTAATCAACTGCAAGAAGAGGGAACAAAAGCAGTTGCCAGCCCTACCAACAAACAACACCTACACGTACGTTAACACAATAATCAGGTACGGGGTCAACTGCAGGTCTAGAGGAGAGTGCTGTGCAAAATTTTGCTGTTTGCTTAAATACAGCCTTGACTGAAACAGTGCTGTCAATTCATACTACGCAAAAGGCTCCAGGGCATCTAGAGGAGGGCAGAAACTGCAGCCACTTTAGGATATAAATCTTGCCAGCTGCAAGAAATATTATCAGCACTAATCATTTAATCGTGATTACCCTGAGTTTGCCTGAATGCATGTGTGAAGCTTATTTCACATGAAATCTTCATAAGCACAGTAGTTGCCTCCTGCATGTATTAAAGTTTTAGGAACTTTTCTCAACTTCTTTTACTTCCTTTAGCTCCCCAGCTAAAATGCTGAGATAACTGCCTGTGATTCCTACTTGTCTGGCACTATCAGAGGGAGAAGGGAGTGATTTAATAACTTAAGGCTACAGAAATGTTGTGTTCAGCCAAAACAACAATCAAATTCCAAAGTTCTCTGAGATCTGATTCACAGTGTTTACAAAACTGTGGTTCTGTGACCTATGCTTATCGTTGCAACCATAAATAACTGGCTGTATCCTTCTGCTCCTTCTAGTTTCCTTTATCCACCCTCTGTCTCTTACTTCATCCTTAAATTGTACATTCTAAGGAACAGAGACATTCTTTTTGCAATAATCAACTAACAGTGCAGGACCACGTGTGAACTAGAAGGTGCTTTGCTAATACAATTAATGAATACTCAGAACAATAAAAGCAAGTTCAGACCGAAATCATAGAATGGTTAGAGTTGGAAGGGACCTTAAAGATCATCGAGCTCCAACCCCCCTGCCATGGGCAGGGACACCTCCCACTTAGAGCAGGTTGCTCAAAGCTCCATCCAGCCTGGCCTTGAACACTTCCAGGGATGGGGCTTCCACAAATTCTCTGGGCAACATCTTCCAGTGCCTCACCACCTTCATAGGAAAAAAAAATATCTTCCTAATATCTAATCTAAATCTCCCCTCTTCCAATTTAAAACTGAGTTAAATAACCCTTCTGTGCCTCCCCTGCAAGTAGTCAGCACCAAGTCATTGTGGTTTGAGTTACACCAGCCCATGGGCAAAACGGAGACCCAGCAATCATACAATCAGGTTCTAATGTTCTGCTCTGCACTCTGCTGTTTACAAACAATATTAAGCACTTTGCAAATATGATGCCTGGAATTTAACATGTAATTTAACCACCATTTTACCAACCTCGAATGAGATGTGATTAAGCTTAATGGAGCCAAAAATGAATACTGTAAGAAAAGCATAATCTCAAAACATGTTATGCTCCAGTATTGAAGGCACCTTATATGAAGGCAAAAATCTATGTCATTGCATGATACCATTCACATGGAAAAAATTCACACACATTTAGTATCACAGAAATCCTAAGGAAGTTTTTCATTGTGGCCAGTTTTAATCATAATTGGTTCTATACCTACTTTTTCAGCTCATGGGATAGAAAGAGAAATGTATCTTCAGACAGAAAAAAAGTTGTTCAAATCTTTTAAAGAAATTTATAAAAAGTAATAATCATATTTTTAATAACACAAAAAAGGGGGAGGAGGGTTGCAAAGGGGTGGGGTACAAAAGTCTTTCAACAAATGAAAATTACAGTCAGCACCAGTTTTAAAGTCAAGCTACTGGCAAACATCCATATCTAATAAAAGCAACTTTCCTAACACTACCCACCAAGAACTTTCTTTCCCTCCCACAAAAAAAAAGTAGCCGTGGCAATTCTTAAGCATGTTGAGTAGCTAAAATATAAGACACCAGTTAATGAACTATGTACCCCTAGATCTGAATGGGAAAGTATGCTACATATGCTAAGATAACATCAGAAATAGAAAAGTCATGGGAAAGGAACTTCGAAACCACATTAGCCTAAGAAACCTAAGAGAAAAATCTATCCCAGACCTCTGAGGGCACAGGTCTTTGAGACCTTTCACATGACCAAATTATTTCATCGTTCAGTGTTCAGGGACATTTCAGCCCAAGACTGCTTACTTGGTAAGTGGCCTTTTTATCAGGCCTATTTCACCTTGCTGAAAATGCTGGTATTCTGCACCAAGTACTGTGTGGGAGTGTGGGGAAAGGCAGTAGAGGTTAGGATATTTCTGACTTATACACTATCAAATGAGGTGGATTACCTCAGCAGCTGAGATCCTACACTGGCCTTAATTTACCATCCTCTGGGCTTGATAATTTCAAGACAGGAGGTTTTTGTAACACATTTTCATCTGGATTTTCCCTCTGGTTTACCAGAGCCCAACCTCAATATCACGTAGCTGGGCTCATGTGAACTCTAAGGCTATTTCTGGAGGGAAGGAACAAGCATATAGTAAAGGGGATGGGAAACCTTAAATACAGAGTTAGGGAGTGGAAAAACCCCACTGCTCCATCTGGTCTCTGCAAAGACCATATCCATGCTAATGATCCTTAAGAAAACAAGATGTTACTGTACTTACAAAGAACTTATGCTTAAGAAAGTCATCTTTGATTACTTAATGGGTACCAGTATTTCTGTCTGTCTTGTCTACAGTTTGCTTTTGGGTACTTTTGATACATAATACATATCATTAATACTATTCTTTTGTCCACATATCCCAATTATGCCGAAAGAATCCCAGGTTTTAAAGATTAAAAACATATCCTATGAATTCAGCATTGCTTTTCAATAGGCCAGCTCTTGAATGAGAGGTCAGCAGATACAAAAGAAAGTAAGAGGAGGCTGGAAGACTGCTGAACAAGAGCAGATGTGCAAATTTCACAGTAATGAGAAAAATTAAGGATTTCAGACTCAAATACCTAAAGTGAAAATCCATCTTCTATTTCGATTACTTTAACAATGGAAGAACTCTCCAGATGATCTACCTTTTTCATCTAGTCCAAATGTGCAAATCTAGAATTAAAACTATGTTTCAAAATATATTATACAGAGATTTCAAAGAATACCCAGGCAAACTTGCTTTCTTGTTTTTCTCTTACCCACCTCTTCACACATCTCTTTTTCCTGTATTGATCTTTCAGGGTGTGATTCTGCGGGGCTGAAGCCAGTTGAATTTTTGTTGTTGGCTCTACTGACAGCAGGTAAAGACCCAAAACGTGTATGTTTGCAACTGTCTTGATATCTTTTCTGGTGCCAAGGATCTAAAACCAAACAGTATCTTCAGATGAAGGGTTCTTTAGTACCTTTCAAATAGTCAGTCTTGGAGAAGAACCACTAACCCTGGGATGAAACATTCCTTTATTCTGACTTCGCTTTTATGCAAAATAATTTAATAGATTTCTAACCTTTACAGCTATAATATGTAAATTGACACTTCCTAACAAACAGAATTACTTCACCTTCATTCCCTCGATCAAATAAATGGTACAAAAGAAATTATTTGTAAGGATGTCAGTTTATTTGCATACGTTTTGGTATTCTCTTTGTAGTACATGCAGCTTAGGTTAACTAATCAGGTGCTCTCTTCATGATAGTTTAAATGCCTCCTTTTTTTTCCCCCCTGCTATGTAATACGAGAAAACACACAAAAGAAATCCTTTAATAGCTGTTAATCAACCCAAGCCAAAAATGAAGGCTAACTTTGCAGCTGAGAGGTTTTACAGATCCAGAGATTCTGGAATATTTTTGTGGTAAAAAGTTAGTGCAGATGTGGTTTATACAAGCTTTTGCTGCTACAGTTTATCCTAAGAATTCCTCGTTTCTCCTGTCCCAGGTTAAACACATCAGAGCAGCAAAGCACGGTTTTATGGGTGGAAATCCATCTACTTTTGGCAACTTCAGTAGCACAGCTATTCTGGTCACACGTCATGACTCATCACTTTCTTCCTGGCAAAAGTCAGTACTCCAGCAAGAGAACTGCTGCCAAGCAATTCTATGTGGTTTGAGCCAAAGAGAAAAGAAACCACCCAAAAGCTAAAAGCAAATTGTTAAAGAAATATCAAAAGGAATGTGAAAAACTCTAAAAGAAGGTTAAAACGCTACTCTTCTCATTGCACAAAAGTCCTGAACTTTGTTACACAATTCTGACAAATGCTAGTAAGTTACGCCTTGAATTCCTCTTGCTCAAATTTCAGCACATCAATATGGTGAAGTTATGGCCAATGCTATCTAAACCTGGATGTTGTTCAAAGAGAACCTTTCCAGCCCTGGGTAGCAATGCCTCAGTTGTTAAAGGAGAAGCCACTGCCCAAGCATTCAGACACCATCTGAGGAGCCACACACACCATCTGGGTCTTTAACAGCTCAGACCAGGGTTTCTTAGCACACACCCCCTTGGATAATCTGAATCCTTCTTCAGGCTCAATCCTAGGTTTTCCACAGCAGAGTCTCAGGCACTGGATTTTATACAAATAAGTAATTTAATTGAAAGGTATAGCAGCAAGGTCAGCCCAGGCTGGGAGCCTCCAGAGAGAGACCTCTAACAAAGAAATCCCTGGGCAACGACACCCTGGTGATCTCTACACCCACTCCTCACACATTCTTCATGTGTCTTTTAGTCCAATGGTGACTGTTGGTCTGGGGTCTTCCATCACCTCCTTGGATTCCCTCTCTGTGTGCAGGCAGGTCATTGACTGACCTTGTGGATTTACAGTCTCTGCTGAGGGTTGGAGCCTCCTTATCTTCTGGTTTATGCTTCTTGTGCACCTGCGCTTGCTGGCAGAACGTGGGGAACTGAGAAGTCCCAGACTGAGGGAAAACACTACCAAAACATCAGTGTGTTATCACTCTTTTTCTCATACTAAAAGACTAAACACAGCACCGTACCAGCTGCTAGGAAAACTGCTAAGAAAATTAACTCTATTACAGCCTAAAGGCTTCAGCAAATCTAGCCACTTATGCCAAGTATAGCTGGGCAAGCAGCATCAATGACACCATAGTGTAACCTAAGTCATTTATTCTAATTAAACCTTATTTATCAAAACTTACTTATTTAAGCTAAACAACTAAAATCTCTCAACATCATACCAATACCAGAAAAAATATCAAGTCCTATTTACTCCTCAGTCCCGTACTTCTTCAACACAGAAAGATTTAATTCATACTCTGTGATTGTGAATGATTTAAGATACTTCCTAATTCTTCTGGCAGTGAAAATGAAGTAAACTGTTTCACTGGAGTGCAACTGGAAAAAAATAAAAGTGATCTTCAAACAGTGATGATATACCTTAACTACATTCAGCTGTGTACTCTCCTACTATTAGACTGTATATACTTCAGGCACTGAAAAGATTTTAACTTACACATACAAATGGCAAAATAAACTACATATTTTATTAATTAATTAGAACTTTTGAATAGCAGGAACAACAAGAACTCCCAAAGGCACCGCAGACAACATAAACATGCAAGTCATCTAGTAGCCATGATCCAGTCTACACAACACACAAAGAAAACTTTTGTATGTGAAACATGATTTCAGAATCTCTTGAGACCAAAAAGCTCTCAGTGTTTGAAAGAGAGATTATATGTTAACTTC
Source organism: Thinocorus orbignyianus (assembly GCA_013400375.1). Classification (NCBI taxonomy): domain Eukaryota; kingdom Metazoa; phylum Chordata; class Aves; order Ciconiiformes; family Thinocoridae; genus Thinocorus; species Thinocorus orbignyianus. The sequence continues at coordinate 234,547 of VXBW01006960.1, forward strand.
ATTGGTCTCTTTTGTCTGAAATTCACTCTTTCTATGAAACTCAACCCTGCATAAAGAGCCAGAAGCAGGATTAAGGATCTCGTAAACCCCATTTAATTCCTTAAAAAGGCTTCCGTGCAAAAATGAATTCCAGTCTCCAAGAGAAAAATTGTACTATTAACAAAAGTAAGCCAGAATCATGGAATGCTTAGAGGTGGAAAGGACCTTAAAAATCATGAAGTTCCAGTCCCCTGCCATGGGTTGGCAGGGGGCTGGAACATTCAGGACTTTTCTGAAAACTACCTTTATGCTCTAGAAAACTTTTTACATTTTTGGAAAAACTTTTCTCCTAAATTGAGATGAACATTCTTAAATATGCATTGAAATAGAATCTTAAAATATTTTCTCCTAAGAAATTATAAGGTCAATTTCTCTGCTGTTACTGGCTAAAGAGAGATAGCAAAAAATGACAAGGCTTTTGTCAAAGTCAGCCAGCAGCTACCAGGGCTTCTGGACAGGCTTACAATTTGCAGGGATTCTCTCTAAAATTAGGGAAATGCTCTTCCATTGACAAGGAACAGGAGGCAGAAAAATTCAAGATAATGAGTCCCCTGTAATATTCTCTTTGTGTACCCTGTAGAAGGTTGAGTTCAACAGAGAGAAAGAATGACAGAAAGAAAGATGACCCTGCATTCAGATTCTAGGCTCCAGGTATAGCCTTACTTTGGGGGTCTCCCTGTGAGTCCTAGAAGCTCTTTTTGGTGATAAAAAAGTTACTGCCTGTTTAATTTATGTCTCTATTTAATGCATGACATAAACGGGCTGAGCAATGCTTTTGGTGAAGGGACAGGGATTCCCTACTGAAGAACAGTAAAAAGAACAGTCCCTTCTAAGGAACTGCACTGCTGAAACTCTTCATGATGCTGAAAATGTATTTCATAAGCATTAGAACTCATTGTCATTAATTCCCTTGGCTAAAACTCTTCTTGTCAAACTCAGAGGTGGCTTGCCATTACTTACCTAACAAGCTGTTGAGCTGTAGCTATCTGACAGAGAGCAAGAGTCAGCTTAGTGGCCATGCTAGTTCCAGACAGGCCTAATTTCCCTGTAAGTCTGGGTGCATACCTCTTTAAAAAAATTAAAAAGAGTTTTATCTTTTTTTCCCCTCTTTTTTTTTTAGTTTGCATAAATTCCAGCATTATTATTTGGGCGTGAGCCAGCCCAGTGTTCAGTATGCCTGGGAGCCACTGAGGGTTTGCAAATGCTGCACTGCAGCAGGAAGCAGTCCCTGGGAAATGTGGGCTCCAAACTTTCCATTGCTTACCTTAGGGAAAGGAGAATACCCCAGGCAGGAAGGGTCTGTTTTATGGAAGGGATGTCCATATAATCCTGCACATCACTGAACCCCAGGAGAGCTCAAGCTTCAGAAAACTACAATGTGAGCAGAGCAATCGCCAGACAACCAACAGATCAGTAGGAAAGGAGCATAGCAAATACTCAGTTGTGAAATTAGAAAGTAACAGACGTGGCTAGTGGGGGCTGTCAATTACATTGACTTTTCCAATATATTAATTCCTCTATTATTTGTAATGATAGGGCTAGGGACTGGGATTCCAGTAAAATAGAAAACTCAGTACTGGGGAGATGCTGTAGCCATCACATGGTATAGTGATTCCATAAGCCCAATAAAAATGCTGTGGTACACATGAAAATCAACTGCATTTATTTTTTACATGACAGATGAGTTTGCTTAATGTGTAGGAACACTTTAAGAAATTGAGAGAGGAGATTTGAGGAAAACTGGCCTGTTTGGAAAACTCATGTCTCTTGACCAGAATTCCTCTTCTAAAATCTGAAGACACAACATGACCCCATACTGCAGATTCACCTGGCACTGGGACTCACCCGAAAGAAAAATCATCAGAAAAATCAAGACAAGATCTTTCAGCATTGACTATAAGAAAAACTTCTTAGATGCCCTTCAGAACTCTGTATTTGTAACCGAAATTCTGCATACTATTGAATGTAAATTTTTTTTTCTGTAGTTACATACTCTAACCATTCTATGATTCTATGATAAATATTCATTGCCATTACCTTATTCCTGTCTCTTGTACTAGAGTACTATAACGACAAGGTTTTCTTCACGCCTTTTATCACTAGGTGGCGACGTTAGAAGCAAGAAACGCGATGAAGACCAGGGACACAGCAGCACCTCTGCATGGGAACTTCCACCACAGTTGGGAGGAAACGTTAAATCCTGGACAAACTTTGCTCCGTTATTTGAAAATTCAGGTGCTAACTTTAAACTTAAAGCAATTAATAGGACTTCCAGCCCAGGACTACAAATCCCTTAATGCAACATAATGCTTGAATTTTAATCATTCTAATCCTTGTAATATAAACATTTTGGTAGGAATTCAACCCATCACCTACATAAACGCCCATCTACGCCTCTTCGCTATGTGAAACTTATATCAGACCTATGCAAGTAAGATGGGAAGAACTGTCTTTCATTTCCAAGTATTTCCTCTCCTTGTGGTTTCATTACCACCTATTAAAAAAAAAAAAATACACTGATACATTTACCAGATCTTGTTAAAACAGTGCAAAAAATGTCAGCAGAATGAGTTCCAATATAGTACTGTTTTTTCTACCACAGACCAAGCAAAGTAGAGCAAATTTAAGACGTGACTCTTGTTACTAAATGCATCTGTAAGAGCATCAGCTCTGAACAGAATCCAGCATCTTATTGAATAGACACTTCAAGCAGAAAAACAACAGCAGCTCATTATTGTAGATGTTAATAGTTTCCTGCATACACTCATCCAGAAAATGCCTTGTTCTTTGAGAAGTGAAAGCAGTGCAACTTGCTTCCATATGAAATTCCTGTACCTTCCATCTCCCAGTCTCCTCCACAGCAATATTCCCACTTTCCCCTGTAACTGAGACAATGTTCAAGCCACCTCCCCATACTCCAGCTTCCAGTTTTGGAGTTCCCCACGTGAGAGCCAGCCCCAACTGAGAGGAGCACGTGTCCTCAGCCATTTGGTGCGTGCTGCAGAGTTGTCACTAGCAGAAAGAAAGTCCCGTGCTGAGCTGGCAGGTCGCTGCTCAAGCACCAGCACCAGTAGGAGCTCTCAATGTCACCCAGCCTCTGATTTTCCACACGAATATAACATGAACGGCTGAGAACCAGAGCCCTCAGTGCACCCCTGCTTCTGGCCAAGAGGCCCAATGAGGAGCTGTAGACATTGTACCCAAAATGTGACTTATAGATAGCACAGAAAGGGTTGTTTTCTTCCACAAGGCCCACAGAGCAGGTGGGCTAGCAGAGGCTTTCCCAAGCATGGACACTGTGGGGCTCCAGCCTGGCACTCCTCAAACACCCCCACAGTCACAGATGCCACAGCCTGCCTTCGTGTCTCCCATCATTTGAGGGTTGAACACAATAAATTTAGCAGGTTTGCCCCAAAAGCAGCAGAGAGGAAGCACGCTGGTGGCTGTGAGGAAGCCGCTTTGGTGTGGCAGGCCTCAGGCAAGGCTGCTCCTCAGGGACCAGCCACTGGCAACTCTTTTGGGGAGGTGCTGTACCTCACAAGCCCAGACAGATTTTCCCCAGGAATACACCTCGGGCGAGCGAAAATACCACCTCAGCTAAGCCGCCACACTCTTAACGCGGCTTGAGACCTGCTGAATGAGGCACCGGGAAAGAACAGAGCACGGCTCACTATGCCTTACCAAGTGCAAGACTCGAACTCACAACCTCCAAGCTTGAGCACCTAACCCGCCCAGCCGCGACCTGCCAGCACTTCCGTAAACAGCGCGGCAGCTGAGTGACAGAGGGCAGCGGCCAATCGCGATGCGCAGGGTGCCGGCGGGGGGCGGTGGCCTCTGCCTAGCGGCTCCAGCGGCGGGAACGTTAACGGTCAGAGGAGCGGGTTCCGCTCGCGCGGTTGTGGGGCGGGAAGGCGGAGGAGTTTGTGTCATGGCTGTGAGACCGGGGGTAGGGAGGGATGATCGATCATCGATTGGTTTCTGCCGGCGCGGCTCCCCTCAGGGCTCTCGGCCGCGCGGGGCCTGGCTGTAGGGCGAGCAGGCAGGCGAGGGTAGGCCCAGGCCCGCCCGCTGCTGTGGGGTGGGCCTGCCCTGGCTAAGGGCGGCCGGGCCGCTTCTTGAGGGGGGGGGGTCTGCTGGTCCTGAAGAAGAGATGTGAGGTGGGCTCTCCGCCTCGGCTGTAGGCTTCCAGTGTTGGAGGGGGCGATGGGATCTGTTGCTGCACTTCAGAGCTGATTGCTCATGCCGAGTGGGCAGTTGTGCTCCTCGGAAGTTTTTAGCTAAGATCAGTCACATTCAGAAGTTTTTGGGTAAGGTCAGTTATATTCAGAAGTTACTATGCATGCATAGTTTTGTCTGGTACTGACTGCTGTGTGTGTCTCTTAATAATTGTTAACTTGTAATCATATGTGATAAAATATGGATGCCCTTCTACTTTTGTTTGTTTTAAATGGCATAATTTAATAAGTGCTTTGTTTTGCCGGTTTCTGTTTTGGCACGTTGTCACAGCGATCCAATGGAGATAAAAGCAGTCGTAAGAAAGTATGAAACAAGAAGTAAAGCATCAGGAAGAGAACTGTCATCCAAATCCCGAGTTGATTGGAGGCGCACTAAAAGGGAGCTCATACTACTTGACAGCAATGATGAATCCTCGTGTACTTCTGAGGAGGAAGGGCCTACCCCATCAGAAGATGAAGTAGGTGAAGAAGATGAAACTGTTGTGGAGAACAACCTTTCAGATCAGGTAGAGAAAACCTATGATGAGGAAGGAACAGAAGATGGTGAGGACGAGTGCATCATGCCTGGGAAGCGTAAAAGATTGAACACTTCTGTCTTGTATGACAGTGATGATGAAAGTGACGACAGTGATATAGTTGTTAGAAAAGTTTTTGCTAAGCGCCGCTGTATAATGGATGAAGATGAGAATTCCAAAGAACAGCAGCCTGTTGAAACCTGCCCTACAGAAAATGTTTCTACTACTAGGAAACAGAAAGTGTTTGCAAAATTGAAAGAACTTGCAAAACAAAGAGCAACTCGGAGATCCTGCAGCAGTGAAAATTGTGAGGTCTGGATTTTATCTTTGAAGTTCAGTTGGAGAAAAGACTGAAAGATATAAATCAGTGGGATTTTCTTTTTTTCTTTTTATTTATTTATTTATTCACGACAAATCAGTAGTTCTGTCCCATTCTGCCCCAGGTGGCGGTTACCTGTATTGACTGTTAAAAACCCTTTAATATTAATCAGTGAAGACTTTAGAATTTCCTTTCATTTGCTCTTTTGGGCATTCTGATGACTAAGCAGCTTAGAATGCAGGTATCTTCTCTATGTAGTCAGAATTTATTTATTCTTTTTTTTTACATGAAGAAGAGGTGCATGAGAGGACTATCAAATGATTTTTATCAAAAGGAAAATACCTGCTGAAGCAGCTTAGCGATCTCCTGTTAGCTTAATTCCTACAAATAGACTGAAGAGAGGTACGTGGAGATGGCTGTTTTAAAGCTGAAAGTAATTGTCATCTAGTACAGAATTATGGGGTTTTTTTGAAACATTATTTCTTGTTAATTGAACGAAGAGTGTTATTAGGTGGTCAAAAATCTTATCCAGTATATGTAGTATTTCATCAGTGTAAATACGGAAAATTCTTCTGTTTTAAATAATTTCTAAATTTTCATTAGGATTCTAATGATGAAGAAGAAACAGAAGAGGAACCACTTTGTCACTTGCCCATTGTGGTAACAGAAGTTAGTGACAGTGACAGTGACAGCATGAAAGATTTTATAGTGGAGGAAGAGGAAGAAGATGATGATGATGATGATAACACAGAGCATGTAAAGAGTAAAAACCAATCACAACAGAAGGAACTAAATACATCAAATAGCGAGTTGCTGGCATACTACGTCCCGCAATGTAAGATCAAAACTAGTGACATTTCTATATGCATAACCTGCTTGTAGTGCTGTAATAAATATTAACAGACTGTAAATGCAAATACTCTGTAATAGGATATGATAGTTTAAAAATATATTCCTAAAAGGCTTCAATTTATTGTGGAAGTATTCTGATTTCCACAGTAAGCTTTTGCAGTCTTTTTGTATCTTACTAAAGGGAGGGTATAATGTGAAGGGAAGGAAGGCAAATCCTGTTGCACATACTTTTTTAAGTTGGTCTGATTTAGGATGAAGTGCTACCTATCATGCAGTCATTCATCTGGAGACCAAAAAGCATTGTGCCTTATCTTGTGATACATGCTAAGAATAGCTGTGTTTATTCTGGCCAAATTCTGTTCTGGAGAGTTGTAAAATTCCTACCATGAGTTTGGGAGTTTTGGGTCTTGGGATTTGATGGGTTGGTTTTTTTAGTGTGTTTTTATTTCATGGCGATGAGACTTGGGAGCACAGGTCTGTAGGGGTTTCTGAATTTATTGGTCAGTTTCAGCCAAACTGCACAAAGCAAGAAAACTTGTCAAGTTGATCTTCTATGAAAATTGGAATCTGGATGGAGCAGAGAACTCCATCTGTCCATCAGAGAGAACTTTATGCTAGGTATCTGTTTACATATTTTGTTGTTCAAAGCAGATATGCATTGACGGGATAGCAGATAGTCACAAAAATTTGTGGTATTTTTTCCCTAGTAAAGAACCCCAGAAAAATAGTGTGTATTTGAAAGAAAGTTAGAAAAAAGAAATAACTAACAAAAAAATCCCCATCAGCCTGACCTTTTCTAGTGTGCTTCATTTCCTGCTATTCATAAAAAAACATTATTCTCTTCTTTTAGTGTTTATAGCTCTTAGAGTGGTTTGGGCTCTTATTGCTGAAAGGACATGGGGATTTTAGGATGCTAAAATTCATTAAAATCATTTGGATGAGGGGCGGTACTTAAAGGCAAGGTATCAAGTGTGTGTTTCAATGTTGTACATTGAAATTATTTTTAAATCCGTATGTAAATTACTTTAAAATTCTAAATTTACAGTAATGAAATAAAGAATTCTTAAAAGATTTTTAACATTGCTTACATTTTTTATTTAAATTTTGGTTATTTTGTTTTGTTCCCAGTATCTCGCTGTGATCATTACGTGCACTTCAAAAGAATAGTAAAGGCTTTCCTTATAAATGCAATTGATGACACTTTTTTGATCTCATTATATGGTAAGTAAATTGCATCAAATGATACAATAGTTTGTTCAAAGTTACACAAAGACATTTACTATAGGAAAAGATGTGTCTCCTGATGAGTGTATAGGAGTGTGAGTCCTGAGATCTGTTCTTAGTTTTGCTGCTCTGTAACTTTGGAGAGAAAAATCTATCTGAAAAGGGTAATTTTGGAGAAATATGTAGACTTAATTCTTTTACGCCTAGAAGGCATTCTGAGATTTAGGGAAGTGTTTCTGTGTCATTGATCAGTAGGAACAGTCGAGTGTGAAAGTGAAACTAATTTCAAAATAGATATCTCAATGAAAACATTGCAAAATCAGCTGATTTGTCAAATTGTCATGTTCTTCATAGATTTTTCTGAGGAATTTTGTAGATAATAAATAGTTCTAGTTCTGCGGATTACTCTGTATCTGATTTTTTTTTTCTTTCTTTCTTTTCTTCTTCTTTTAACATTTGTGCTTTCACATAAAACAAATACATTTCAGCTGCAGTCAGTACTTTTTGGTCTTGTTCTTGCTGAGGAAGTGCTTTTTGGCATTTGGCCTAGTTGGGCTGAATGGCAGCCTCGTGTAGTTTCAGAAGCACTGTAAAGATGGGATTAGGGAGGGGACTGTCAGTGTCAGGGTGCGGAAGGAGTCGTCAAAGTGCCAAAGAGAGGAAGTTTTGGTGGTATCAGAAACTAAGCGGGAATGGAGAAGCCAAAGCACCCCACGGACTTCGGAATAAAAGCTGTGTATTCTTGGAGTCAAAAATGTCTTTCATCTACCACTGCTAAGTCTTTGAGGTATTAGGTTTTTGCTGTTTTGGGGTGGTTTTTTTTAATAACCAGGTGAAAATAAGCTTATGAAAAGCAATAAGTAAACTTTGCCAGATTTATGTTGTAGCTTCCTTCTATTTCGAACTATATCTGCTCTACAAAACTAACAATTTACTGCCAAAGTGCTGGAAGTAGGTCACCTGTGCAGGTCAGTTGGACATTGTATACTTTCTTTCTGAAGAACATTATATAGTATGAACATAGCCTAGCATTATAAAGATATAATTTTGTAACACAGAATGTATTTTCCTGATTTAGTGGAAGTGAATCTTAGTTTGAATCAAGAGCAGTGACTAGCACTAGGCTGCAAGTCTGAACTCCTATATTAATTTTGAGGGATCTCTTTATGGTCTAGCACAGCCTCCTCAATCCTTTGGTGTAGTTGACTTACTGAAAGTGTGTGTGTAAAGTGTATGTAGAAAAGCAATTTTGATTATGGTGGCTATAATATCAATTAGCTATTTCAAGAACTAGCTAGTCAGTGGCCCTTCTTGGTGCTGTTACTTTGGTAAGAGCATTGCTAAAAGACTAGGGAAAGTAGCTGGATTAGTTTGTACATCTCTACATGTTGAAGCTCAAAACGATATGAATTGGCCTGCACCTATGAAAGTCTTGTTTACCTCCTGGAGTCCAACACATATTTGGGAGACAGTTGTGCCTTGGTGGTAGCTTTGCACATTCTCTTACTCATTTATTTCTTTTGCTTGAGTAAGTGTTTGGAAGTATTTGTACTGCCTAATTCAAGGCATCTGACTGTGCTGCTGAAACTTAAAAGATCTGCTTCTCTGTGTTCTTTATAAGTCAGGAAGAGAGTTGCCAAAATTTCTGCTGTGAAGCAGCTCAGCTTATGGTTTGCTTATGGATAAGGGGCAATGGGCACAAGCTGGAACATAGGAAGTTCTATTTGAACATGAGGAAAAACATCTTTACGGTGAGGATGACAGAGCCCTGGAACAGGCTGCCCTGGAAGGTTGTGGAGGCCCCTTTTCTGGAGACCTTTGAGACCCACTTGGATGCAGTCCTGAATAATGTGCTCTGGGCAATCCTGCTTTAGCAGGGGAGTTGGACTAGATGACCTCTAGAGGTCACTTCCAACTCTGACAGTTCCGTGATCTTGAGATTCCATGATTGCAACCGCCTCCCTTATGCATTATGACCAACTTACAAAAACCAATACTTCTTTTTTTCTTCTCTTTTTTGCAATCTTTTAAACATCATAGAATGAATGGGTCTCCATTTGGGATGACAGCTTTTCACTTTAATCTTGATTGTAGACTTTATTCATGTACCCCTTGTGATACAGACTTACAATAATTAAATATATCAGTTTATCAAAGATACATGGATCACTTTTATGGATAACATTAGTAAATGCATTCAGTAATAACCTGTCTAAATCCTCGAAAATTTTATTTGAAGAAACTTCTGCAACGTAGGGTGGCCAGCAAATTAGTAATGACTCTCACTTAATAGATGGAACAAGACAAAAGAAGTATGCACAAGATATGTTGCTCTCACTTCATTATTTGGATGACCGCTTCATTCAGCCTCGTCTTGAGAACTTAATCTCTAGAAGTCGCTGGAAAGATCGATACAAGGTACGTAGCTTCCACTGTAAATAGTGTAGTGGACTCCAAATCATATTATTACTGACAGATTTTTATTTTTTTAGTAGTGTAATTCTCAGCTATTACTGTACCTTTACTATATATATTTTTTAGTAGAAGCTCATTGTTCTTTCCCTTGTTTAACTTACTTTGATACTTATAAATATCTGAAGTATTTTATGTGTTTATAATCTGATAAAGGTTCAGGTATCAGAACAAAATCTGAATGCTTTTCCTAGTAACTTCAGCAGATGAGTTTTTGAGGATTTTTTTGTCACTTGCAAGATGTTATAACAAAATTTATTCCTTTTCCCCACAAAAAGATAAACCAGTATCTTCACAATGAACTTTCTGTTTCAAAAAAAAAAACAAAAGAAAGTCAATATACAGTCACCTGGTCATTGTTTGCAAACGAGGAGAATAGTATTAATGGGATAAGTGTGGTGATCTAATAATCACTGTAATAACAGAGTAGGTGCAGTGCAGAGATACAGTGTATTTATTTGCAGCAGACCAACTGATACAGTTACATCCCTACCCTCTCCCCCCCAAAAAAAATGGAGATGAGAGGGCCAATAAATGCCAAGAGGCAGGAGCCATTCTTTAGATCTGAAGCTGAAAGAAAGAATTAATGAGTTAGAATGGAGTGAAGTGTTGGATAAAGTTTAAGAAGATACATGAAACTTCAGAATGTAATCTCTGGTTTATCTTACACTAATTTTGTGTGAGTACAGAGTACTCAGTAGCCTGTTTGAGGCATCTTTCAGTTCATGGAGATTCTTTAAACATTATTTGAAATCTCTTTTTCAGGAGCGTGTGGATTGTTACCCAGATGTTCGCATAGTCTTGAAAAATCCAGAATGTATTGCTTGTCAGGCCTGTGAATTGACTAGATATTGTAAGTTTAAAGTGCTGCTGTCTGGAAAGCTTTATAATAGCAGAACTTTGGAAGCAGATGACTTCATGTCAGATGACAAGCAGGTAACTTCAAGCAAGCACCTTATATAGTTGTTTTTAAGCTTTACCTGGTGTTACAGAAAATTATACAAAGAATAGAAATTTGGCAATGCATCTAATGTCTTTAATGTTTGAGGCAAGAGTGAACCCTTGTACTTAACACTTCCATGTATAAACCCTATTGACTTAAAATGCTAGGACCATGTTGTAGTTTGGAGTATAGTTTTGGATCTTTTGTATAGTTTTTTGCTCTTTCCTCCCCACTTTTGCCACTCAATATTAGTACCTGTTACAGCACATGTGCTTGCATGTGGTAAGCACTAGTAAGTATACCCCACCTTGAGCTGGACTTCATGGTAAAAAAGCCTTTAAGACACATGATAGTGTTTATTGATGACTCTTGCCCTCAAGTCAAAATTGACATTTGCCTTAATTTTTCCTCTGCTTCAAATCTCTACAGTCTGAGTCTTCTCCAGGGCAAGAAGGAAGCTCTAGGTACATGGCATCCTATGCATCCTGCTCAGCATGCATGTCTTTTGGGGTGCATGGGGAGGCAGTCTGAAACCATGTGTCAAAGAGGCTGACTGCACACATGAAGATTCACTTACTAACCAAAGTTCTAATACGAGTGCTTGATCAGTTATATCCAAAGTAGCTTTTTGTTTGGTGAGAGGACACCTAATATAAGATGGAAAATCTTAAAGTTGATGCATATCTTGAAGAAAGGAAAACCAGTTGTAAAAACAATTATGTGACTGAGTGATGTTCTGAACGTGCCTGGCATTCCTGGTTTTCACAAAATACCTGAGAAATACTGTGGCTTTTTTTCTTGAACAGGCCCTATCTCCTTATGCCAGCAGTCGGAGGCTTTAAATCAAGAATGACATTTACCTCAGATTTAGATAATTCTAAATGTCAGAATGTCTTTTCACTGAAATTAGATCACAGGAAAGCCCCCTGCCTTTGTGTGTGCCAATAATGCCTTTAAGACTTTCCCAGCAGGAATCTTACATTGATTATCTTTCAGAAACATTATAATAGTTACTTTCTGTATAATGGACAATCATCTCAGTTGAAAGATTGTGTTTTCTGTTTTGTTGCAAGTAAGGTTTGTTCTGCACTGGGTCACTAGGTTTGCTAATTCTATGCCTACTCTGCCTCTAGCATTTGGAGCATCTATGTACACTCCAACAGTTTTTGTTTGCTGTAGGTCAGAACACTGAAATAGTGCCACTGTCATTCTAATAGTCCAAGTGCAGCCTATTCATGATTTACTGCTTCATTCTTCAGACTTCTTCACATCTGCTGTTCCCTGTGTAGCTGTCTACCCAGGGCAAAGTATCTTGACATCGTAGTTGCAGTGACACTTGAAATTGCTGATCTGCTTTTCAGAAGACTTGTTCCTAATTACTTAAATACATTTTATTAGACCTTTATCTCATTATGGCATTATCAGAACTACTTGTCCAAACTAGAAAACGTTTCTGTTTAGGTAGTCTTGAATCTTTTCTCACTCGGTTGTCTCTACTAGGACATTTTTGGTTAAATTGTATTTTTGGAATGAAACAAGTCTTTCATGTTACGTGATGGTGCACTAGACAGTCATTTTAGGTGACTTGAGGAGTCAATTTTTTTTTTCTATTTCACAGCTGAGATTTTGAAGACCTTGAATCTTGAGAACCTGAGTGTTTGTGGTATTTAGGGATCTTCCCTTCAAATTTACAGCTACCAGTAGTTGTTAAAAGGGGTGTGCGTATGACTGTCTAAAGTAATATAATTCATGACCTCCTATAATAAGCTCAAAGCACACAATTTGTTGAAAATAAAATATTGCTACATTGTGTATCAAGCTGATATCCACGTTCTGCCTTTCTTCCCTCTCAGGAGGTGTAGAAGGTATATTCCTTTTCTTTGTGAGCGTAAAATAAGTTTTGAATACAACCGAAGTTCCTCACAATATTTACTAAAAAGAAAGAAGTATCAGAACAAGGTTGTACTTACAATGTATTTTGAAATGTGGAATAATAGGATTTCTTACTTAAAAATAAAGTGAATTCCTCATCAGATTGGGAATACACCATACTGAAGCCCAAGCCTATATTGTTTGGATCTTTGCAAATATTCTACCTTAGAAATTTGAGAGGCATCAGGGTGATTGTCTTTGTCATCCTACTGGGCCCTGCATGTAATGCAGAATCTAGGAAAATCTATGCCACAGTTTTTCTTAAATAGGCTACAGACCCTTTTGAGCAGCAGTTGTTAATACTCTGGTTTATTAAGTTTGTATTTGCATGATAGTCAAGAAGCTAAGCTTTTACAACAAGGCTTTTCCCCTTCTTTATTGCAGGAAAACAGTAATTCCTTGGCAATCATACTAGCACTGATACTGCAGTCCATTATAGAGTCACTTTTCTTCCTTACATACAGGTCTCTAAATGTAGATTACTAATTTAAAATTTTTCAGGTTTTCATGGGAAGTGTGTACCGTACCTAACCAAAAAGAGTAAGTGAACTAGAACAAGAATTTAATCTTTACTCAACTTACATTTTTTTGAAATAACAGTAGCAATTCCCTCACTCTGTAGGACAACATTTGGACAGCAAGGCATTGGCTATTTTTCACTTTGGAAAAAACTTGAAATATCCTACTGAACTAACTTGCTAGTTCATTTTTGTCCTCTTCAGCTTAACAGTAGAAAATGAGAGCTTTTTTTACTCTGTGTACCCCAGCATCTGGTGAGATGCATGGCATGTGCATGCTCAATATAGCTCAGGGGCTGTAGAACAGACTCAGGAGGGAGAGTTATTGAGCACTTTCCAGTAATTTTTGATAGTGCCTTTGTAATTGCAACATTTGTGCTCTTATGGTAACCTGTAATTTAGACTGCTAAAGGTGCTGTTCTCAAGTAGTCTTTGAAATACTGCTGGCAATGTGTTGATCAACTTGTCCTGCCAATTGAGAGAAAAGAAAGGAAGTAAAAATTAAAAAAGGCACACAGAGCTAAGTAAAACTGGCACTTCAAGAACTTAATTGACTTAAGAGAAGGCAGTTTAGCACTGGCAGATCAGATTGAATGGAAACACGTAGTTGGACTATTTTCTAAAGCTTTATTTGAAAATACCCAAGGAAAGTAGATGTGGAGAGAACAAAAACAGACCTCCAACCCTCTTCTGCATAAAACTTTCCTTTTCTCTCATCTCTGAAGTATTCTGCTTTGCCAGTAGAAAGAGAAGAGAAACAGCTGTTGCAGTTTTGCTTAGGCTTGCAGTGATTGTTCTGCGTGTAGCTGCCAATTCTCATTCCTCTGTGGTCAGAGAGAATGGAACGATTTAAAGGTATAAGTGTCCCCCACACTTTGCTCCTGTGTCACCTGGATTACAAACTGTTTTCTACTCTCAGCCTTGGTGTTCTCCTTCCTTGATAATCGCACTTAGAGGGCATGGATTCAGTCACTACATGTTGTGCTATTGTCAGGCTATGCTCCTGCATTCCATACAAAGTGATTTAACACAACTTTGGCTGATAGGGCCAGCTTGAGTAGATAAGTTAAGCGTTAGGACAGTCACTGAGAACTGCAAGGAGAAAAAATTAGAATGAGTACAGTACTGAGATTCTTTCCAAAGCTATATTCTGAAATAGCATTGTATTTTTAGACAATATTTCTTGCTTTAAAAACACAATACATAATTGCATTATATGATATTTAGCTATTTGCCTCTGGTATTTCTCCAGCATAGAAATACTTTGCACCTTGCACATAAAGTATAAAACTCACTGCCATAAGATATTTTGGAAGTGAAAAGTGTTAGTGGGTCCCAGATGGGATTAGACAGGTTCTTGGGTAAACTTCTTCCACGCAATGGAACATGATAGTTAAGATGATACAGGCTGTCTTAACCATTGGCTGCTAGAAGCTGTGTGGTAATGTTTAGACTTCCTAAATATCTCCTGCTAAATGTTGTCGCAGGGGATGAACTGGGCCACCACATAATGTTCCAGATGCTGTAGCTCATTGCTTGGGATACGTGAAAAGTTATGAAATGGTCTTTGAAACACCACAGTTCAGTTTTTGATGGTTTTCGGGATTTGAAATGGTGCTTCTGGAAATTTGAATAAATCAAGGTTAGGCATTGGTTGGTAGGTCTTGAACTTCAGAAGCACCTATAGCACCAAACACAAGCCTTAGCTTTTCAGTTTTGGTGACAGTAGGAAGTGGAGCTGCATGTCCAAGTACATGATCAGTGAAGCAATACAGTAATAGGAATTTTTTATCTTAAGATGGTTAAAATTTCTGTTATTAGTCAGCTACTGTACATCAAATCCAAAGTTCTTTTAAGTGAGTCTGTCTGTTGACTTCAGTGATATTTTACCTTCTTATATCAGGCAAGATGGTGGTTAATATATTTGAGAAATTAAGTATAGTCATCTATTTAAGAAAATATATAAGTAATACATGTTTTATAATATAATTAATAAAGACATTAAATATTTGTATAACGTAAATCATAGAATCATAGAATGGTTAGAGTTGGAAGGGAACTTAAAGATCATCAAGTTCCAACCCCCCTGCCATGAGCAGGGACACCTCTCACTAGATCAGGTTGCTCAAAGCCCCATCCAGCCTGGCCTTNCGGTTGGCTTTCTGGGCTGCCAGCATGCACTGCCGGCTCATGTTGAGCTTCTCATCCATGAGCACTCCCAAGTAAAAATACAGTTATAGTTGAAATAACAGTAAAAACAATATAGCTTACATAATTTTTATAAATATAAATATGCTTTTCTGTTACTGTCTTTGCCACTGGATGCTAGAAGTGCTAGTGCAGGTAGGTCAGGTGTTTTGAGGAACTGCTCACAGGTGCAAGTATTTGGAAAAGTTTCTTGAAATGCGGGTTGTAAGCATTGTTTAAAACTTAACCTTCTCATAATTTAAAATGCTATTCACATTATTGCCAATGACAGTAGTAAAAGCTGTCACTGTTTTAGCTCATGAGGGATAATTCGCAATATATAACATGGCTGGTTTTTTCCTGTATTTGTGTGTAATCTGAAATAGCAGCAGAGTCACAGCTTGGATTTCGGATGCAGAAAACTTTGACCCTTAGCCATTTACCTGCTTGTTACTCACAAAGGTGTGAGAAGACACCAGTCCAAAACAATGCCCTTTAAGGATAAGTTGATGGGGGGGATGTTTTAGTAAAATTAAATCAGATTCTCCTGTATGTATCAGGAGCTGAAGTTCATTGTATTCAAAGCAACATGTGTTAATTATGTTGCTTTTGAGTGTAGAAAACCTGATCTCTGAAAACCGGCCAGAAATAGATTTCTGGCTGAATAGGCTTTGTCTCTGTGGGTTGGAATAATAACTGGTGCCCTGGTGGAGCATTTGCAGGGGATACATTCCTCTTCTTATTTACCGTTGTATGTACATGAACTACTTTTCTTGTAGAAATGGAAAAAAAACTTACTCATGTGAAATACAGGTTGCCTTTACATGCAGATGAACTTTGACTCTTTCTCCTAATTGCCAATATATTACTCAGTATTTTCAGGTGAACACTTTTACAGTGTTTCACACTTGTAAAAAATCTAAGTTCGAGATATGTGCAAATGCTTGCATGTATTTAATGGTAGTGCTGACAGATGTTAATTAATGTACCCTAATCCATGTTCTGATTATGTATTTACATGCATATTTACCATTTGTCTATCTATAAATAAAGAAAACTGTTAAATAAGACAGTTTTGTCTTTTCTGCATAGAAACTGTAAAAGTTAAACTGGTGACAATTGGGAGATGCAGAGGCTTTGACTTCTACAGCATTATGGCCCAGCTATACCTCCCAGACAGCTGCAGATTACTATTTTTGTTGTATAAAACCTCTGGTTTTAGATTCTATTTTTATTAAATCTAATCTCCCTGTATATTTATTAAATATATAGCCATATATTTATTTGTATTCATATGTATTTCAGTCTACAAAATGCTAGAACTGGTATTTCATGTCCCTGTAAAGCACTAAGTATTAAGCAAAAGTAAATAATTTCTCTCCCTCTGCTTTCACAAAGTGATGGTTGTCTAAAATGTTAGTGATTTTGTAACAAAGTTCCACCAGGAGATAGGAAAGATACTGTCAATTATAAACTTGGTTATGTTTGCAAGAAATCAGCACTGATAAGCTGCCATTGCATAGACTTGTTGGCTGCCTGCTTGGTCAGAAATTGTTGTGTTGTGTGTGGCTGTGAAAACTACATGGGTTTGCGCTGCCTTCGTGCATGTAGTGTCATTCTGGTTATTTCATTATTCAAAACATCTTCCTAGACTGACTTAGCCATTCTTTCTGTCAGAGAGAATTATTTGTTCAATTTTGGCCTAGGTTTTGAAGGTTGGTGTGGTGTGTGCAAATCGCACAAGAGTTTATCATAATTTGAAGCACTTCAAGTACAAGTTGTATGTGGATTGCAGCTCCGTTACCGAGTTGGATGGTGTTAAGGATGAGCCAGTCAAAGACACAGTTGAACGGCTTTTCAGCCAGTTGGAAGACGACGGGTGGATTCAGAAGGTACGACTGAGTTATTTGATGTATCCTTTCCAAGCAGATAAAAGTAAGCTGAGGTAATAATCTGATTTAATTGATCAGTTTGGAATTACTGGACTTCAGTGATAGAACTCAGCTTAACCATTCACCCTCTTCTGCTGAGCCAGTCTCTCAAACAGTGGTGCTGCTTTCACAGGGTTTGTGTCAGCTTTTGACGTGAAGCTTTTTGACAGCTGTGTGATCTCTGGGCTGTGGTGGGCAGGCTCCCGTTTCATTTGAAAGCAGCAACATGACAAACTCAAGCTGTAACTTAGATTGGAAACACATACGTGAGGCACAGCAAGAATATTTTACTCTTCTGTTTACGCTGAAGTACTTTGACTTATTCAGAAACACTTTATGAACTATTTTAAGACAACTTCCAGTAGAGTTGCATTTAGCAAGCTTTCAGATGTTGTTGCTCACGACTTGTTATTGGCATGTTTCTTAATGTAGTGAAGAAAAAGAGAAAGCATTCATTATGTAACTCAGTTTTTAAGCATTGATAAAATAATACAGGTTTTATTTTATTTGCAGAGATATGATGACCTTGAAGACTACATGAATGATGCAGACAGTTTCCAAGAAGAGAAAATAGATTAAGGGGTCCTGTAGCTCTTTGAGAGACATCTTGTAAAAATGACCTGCTTTATCTGCATGCACTTTATACCTGCTTGGTCTTCAAGATTCTTCTTAGGCTGAGTTATACTTAAATCCATATGCCTTTAAAGTACTGATTCAGAATGTACACATTATTTCAGAATGAATTTTTTTTTCATTTTGGTGTCAATAATAACCCAAAGTTTTACCCAAAGCAATCCTTCTGATCTTACTGCATAGATCAGTTTAAGTTTCCTTCTTAAAAGGAAAAGTCTTAAAAATTCTTAAGAATAACATCTCAATACCTGATTACTTGTGAAATAAAACTTCCACCTACTTATATTGAGCTGCATTGTAGGGAAGGTAGGAGATGCTGAGACCTTTTTGAACAGGTTGCCCAGGGAAGTTGTTGATGCCCCATCCCTGGAAGCGTTCAAGGCCAGGCTGGATGGGGCTTTGAGCAACCTGCTCTAGGGAGAGGTGTCCCTGCCCATGGCAGGGGGGTTGGAATTTGATGATCTTTAAGGTCCCTTCCAACTCTAACCATTCTGTGATTCTATGATTCTATGAAATAGTTGTATTTGGAAAGGTAAGGCTATGTTATACAAGAACATATGACTTGCACTTTACCTTCTTTGTTATATGCAAGGAAGTCCAACCACACTCAAAATGATAGTTACAATAAACAGGACCCTAATGTAAAGATCTATTTCCCCTCTGAGGAATCAGTATGGACTGTTGCAAGGCAACAGAGGAAGTATTCTGCAGTCCTTGAGTACATCTGTGGCACAACAGTCATTCCTCTCTTTGGAGAGTAGGTGATGAGTCACGTTATAGGCGTCATACAGGCTGAGTCTGTCTTAGCCAGCTAAATGAACACTTCAGCCCATGGTGCTGTCTCTGATAAGCAGCTGGGGCAATTTACTGAGATTTTAAACATCAAATTATGTTGTGCAAACATAATGGCAGCAGCTTGCAGTAACTAAAAAATTAAGAGAATGGATTAATGTGGCAATGCAAGATAAGAATTCTTCCAGTGTAACTTAACAGGAAGTAGGAGTTCTGCAGAATCATGATGCGTGGCTTACCTGAACTGCATGAAGCCTAAATCAGATTTTTTGGGGGGCCAGGGGACTAGACTTTTGAGGAGCTAGGAAAGGTTAAGTGCTTTATTTTCCATTCTGAAAAATTTGATGTGAGCCGGCAGTGTGTGCTCGCAGCCCAGAAAGCCAACTGCATCCTGGGCTGCAATCAAAAGAAGCATGGCCAGCAGGTCACGGGAGGTGATGCTGCCCTCTACTCAACTCTGGTGAGACCCCACCCAAAGTACTGTGTCTGGCTCCGAGGGCCTCGATGTAGGAAGGATATGGACCTGTTGGAGCAGGTCCAGCAGAGTTCCATGAAGATCATGAGAGGGCTGGAGCACCATCTCCTATGAGGACAGGCTGAGAACTGGGGTTGTCCAGCTTGGAGAAGAGAAGGCTTTGGGGAGACCTTATAGCAGCCTTCCAGTACTTAAAGGGGACATATAAGAAAGATGGAGAGAGACCTTTTACCAAGACCTGTAGTGACAGACAAGGGGCAACAGTTTTAAACTGAAGGGGATAAATTTAGATCAACATAAGGAAGAATTTTTTTGCTGTGAGGCTGGTGAGACACTGGAACAGGTTTCCCAGAGAAGTTGTGGATACCCCATCTCTGGAAGTGGAGAGGCAAAGTTGGACAGGGCTTTGAGCAACCAGGTCTAGTGGAAGATGTTCTTGGCCAGGATGATCTTTAAAGTTCTCTTCCAACCTAAAACATTCTGTAGTTCTGTCCTTGTACTTTGTGCTTCACATAAAATTGCTTAGATGTAGCCTGAGACAAGATGCAAGCTGCAGGGTTTGGAATCAGTTAGGAACTGTTCCTACATCCTGCTGTATACTCTTTTATTAGTCTTCTGTAGCTGAGCAGTTCAGTAAAAGGGAAGGTATTGTTAACACTCTGGTTTCTTTTAACAAGTTGTTCTCTCAGAAGCAGAACTAACAAAACCTCATTTCTCATGGATTTGTCCGTAAGAACTCTTTGCAGTCATTACGTCCCTCTTACAGGTAACAGATACGCTGACTGGCCAGGTGACTGCTGACAGGTGTATTGTGTAATGCTGAACATCTGTTGGCTTTTTTCCATAGAAACTGGACCTTAGATTTGTCACTCAGTACCCTTTTTCCAGCGTTCATTGTAAGAAATTAACCGCTTTTAGATTTTAAAGGGTTGACATTCAGCAATGGTTTATATGCTATTAGAGTGAGCTAATAGGACATCGAACTATTGGAACAGGTCCAGCACAGGGCCGCAAAGATGATGAGAGGGATGGAGCACCTCTTCATGAGGACAGGCTGAGGGAGCTGGGGCTGTTCAGCCTGGAGAAGAGAAGGCTCCGGGGAGACCTTATAGTAGCCTTCCAGTATCTGAATGGAGCTACAGGAGAGCTGGAGGGGGACTCTTTGTCAGGAAGTGTAGTGACAGGACGAGGGGTAAGGGTTTTAAATTGGAAGAGGGGAGATTTAGATTGGATATTAGGAAGAAATTCTTTGCTGTGAGGGTGGTGAGGAACTGGAACAGGTTGCCCATAGAAGTTGTGGATGCCCCATCCCTGGAGGTGTTCAAGGCCCGGCTGGATGGGGCTTTGAGCAACCTGCTCTAGTGAGAGGTGTCCCTGCTCATGGCAGGGGGGTTGGAACTAGATGGTCTTTAAGTTCCCTTCCAACTCTAACCATTTTATGATTCTATGATTCTAATAACATCAGTTCTCACTTGTACTGTGTACAGATACAAGATTTACAAACCAAGGTGAAAAAAATCCCAGTAGACAGATTGAGACTTACTCTCAAGCAGACTTGTGTTGAAGATATTATTTCCATACCTTAACTATGAATTGGAAGTTCAAAAAAATTATTTAAGCTAAACAATAAATTTAAATTTGAATATTGGTTACACTATGGTGTGATTGATGCTGCTTGCCCAGCTATACTTGGCATAAGTGGCTGAAGCCTTTAGGCTGCAATAGAGTTAATTTTCTTAGCAGTTTTCCTAGCAGCTGGTACCGTGCTGTGTTTAGTCTTTTAGTGTGAGAAAAAGAGTGATAACACACTGATGTTTTGGTAGTGTTTTCCCTCAGTCTGGGACTTCTCAGTTCCCCACGTTCTGCCAGCAAGCGCAGGTGCACAAGAAGCATAAACCGTAAGATAAGGAGGCTCCAACCCTCAGCAGAGACTGTAAATCCACAAGGTCAGTCAATGACCTGCCTGCACACAGAGAGGGAATCCAAGGAGGTGATGGAAGACCCCAGACCAACAGTCACCATTGGACAGAAAAGACACGTGAGGGGTGGGTGTAGAGATCACCAGGGTGTCGTTGCACAGGGATTTCTTTTTTCACATCCTTCCCTTTTTGGAGGCACCCAGCCTAGGCTGACCCTGCTGCTGTACTCTCCAATTAAATTACTTACTTTTATAAAATCCAGTGCCTGAGACTCTGCTGTGGGAAACCTAGGACTGAGCCTGAAGAAGGAGTGAGTGTGCAAAGAGTGTGTGTGTGAGTGGAAATGGGCACCTGCTGGCCCACTGGGGTCACCACTGTGAAGGGACCCCAATGCGAGCAGTTAAAGACCCGAGTGGTGTGTGCGACTCCTTGGATGGAGTGTGAATGTCTGGGTAGCGGCTTCTCCTTGAACACAGATATGTAAATATTCTGAGATTTAGTATAAATTAGACCTATCTCCGTGGTTACCAAAGCTGAAGGAACTCTTATTTGCTCACCTTTTTCCTTCCTCACTGTTCTGCTGGGAATATCAGTGGGAGCACACCCATCAACTTAAAAGTACTCGGGAATCTATCTCAAATATTTCCCTTTTAGGGAAAGCAATGCCCCTCGATGCCCTACTTCCTTCTGTTAACCAAATCTCTCTACACTTCAGTTGGCATTTTTGGAATAATCAAACAGCATTTATGTTGGTTGTAACTTTGTTCTTACAAAGGAAAACTGTTCTGGGGGTTGTACTACAGAACGGAGTGTGCCTTCTCTGAGCCTTCCTGACTGTTCTTAATTTCTGCTACCTTCCAAATATTCTGAAAACTCAAGAATCTGTAGTTTTATTTAGAAATTTCACTGTCAGGATGGATGGTCAATTTCTCATTTTGCCATATTTAAACTGCTACCAAATAAAAACATTTGTCTGGAAAACTTTGGGTTGTTGATTATTAATAATATTTCAAGAAAACAGACATGTTGACCGAAAATGAGAATTGGCTAATTGTTCCAGTTATGAATTTTACTTTTTTTTATATCTACCATACCATGTTTCTCATCTCCTCTTTGCTCACCTCAAAAGTGCGAGCCTCCTACTTCTTTCTTGTTCCAGCAGGAACTTTTTTCCACAGAATTGTCAGAGTTGGAGATCACCGAGTCCAGCTCCCTGCTAAAGCAGGATTGCCCAGAGCACATTACTCAGGACTGCATCCAGGTGGGTCTTGAAGGTCTCCAGAGAAGTGGACTTCACAACCTCCCCAGGCAGCCTGTTCCAGAGCTCTGACACCCTCACCGGAAAGAAGTTTTTTCCTTATATTTGAACGGAACTTCCCGTGTTCCAGCTTGTGCCTATTGACCCTCATCCTGTCACTGGGAACCACTGAAAAGAGTCTGGCTCCATCTTCCTTCAACTCACCCTTTAGATACTTTCAGAACTTCAGTTTGCCTGTTTGTTCTGTCAGAATTCCTTGGAAGAAAGGGCCTCCATAGCTTTACAAATCTTGTCTGACATTACCAGCTGGCCTAAGCAAATGCCTACAATTGCCATCATTGCCTTCTGTTTCAGCAGGGAACTGCTCTGGGATCTGGCTTGGCAGGGGCCGACGAGATGTTTGTGTGTGTGTATGGTCTCTCTTACACCTTGATGTTCCCCTCACTGAGACTGGAGGAAGGGATAATATTGCTGGGGCTGTCCTTTTACCTGGAGAGTTTCTGCAAGACAGAGAACACGAAGTATCTTGACATCACGTTTACATTTGTCTTCACCACTGGAAATGAAAAGATTGTTTAGAAGAGCCGTATATGTAAAAAATGCAGCTTAGGTTTTCCAGGATGGACTGTAAATGCTAGTACTTGGACACCATGAAGTTCAAAGAGGACTCATACCCCCTGAGACTTTCTAGATACAGAAATACTCAGTAAGAATATTTCTAGTTTGTGCAAATATCCAATGATTGAAAAAATCAGAAATCTCACCAGTACTTCCTTTCTCATATCAGAGAATTTGAGTAGAGTTGAGGGGTGGGAGAATATGTTTGTTCCAATGTGGATATTTTTAATTGGCTTCAGGGTTAATTTTTGAAGTAGTATCTAATTAAGACAAAGTACCTCTCTTAAAAGAACAATGAAGGGAGCTCAGTGTGTGATTAGATGTGGAGCAGGTGATTAATGACCCTACTTGTAAATTACTTTAGTTCCTATAACATTCCGATGATCTTCTCCAGTTTAAGTAACTGGAAACCACGATAACGACAGAAGTTCACAAAAGGTGTTCAAGCACAGGGTCAGCCTTATCAATGGCGTGTATTTCAGGGAAAGAAGCCCTTTTTTAGTCTATATTTTATGCCTAGTTCTTGCAGTGAAGCATGAAAAAGAGTGATTTTTCTGTCCATGTCACTCAGTTTTTTGGAAAGAAAGTAATTTGTGGATGATCAAATGAGATGGTAAACTTTGCTAATAGTAGATAGCTGTTACTGACATTTTTTTTTTTCTTTTTCCTAACAGTGAAGGCTTCTCCAGTTTCCAAAAAGCAGCTATTTCTAGCAGTTCGACAGGCAATTACAGGCAATTTCCATGCTTAACTCCTCTAGTTTACTTTTATTTGGATAAATAAAGACTTGCAGTTTTATCCTTCTTTAAGTCTGTCTGGATAAACAGAGTGGGTGTGTTAGATAAACACATGTAAATACAATACCACTCCAAGAGAAATACCCAGTGCACACAGAATAGACTTTATAAAAGTTGACTTTCTGATTCCGCTTTGAGAAATAAGAAATACACGTTTTTAATCTGAATTTAGTGGTGAGACAAAAGAATGTAAGAATGGATGATCTTCCAGCCAAGGAATAATATGAGAAAGGACCTGACAAGAACCCTCTCATTGGCTCCGCTTCCCTGAAGTGTTTCTGTGAATTTTGGTGTTTTTCTAGGTTACAAGGGATGGCGTGGGATTGTTTGGATTTTGGGGTGTTTTTTCCTGTTGATTATTAAATAAGATGTAGACAAGGCTTCTTTAGATTGTTCTGGAGATTATATTCTTAATTAAAAACCTGGTGTGCATTCAAGATGCCTTATTTTACAGTTTACACAGAGCAGGAATTGCATGCGCCTTATACCCAAAATTTAAAAGACAAGAAAACTAACTTAGGTCAGTCAGGCTCTGCTCCAAAAGTCAAACAGCTCACCAGTTACCTGAGCCTGCCTGACTGGGAATACTGTGGGAAATAGGTGTGTTGAGAACTGTAGTCACTCAAAGTGGCTGAGAACCCTCACCAAGAAGCAAATAATGGAAATGGCTGAAAATTCAAAGCTTTAGTTTCCAAAATCCTCCTCAGGACTGATATTAAGCAAATGCCATTCTGATGGAGTTAGTATCGTTTTGAAGTAATTTGATACATGATTTCCCAACACAGATGAACGAGGTACGTGCCCAGATTTGGAATCACAGAATGGTTAGAGTTGGAAGGGACCTTCAAGATCGAGTTCCAACTCCCCTGCCATGGGCAGGGACACCTCTCACTAGAGCAGGTTGCTCACAGCCCCATCCAGCCTGGCCTTCAACACTTCCAGGGTTGGGGCATCCACAGCTTCTCTGGGCAACCTGTTCCAGTGCCTCACCCCCCTCACAGCAAAGAATTTCTTTCTAGCCCCCCAGGTGCAGGACCCTGCACTTGGCTTGGTTGAACTTCATGCCATTTGCACAGGCCCACCTCTCAAGGCTGTCCAGGTCCCTCTGGATGGCATCCCTTCCCTCCAGCATGCACTGCACCACCGAGCTTGGTGTTGTCAGCAAACTTGCTGAGGGTGCACTCTATCCTGCTGTTCATATCTCCGACAAAGATTTAGGCATGTCCTCAAGTTTTTAAGTGATGTAGGTTCAGCACAGTCTTTTTCCATTTTTTTGAAAGTTACAGGCACAATCTGACCTCTGTGGTGAGAATTCCTGGCTGCTAACCCTGCAGAAATAAGCGCTTTGCTGGTCTGGAAGGGGCTGCTGACTGAGGGAACTCAGAGCTCTGACAGCAATAGTGAATTCCCAGGCATTTTACAATCTCACAGATTGTAACATCATGTAAAAAGTTCACCAATTAACACTGTCAGAAGGAAAAAATCTAATTAGTTATTCAGGACCTGTTATGTTTTATCATGTGTGTGTTTATTAGAGCACTTATAAATTAATTGCAAGAGATGTTATGATGACGTTTAGAACCATTTGCTTTTAAGAAATCTGACAACTAACCAATCCAGAAATGCTGGCGGTGTCCAGGGGCTGGTAACTTTCGCCAGGGTCTTCTGGACAAAACTTGGAAAAGCTGCTGGGTGGATTTCGGGTATTTCCTAATCTGCAACACCAGGGGCAGCATTTGCTGTATGTTGAGCACTGCAGCCCCGCGACCAGCCTCTCCTCGCCCTGACCGGGATCTGTTAAACCACGAAACACATGAGATGCTGCAAAAGTGAACTTTAGGCGTCGTAACTTCAAATTCAAAAATCTTTATTTTGAAAGATCATTCTCCGAGTTCTACAAAACCTGGTAAGTGAGGGAGAATTCCTGCAGCTACCCTGGTATCTTCCAGAGCAGCCACTGATTTCATATTCCCACAGCAACTCTGAAAACCCCAGCCAAGGCTCCGTTTAACACACCCCTGTTTATTCTCCATGAGCTTCGTGTGTCACCGTTACACGTGTCTTCTGTGACTGTCACTCTTAAACACAGCAGGGACATCTGAGCTACAAAGAAGGATTAAGAGCCCTAGTGAGGCCTGAAGCAAAGCTAATATTGTCTGTTACTTTATAAACATTAAAAATTCATATTTTTTTCCAACTGTGGCAGCCCATTGTTCTCAAATGATATTTGCTACCATTAGGTATCAAATAATAACCCACTCTTCCCCAGTTATTCAAGGTTAAATGAAAAATCCCTCTTTCCTGTTAGCAACAAACCCTTCCTCTGAAGGCAGCACATCCACAAACGCGGTTTCCCCAGACCTTGTCCCTCAGCGAAGAATCAAAGTCCCTGCTGGGGCAAACGTGGGTCTGATCGTGCAGGAGACTCTGGCCGGGGCTCACACAGCAAGATTCTGGAAACCCACAGGGATGTTTGTTGCAACATGAAGGAGATGGGAGGCCAAGAAAGTGAGAGCTTTCATATGTCCCATATGTCCAGCACTGTATATCTTTTATGTATTTTGGGGGAAAGTCCAGGAGTGTGTCATTTCATCATTGGCATTCAAAGTATTTATGTGCATGACCTTGGAAGATAAAACCACCTGTGAGAGTTATCATTAATTCCCCCTCATCTTCAATTTAATACTCCTGGTACGTTATGATGAAATTTGTGTGGTTTTTCTAACTGGACCCACCGCAGAACTAAACGAGACGCTGCACCGATGTATTAAGGGCTGCACAGTCCCCAAAAGGCCTTCAAGGTTTTCCATCAGGGATGTGCATCTGCGCACTTGGGGGCCACTTTTATTCCCAAAGAGATATTTGGGAATTGGGATAATACAGCCACAGTAGCACAACAGCATATTGCTTTAATAAAGCCGACCAGCTCCCAGCTATTTCTGCATCCTCCTTCACAGCTCACCTACAGCAACACGCAGAACCTGCCGGCTGCCAGCTGCAGTGAGGCCAGTACCAGGGGCCAGACCTCGCAGTCGGCCACCCCTGCTCCGAGCAGAGCCACCAGGCGAGAGGAGCACCAAGGCTGTGGCTTTCCCCAGGGAGGAACCGAAGTGCAGGGACTACGTGACTTGCCCCCAGCAGCCGCGAAGTTCATGTCAGCCCGGAGCTCCCACATCCCAAGCCTGACCTCGCGTCGAGCGCTCTGGAAGACACCGGTTGTTTTTCTACCGCCCGTTCCAGAGCCATCCAGTTGGCAGAGGAGTGCGGCGCCGTGATTTATCTGAGAACTCCCTCGTATTCGCCCGAAGGTCTCTCCACCGGGGGAGGAGGGAGAAGCGGGGAGGCTTCAGCTCCTCGGCGGCTGCTGGGGCCCGGCACCCAGGTACAGGGCGAGGAGGGGAAAGGGGATTTCCTTGGCGTCCTCCCATGCAAAATACCTCCCGCCGAGCGGCGGCNCGCACGGAGGGGCAGCGGGCAGCTCGGGCACCCGGCGGCGGCAGCACCACCGGCGGCAGCAGCGGAGGCAGCGCCGATAACCCACCGGCAAGCACCCACCCCAGCGGGGTCGGGGATGGAATATATAAAAACGCAAAGGAAAAGTGGCTGGACTGTTCTGGGTGCAAAATGCTGGAAGTTTGTAAGTGCAACTCTCCGTTTGTAATTACTGTCTGAAGAGGGGCTGGCTTTTTTTTTTTTTTTTCTCTTTTTTTTTTTTTTTTCTCCCGTCCTTTTCTTGAAACTGTACTTGAAACTATTCAATATCTGGGAGTTCTAAGGGAAAGTATGCGAGAGGAGTTCTTTGCCTGGGTTCGTTGCTTGCTGCTTTATTACTAAGGGGGGAAATAAGCACTGAGAGCAATACGGATTTTATCCAGTGGCTGGATTAACTGAAGGCGAAGCGTGGTCTGGAAGTCCACTGACTGACATTGTTCCGGACCGGGGGATCCGTCTCTCGTATTTTTAGAGGAACTACAATTTAGCGGCAGACAGTTGGACACAGTAATAAACCCCAGAGTGGCCAGCAAAGAGCGGGCGAGAGAAACGAGAAAGCACAAAGACTAAACTAACCCGAGCCTTCTCCTCCTTCCCCGGCTCTATATTCGCACATTTACTAAAGACTTTTTTCCCCCCAAAAAAAAAAAAAAAAAAAAACCAAACAACCCCAAACCCAACAACCCCCACTCCGCCAAATCTCCCAGATTTTTGGTCCGCCGGGGGGTCTCTCCGCGCCGCCGAGCGCGGCGATGCCTTAAATTTCCACTTCAAGGAGTAACATC
>VXBW01006960.1:262516-273965 GCA_013400375.1 Thinocorus orbignyianus
GACCGGCAGCCAGCCATGGGCGACACGGCTCCCCCCCAGGCCGCGGGGCTAGGGGCCGGGCTGCTGGGGGGGGGCCCGGCGGCGCCCCGGGTGCACAGCGCCATCGTGGAGCGGCTGCGGGCCCGCATCGCCGTCTGCCGCCAGCACCACCTCAGCTGCGAGGGCCGCTACGAGCGGGGCCGCGCCGAGAGCTCCGATCGCGAACGGGAGAGCACCTTGCAGCTCCTTCACCTGGTGCAGCAGGGGCAGGGAGCCCGCAAGGCCGCCAAGCACCCCAAGGCGGCGGCAGCGGCGGCAGCCACCACCAGCGGATCGGCCGCCACCACCACCCCCGCCGCGCCCCCGGACTACCACCAGCACCTCCTCAGCAACGGCGGCATCAACGGGGAGCAGCCGGCGGGGGAGCAGCGCGCCTCGGCCCTCCTGGCGGTGAGTCACAGCGACCCCTGTCGCCGGGGAGGGGCCCTGAGGTGGAGACCCCCACACACACCCCTTGCTCGCCTCAGGGCGGGAACCCAGGCCCGGGGCCGCCCCCGCCCCATGGTGGGTATACCTGGCTGCCCCCGGCGGGGGGTGGGGGGGAATGTTCTGGTGGGTATACCTGGCGGCCCCTGCCTGGGGGGGGGGAATGTTCTGGTGGGTATACCTGGCGGCCCCCACCTGAGGGGGGAGGTGTTCTTGGGGGTGTACCTAGTGGTTCCCGCCTGGGGGCGGGGGATGTTCTGGTGGGTGTACCTGGCGTCCCGTCTCGGTCCGCGGTGCCTTGTGTGTGTGTCCCCCACCCCGCCATGGTCCCTGCACGGTGCTGGGCCCCGCCGTGGCGTCGAGGGTGTGAGGAGGTGGCAGGTGTGCCAAGGGGAAGCGGGGGAGCTGAGGGACTGGTCCTCCTCGAAGGGATTTTGGGGATTTCTTGGAGGATGGTGGTTTTTTTCAAGCCAGGTTGTGGTCCTAAAGATGCCTTGCGTGCTTCTCCGCCAGGGCGGTGGGTGAGAGCAGGCGTCCCTCAGGAGGGGCGTCCCAAGCAGGGGCGAGAGTGGCACCCAAGTGTTGCCCCACCTCCTGAATTGCCCACCCCATTTCATGCCCTTTGGTGGGCTTCAGGCGGCTGTTTGTTCACACTTGAGGCAGATTTTGGCTGCTGTGTCCCTTGGTCTTGGCCGATGCCATGTGCAGGAGGCCGACAGGCAGTGCCCTGGGAGGAGAGGCTGGCCGTGGAGCTCGGCCATGTCCCACACCCACCGCCTGGCCCCACAGACGGGGAGCCCCCAGACCCTCAGCGCCAGCCCCATCAGAAAGGCTCGGTTTGTTGCCCGGTGCCTTTTGCACAGTGGAGTTACCAGAGTTTTCCAGGCACTGCTGCTTTGTAAATGGTATGTTGACCTTTTTCAACTGGAAATTGCCCTGAACATGTCAAGGAGACGAAGCCTTGTCTCCTGTTACTTTATTACCAGCAGCCCGCGTCCCGCGCTTTTGAAGGCGTGTGCTGTGCTGTGCCGCCTCCCGACTCCCGAGTTCTCGGCACACATGCGAAATATTAAGAGGAGGGGCTGCCTCCTGATAGACCCGTGGCTGCTATTCGAAGGTCTGAAAATAGATCGCTCCCTCCTCTCCAGACATCAAACCTATCCTTCTTAGTGCCTGACGTGTGCTCAGGCAGGACCTTTGTGGTGGTTGCTCTCTTCTCACCTGGGAGTTCGCCACAGTGCCTAGATCGACGTTAGGGGCTGCGTTACTCAGCATCATCCGCGAGGGTGATGATGTAAACGTTAACGCGATAACATTGTGTCCGAGGAGGGTTTCAGCGCTTCGACCTGACTCAGTGTTCAGATTAAATCTCCCCGCATTCCTCGTCACAATCAAGAAAGCCATTATCTTATTTTTCCAGTGTGTATTAATGAAATGCTTTGCACTTGTCTTATGGAAAAAAAAAAAAGAAAAAGAAAGAAAGCTTTTGCCTAATAAATATGCATCCCAGAAAAATCTGCTTTCTGAAATCAGGGAACAGGCCTGTGTGGGGTTGTTTTTTGTTTTCTTTTTTTTTTTTTTTACTAGTTGTTACTATTATTATGAAATAGCTGGAGGCAGCTGCTTGAAAGTGCTAAATGAAACAACTCCAAAGCAAATATTGAGAGATTTTCATCTTTTAAAAGCAGAGAGGTTGTCCTTGTTTCTGAAACACCGCTAAAGATTGTTAACCTGTGCTTTGCTGGAGAATGATGTGCACAGCCCTTGCTCCACGTTGCCCATTGTGTTCCCTCCCAGATAACTCCACAGATGTGTCTTTGACAAGGGAAGGGTCTGACAAAGCCCCCCTCGTTTTTGCACGCTGGAGTTTGGTAATCCTGCTGACAAGGTACATGACTTCACTGAGCATGACGTTTGGGGCCCTGTACCATGTTTTGACACTGAAGAAGTGCTAGCTCATGAAGCAGTATTGTTGTAATGGTATCACTGCACATCGCTGATCCTCCCACTCTGTGCTTGACACAGACATTTCTCATTTGCTGCTCTGGTAGGACTGCCTAATTAAGGAACAGAGAAAGGCACTGCTTCAAAGTCACGTCTCTGTATCACGGAGGCACATGTTCTACTTACCACGAGCTTAGGATGCTGTTGCAGATTTTAGCATGGAAAAGCAAACCACAGGGTGTCTGAGTGGGATGAATTTAGGTGGGTGAGGGTAATACACCAGGTGGCACAGCACTGTGCTCCTGTTCTTGAAAATTCAGGGTGCAGGGATGGGCCAGGTAATAATGGGGGTCTTGCTTTCGCTCTGGCCATAGCTGGAGGAATGTGCTCTGCCAGTTATTCCAAGGGTACTTGAAAGAGGAAGTTAGAAGCAGGCTAAGCCTGTTGTCCTGTGCATTACAAATGAGTGGGGAAGAGAACCATCTGTAAGGCAGCAGAATTCATCCTCTCTGGGGTGTTTCCTGAGAGGAAATCCAGTGGAAGCCTTATTTGCATCAATGATTAATTCTCTAATTCTAGACCTTTTGCTTGGAGCAGATGGCAGACCTGGGGTGCACAGGGTCCTGGAACAAGGTGTACCTCGGAGCTTATTTTGTGGCAGGTACAGCTCTGTCACAGAGAAGCAGGAGACAGGAGCGTTTGTGCAAGTTTCAGACTGAGCATGTGAGATTGGACACATCTCAGACTCCGCTGGGGGACTGTAAAGCTCCGCCTGCCTTGCTGTAGGTCCACCAGTTAAAAAAATACCTCCACACAGATAAGCGTAAAGGTAGTTGTAACTCTGGGGAGCTCCAGCTATCAGGATGCTCTTTGTTCTGTAAAACAAGGTTGTCCCCACGCTTCCTCTCCTGAAAATAGCTGGGTTGTTTCCTTTGCTTTGCAGGTCCCAGTGCTCTTGTTACGAGTGTGCCTGCCATGTTTAGTGGCATTGGATGGGTCGTTTACACAGTTGGACTCAAGAGTAAATATTTGACACTCGATAACATTTGAAATGTCGTTCACTTGAACATATCAAAGAGCTTGAAGAGATTATCTGACATTGTTGGTACTATTATTTGATAATTATCTTTCCCCAGTGGACATTTTAAAACCAGCAGAGAGTTTTTAGTGGGATTTGGTTTGGGCTTAATTTGGCAGCATTACTTTGATTTTTGAGAAACCATCTTTGGCAGCAGTATTTTCTATTTGGAGAGTGGAGAGCAGATTTTTTAGCTGGACCAATGGATGTGGGTACATGTCAAGGAGAAATTTATTCTTTAGGACGTGACTAGGAAAGCTTTTGTACTTTCTGCCTCCTTGCATTTCCCAAGAGCTGACATTTGTTTATTTATATGGTGGTGTTACTTTTCATGGTGCAGAGTGGAACAGATAAAATATTCTGTCTTTCCTTTATACATACATCTATACGTATGTATATGCCCTCCAGCACTTTGCTGTTTATATTATTTATGTTGTATATAAACACTTAGCTCTGGAGGGCATTCCTCAATGGCTTAAGCATTCAACTGGTTACACCAAAGTTCTCGCACTGCAGTTTCAAATCTCCGGCGGCCAATTCATGGCTTTGTTCTTCTGACATAGGCTGGAGCGCTGTTCATTTTGCTCTTTGCAAGCCCAGAAATCTGTTTCATGGGCATTATTGTATTATTCTGGTCAGGTTCTTTCATTGCAGCCATCACACCGGTGGCTCTGAGTGCACTAAGCGATGTTTGTCATCAGTCACAGGTGACTTGTTCTACTTCCACTCATCTCAAAATCACGCTTAATTTATCATTATAAGGATTAATTAAAAATACTAATTAAAAATATCAATATTTTCTGTAGTCAGAAG
Organism: Thinocorus orbignyianus; assembly: GCA_013400375.1. Taxonomy (NCBI): domain Eukaryota; kingdom Metazoa; phylum Chordata; class Aves; order Ciconiiformes; family Thinocoridae; genus Thinocorus; species Thinocorus orbignyianus. The sequence continues at coordinate 266,817 of VXBW01006960.1, forward strand.
AGTGACTGTGAAAGTGGCCTGCTCCCCAGATGCAGTCTGTGAGGTGAAAAAGAAAACAGTCCCATAAAGATAATGTAGCCAAGGAAGAAGAGAATGGGCCGATTCCTCCTGCTCCCATGAAGTCTCATGAACAGCAGTACAAATCTGGAAGAATCAGTGGGTTTGTCCTAGTTCCATGAGGACCTCAGTGGAAGACAGCGTTGCCTGACTGGTGCCAAAAGCCAAGTTTGCCATGTAAAACCTCGTTTTAGGCAGCTATTTTATGTGGAGATCCTTTAAAGGATCGTGGAACTCCTGACTTTATTTCCTAACTTCTTTATGATGCAGTGTGCTGGCTCCCCTGTGCATTAAAGATCTTCAACTATTTTAGAAGAAATATTGTGCTCTGGTATCTTTGGTCCAAGTTTACAGTTCCCCCATTGCCCAAGCTCTTTGCTGTGTTTGCTAGTTGGCTGCCAGGGTATCCTGCAGTTGCATTTTCTGATAATGGACATAGGTAGCTTTTGGAAGTGCTGTGAAGCAAACAGTGTAAGGTGATCATCTATGGGGTGAAGTAGTGTTGTGGTGCAGTGAGCACAGGTGGACTGAAGCACAAACCATTCTGTGAAGTTGGAGTGGGATCTCTTGACTAACAAAATGTTGTTCCAAAGCAATGTAATGTTCTTTTGGGGTGTTGAAGGACTGTTTTCTGATCCTTGTTCTTCTGTGGGAGCGAAGCTGAGTTCTGATAAAGGCAATTTATGTAGTCGAGTCAGGTAAAATGAGTAAGTCATATTACCTTTGTGGGTCAAAAACTGCTGTCATGAGCCCTCTGGCCTGCTGGGAGCCATTTGGTTAGGATGGACATGGGTACCACTTAAAATCTTTGTTCCCCTTGGCTGTGAGAACATTCTCTGAACCAAAATCAAGAAGGCTGCCTGGAAGCTGCATAAAGGCTATATTTAATGTAAAGTTTAGCAAGTGAATTTGTTAAATGTATGCTAGTGTAGGAGCCTTTTCAGACCTAGCTCTCCAATCAAATCACTTGCGTCCTTTGAAGCTTTTTAAGGTTTTAATACACTTAATGAAAGTCTGCTCCGTTACGCAACTGTTTAACAGACTGTTTCCACCAGCAAAACTTCTGTAGACAGCAAGCAGAGGAACAGTTTGTGTGCCTGGACTTGACGTGCTCCCTAGGGCCAGCCCACCAGCTCCTGAACTTCCCTGGCTATTGAGACATGTCCTCGGACAGAGATCTTGCACCCCCTGCGGTACTCAAATTGAGTCCCCTGTGCGTAACACCACAACATAGGAAAGTGATACACAGCTTCTGTTTCTTCTGCGCTGAGAAATGTGACTCCAACAAAAATGTTAGCCACTCAGTGGGGAAGTCTGAACCTTAGAGAGGCACATCTGAGTCAGAGAAGCTGCTTTGCCAAAACTTTGACTTATCTCACTATTATTACTTCTTCCCTCACGCAGAACACTGCCTGCAGAAGGTACATGTGGAGTTTGGTTAGCTTGCAGTGACCAAAAAAACCCCAGCAACTAGGTTAGTCGGTTAGCAGGTTAGAAAAGGCCATAACATACCTCTCTTCCTCTTGCTAACTGCTGTCAACGGTCCTTTCTGTCAAGATACCATCTTTGGAGTCCAATTGTCTGCCTTTCTTACTGAGTCTGTTGGCTTATGAAACTGAAACATCACCCATGTCTTATTACTGGAAAAGAAAGGCTTCATCTTGGTCCCTTTGACAACCTTGGGAAGGGTAGTACCTCCACTGCTCCATTAATACTGCATCTCCTGTGTGATCCAGGAGGAGCTGGAAGCTGCTCCAGCTAATAAAGTACTGGCATAGACGTGCCAGCTCTGACAGCAAGTGTCTCTGTGACCTTGACTCTTGTCCCCTGTTGTGTCACTATTTCCCTTCTGTGCTTGAGCTCTTCAGGTGGCACCATCTCACTACCTATCACATAGAATCATAGAATGGTTAGAGGACCTTAAAGGTCATCAGGTTTCAAACACCCTGCTGTGGGCAGGGACACCTCTCCCTAGAGCAGGTTGCTCAAAGCCCCATCCAGCCTGGCCTTCAACACTTCTAGGGATGGGGCATCCACAGCTTCTCTGGGCAACCTGTTCCAGTGCCTCACCACCCTCACAGAAAAGAATTTCTTCTTAATATCTCATCTAAATCTCCCCTCTTCCAAATTAAAACCATTACCCCTCGTCCTCTCACTGTACTTCCTGACAAAGAGTCCCCCTCCTGCTATCTTGTCGGCTATATTCAGGTACTAGAAGGCTTCTATAAGGTCTCCCCGGAGCCTTCTCTTCTCCAGGCTGAACAGCCCCAGCTCTCTCACCCTATCTTGAGGTGCTCCATCCCTCTAATCATCTTTGTGGCCCTCCACTGGATCCGTTCCAACAGTTCCGTGTCCTTTCTGTATTGAGGTCTCCAGAGCTGGACACAGTACTCCAGGTGGGGTTCCACGAGCACAGAGTAGAGGGTGAGAGTCACCTCCCGTGACCTGCTGGTCATGCTTCTTTTGATGCAGCCCAGGATACAATTAGTTTTCTGGGCTGCCAGTGCGCACTGCCGGCTCATGTTAAGCTTCTCATCCACAAGCACTCCCAAGTCTTTCTTCTCAAGGCTGCTCTCCAGCCATTACATGGAATATTTGTTTCCACTGAGGGCCCAAGTCTACATGATAATGATCTGACACCATCACTCCTATAGAGTTCAGGAACGTGATTAAAGAAACCACTCTGCAGCACTTGAGAGGGCACACAATCAGCTACATGGCACCTGGAAGAGCTTTAGCCACCTGGCTGCTTCAGAGAGAAGAGGAGAAGCAAGGTCTTTGCTCTTCGGCCTCTCTCTGGTGTTTGCACGCCACGGTTCCCTATATGACTTCCCAGTGATGTCCCCTGAATGACTTCCCAGAAGCACTATGGTGAAACTGATGGGATTCATTACAGGTCTGTGTTTTCCACAAATCTGAATCAGTGGCCGTAAACCTGAAAACAATCTTAACCACACCACACTGCTACAGTTTGGAGCAGCTTTGAGCAGTGAAAGAGGCAGTGGCCTTGGCTGCAGAAAAGGAGGAGTTGGTGCCAAGTGAGATTTGGATCACTCTTTCAACTTAACAGTATTAAGAAACAGATTTTTTCTTTTTTTTTTTTTTCTTTTTTAAGATGAAAGCAGCAACTATTTATGCCTCTAATTTCCCATGAAAAGCTTCCTATTGCCAGTGGAGAGCCAAGTTGTGAATTTGTCATACTTTGTCAAGTTCTTTGAAGTTGTATTAGATGCAGGTAATCAATCCATAATTGTACTGAAGTGTCAATACTAATACCTAACACAAAATACCTGCAGCTCACAAAGAACAGGTCTTAGGTGAGTGCACTATAAAGTAAAATCTGTGTTTCTCCTTTGACTGTAGGATCTATTCAACAGGTTGCTTCTATTATTTCACTTCCATAAACCTCAGTTACCTCTATGAAAAGTACTATTTATCGCCTTTGTAAAATGCATTGAGATCTGATGGTGAGTTTTGTGTCTTAGGAGCCAAATTTATTACTGGTGGAGGCTAAGACAGGTTATTTGAATGTTTGCTTTGGCAAATCTGAAGCCAATGTTTATGACTTGGTGGATTCTTCTTATTTGACTTTTGTGTTTTTGAGCCTTTGAGGTGCACTCAGATGACCTTTTAGCCTTTGACTAGCAGGTATGAGTACTGGGAATACAAATCCAGAATGAGTCTTTTAAGTAATCACATGACTCTCAGAGCTGGGCTTTGGTGGCACCACGTTGCCAAGATTCTCAATAGAAGTGTAAGATGTGGCATTGCCCCCTCTTTTTAGGAGAGAAAGGGCATTTCCCAACTTTTCATTCATAATCATAAATGTTTGCTTTACTTACTCTTGATTCTGCATCAGTTTGTATTCATATTAGTCTCCCACTTAAGTTGGGTGTGTCCAAGCACTTCCTGTACTTGATGCTCCATCAAACTGGGAGCAAAGTTGGACTGGAACGGAGAACATACAGACGAGTCATCTGCTCACCGTCGAGGCTGCAGCTGCACCCCAGCAGTAGCAGGTGGGAGCCACCTTGTCCTGCGTGTGTTGCCTCCCACCTGGTAAGATAATACTGTAGTCACGGAGGAAGGTTCACGTCTCTGGCTTGGGGTGGGGAGAAGACTCAGAAATATTTCTTAGTTGAGTAACTTACACAAAATTCCAGCACGCTTCCTGAAAAATTATAATTTGTTTTGGGTTTAATTTGAAAATTCCTTATGCCTGTGGCTTCATGTACAGGTGTTGGCATTTCCCTGAAGAAATCCCTTTTGTTCAGAAATGGCTCCTGTAGCTATTTTTATCCCTGTCACTCAGTTTTTGTTCTGATGTGCTTGCAAACCCAGCTGAATAAGGTGCAGAGAAATTAGTACCAATTAGAAATCCGCATGCAGGTGCTTCTGCCGCAGTGAGGAAGCCGATCTTGCAAACCCATTTACCTGCTGCCTGGGCCTGGAGCTACCTGGAAGACCTGGTAGCATTCTGGACCAGCAGATGAAAAAGGTTCATCGTGGCTATTCTGTTTTGACACAAACCATGCTGTTGTGCAAGTCATCCCTGTGGTACCCTGGCTTTATTACAGAGCTCTGCAGGAACCTCCCTAGAGTAGGTGTTACACAAACACCCAGCGAGCACCATGCCCTCCCCTGCATACCTTAGGGCCTCAGGAGACAAGATAGACAAAGAATGGAGGGAGGAACAGAAGCACAGAAAGGTCAAGTGTCTTGCCCAAGGTCAAACAGCAGGTCAGTGGCAGAGCTGGGAACAGAGCCCAGATTTCCTGACTCCTAGTCCAGCACTCTATTAATCATCTCTTTGCTTTGTGTTCTGTGGCCTGTTACTGTCCATAGGAAATGTGAGGATGACTTTCCGACAGCTTCAGAGTTACTTCTTAGTTTTGGAAACTATTGATCATCAGCATGCTATTGAGATAAAGAAGTCATGCACTGGACATAGGCATTCAGAACTAAGTGCTCTAGGTATCAGTTTCATTCCAGGACACTGAAAAAGCCATATTTCATAAATCCAAGTGTTTCTCTAAATCAGAATTTTTTAGTCTTTTTTTCCCTTACGTTGTGTACAAAGTGGTTTGTTTTTACAGAGTTACTCATTACAGTTGAACTCCTACATTGGTGCTTGCCCTATAAATCATTTCTTCCTTGAAAGTGAGTTACAACAGTTGTTTAGTAAGCAGGGCTTTTCTTCTCTGTGGAATTTACCAATGAAACAGTCAGAAAACCAGAGAGTCAACAGTCCCAAGACACTTGTGAGTCTTACTTATTTTCATTCCTCGCCCTGCAACGTATTCAGTTTTCAAAGTCTTTCAATGGAATTATCTTGATCACAAAGTTAATTATACCTGTGAGATTTTTTTTTTCTTCTCAGAAATTTTGACTTGAGGCAAAACTCTGGCTACCGTGGTAATGACTTATCGAGAGTCTCTTGTAAACAATAGTATAATCACTTTCTTATAGTCATGGCAACAGTGTTTAAGCAATGAGCCTCCTGAACACAATACTCACTGTCTCCACTGAATAGCTGTTGCAGCACTGAAGTGTATGCTGCTCATTTCCAGAGGACTCAGGGACATAAATTATTCAGCAAAACAACTCTGCTTCAGAAAGCAGCTTTGAAATTGTTGTATTTCGTACTAGCCAAAGAAGGTTGCTTGTCTGTGCTGACAGGGCTGTGTTTAATTACTGCTCAACGGTGTACTCTTTGGGCCAGGTCTGCTCCCACTGAATTTAAGGATGTCTGTCTCAAACCCCTTGAGAACTGGCTACTTGTTGGCAGGGTCAAGCTTCTCCTGGTAGTGTTTGCTGCCGTGTGAAATCCCTAATGTGGAGGCAAGAACGGCTCAGGAGGTTGCATCCTGCACACATGCATGATGTGAGAGGTGGTGACTGGGTGGAGAAGGAGGAATCTGTTTTAATGAACAAGGGGTTCACTACAGCAGGGCCAATCCCTTACTTGACCCAGAGGATCACCTGGATTCCTGTTCAGTGGGTTGAGGAGTCAACTGAGAGAGTGGATGGCTTCACAGGAAGCTTCAGAATTGAACCCCAAGACATGGAGCTGCCTCTGGGTTTTCTGTTTATTTTGTTTCTACAGTTCTCTCATTCANCTTACTGTTAGGGTATCTCAACATCTGAGCTTTGGAGTCTCAATTCTGATCTGATTGGCCTCTCCTGAAGCCACCTGCAGGAAGTGGACATCTAGTGGAACATCGGCCTCATGCAGGCTGAAGCTCTTTATTTCTGGTCATTATGCTGCTTGAGAGTAAATCATTTTGCTTTCCAAAGAAATGCATTCCCTCTGCTTCTCAAAAAGCAAAAGTTTTGGTTCAACATCCTTCCAAGCTAGATACACTTGGTCTTCAACATGGGTCTGCTTACCTCTATGGCCCAGTTCCCGGAAACAGTTATGCATGTGCTTAATTGTGCACACATGGGTAATCGCACTGAAATCAAGATGTGTAGAATTAAGCAAGTCTAGAAGTATTTGCGGGGTTTGGTCTTTGTTCAACAAACAGGCCTCAGCCTGGCTGAAGCCCACTGCGTGCTGCAAAAAGAAACTGAATTCCAAAGTAAGTAGCATATTAATTATCAATTGGCTTATTTTCTTAAACCAGTTAATTCTGTACTTTTAAAAACTGCTTTCCATTTTGCCTGCAATCCAATTGCCCTTCCTTTCATACTCATTTTTCCTTCTCACTGCTCAGCTCCCAGCAGACCGGAGCTGCCAGCCACACGATCCCCTTTCAAAATGGTTTGAGTTCCGACGTTTCTTTTTTCCTACTAACTTTGAGTATTACCATAATGGTTCCTAGGAGGGATTTTGGCCAGTTTTTAGGGAGAGAGAGAGTCACAGTGTTTCAGACCTTCATTTCCAAGTGCAGTATTAAATATAATCCTTATAATTATAGAGCTGCCACTTGGATCACTGTAGTACAGGCTGTGTCAATATGTCGTCAAAAGCTCTCTTTCTCAGGAGCTGGAACTCAGTCATGTTGATTGAATTGAAATTTGATGGCCAGCAGCTGCAAACACACTCTGGCTCCATCACCCCTCCTCCCTGCTTTTTTTTTTTTTTGCCTT
>VXBW01006960.1:274215-318514 GCA_013400375.1 Thinocorus orbignyianus
AGACCTGGAGGAAAGACCTTGTTGGCAACAGTTGTTGTTTTGGGATGAGTCATTCCACCAGATTTCAGAAATGCCACCCCAGTGACAGTTGGCGAAAATGCTGCATGGGCTGTTCAGCTTATGTTTTTCACTTTGGAAAATCAGACCATTTATTTAGGGTTCTGTTGCTTTAGAAACCATCTCCAGACATTTTCATCCCCTTCCCTTCCCTTCCCTTCCCTTCCCTTCCCTTCCCTTCCCCACAGGGAAAAAGAGGATAGAAAACTTCTATTCTTTAAAAAAAGAATTAAAAGAAAGAAAGAAAGGATCAAACTGTGTCCTCTCAATATGAAAAATTTTATAGATTTTGAAATCTGAACAAAAGTAACTTTTGAATAATAAGTAATAATTAGACACAGGTAGGTCTGTTCATAAGAAAGGAGGAAACAGTCCCATGAATCACAAAACCATGTGAAGACAAAATAAATACTTTGGCTAAACCAGCAAAAGTGAGATTGAGGTTTAAAACATTTTGGAAATAATTAAAATATGACCTTGATCCTCAGTGGTACTCAGATACACATCTTCCATCTCCAGTCCAAATTACCATGTGATAGCTTCATTAGAAAAACAACGCAGCTCACAAATTACCAAACATGTACCTCTGAATACCTTTTAGAATTAGCTTTCATGCTTGAGTGAACTAAGAAGTAGTTGATTTTATAAGAAATATAAAGCTACTGCTGAAAACTGCTGAACCTTTTAAATCCCACCAAGCAGGACACTAGAAGCAGCACTCTAAATGTCACCGACTGCAGTCTGAACCTTCCTTCAGAAGAATCAACCCCTGTAAGCCAAATAATAGGGGAGTGCAGATATATCTGTGCAATTTCANCCAACCCCCTCTGGCTCCCTCCCCCCTCCTCCCTGCTTTTTTTTTTTTTTTTGCCTTTTACCACAAAATCCTCTTGCTTTCCGTCAAAGTCATGGGTTTACAGGACAGAGATAATGGCCGATTCCAGGCTAAGTTATTCTGAGCTACCCCTTTGGGTATGTCTAGACTGTCCTTCCAGGAGTGCCCTGAGGCAAACCTGAAGGCACAGTCTGCTATCTGTGCCCACAATGGTGAACCTCAGAGGACAGCCCCAGGTGCAGCACAAAGGCCAGTCTCCAGCTACTCTTGACCATCCTCTGTGTCTCAGCATTTGGGATGCCCTTAGTGTCTCGCTTGGCAGCTGAGGAAGCTGTAGACACATCTGGGCTGAAGTCTGTGAGGCTCCTGTGAGAGCACCACAGTCCTCTCCCCTCGCGTCACCTTGGTCAATCGCCGTACAGACCTCGCTATTTATCTGAGCAAAGGCACCGACACCAGGGTAATTCCCAGCAGCAGTTTATATATGAGTTTAATACCACACTTTTTTAGCCCTGGGGGATCAGGGGAGATGAAGACAGCTTTGAATTGGGGAAGAAAAAAATAAATCGGTATCTAGTAGTTGTATAACGTGAGCCTGTCATTTTTAGTGCTTGAAAAACAAAACAAAACCCCAGCTTTCACAGGAGATCCTCAGGTTTTAAAAAGGGCCACTTGCCAGTACACAGTAACTACTTTTCATAAGGCCTTTTAGCTGTGTATTTACTGGTGGACCAGAATAGCTCTGCCGAAGTTAATTCAGTCCCTTGAGTAAACAGTGTGCACTTCTAAAAATTTCTATACATACCAACAATGTGTAAGGCCTTTGACACACGTTTGTACAGCACACAATGTGTCTGAGGGGCCCTGATAGAGCCAGGATGGCCAGTGAGGTCGGTAACCCCATCGCTGGAGTACTGGGTGTGTGTTCGTTCTGTCAGCCCCGTGAAGGGTAACTGCATTTGGGTGATCAGTGTGTCAAAAAGGGCTGTTTACTGAAACAGTCCATGATGTAGTTCTTGGAGCCCTCTCCCAGATTGTACTGCCTTTGCTTGGGTCTCCCAGGATGTCATCAAAGCACAGCCTCTTTGGCACAGGTTGGAAGGACTCTTTACTACAGACTCATGCTAACTCTTTTGGTCACAAAAGTCACACTCATCCCCTTCGCCTGGTGAAGTCCTTCCCTGCTGTCCCCCTCCTCCACTTCCCAAAGCTATTAGCCATTCCTCCTCCTCCACATTCACCCCTCTCTCACCTGGACTGTTGCCCTCCCTTCTCTCCTTTCATGCTCCTGACACTGCTTCGTAATGTTGTTTTTCTAACTTGAAAGAAAGGGCCAGAGGGCCAGGCTAACAGAGAGATGCTGAACACATGGTTTCCACATGTTCTCCCCATCTTCCCTCATACTGCTTCTCTAGCTGTCTTTCTCTCTTTGCTTCATCTGGAAATCTAATGACCGCAAGTGTATTCTCTCCTCCTCTTGTTAGTTTTATAAAGGAGGAGCTCAAAGGTCCCATGTCATTATCACAAGAAACTTAGAGCAAAAACTTCTGTTAGTTGACAATGCACTTGCAGATTCTCTGGAATCTGAGCATCTCTGAACTCTAAATGCATTTTGGTAGCTCTGCTGCCTACATGCCACTGTAATGTTCTGTACTGTAATAATCTGTACTGTGAGCTCATGTACAGATTATTTAGAGAAATTACAATTAAATTAAAAGCAGTTAGGTCTGATAAAGGAAATGTTTTTACAGAGTTAGCAGTATTTCTCTGACTGTGCTTGATGGTGAGTTGGACCCTTGGACCTTTGGCTTCCTGTCCTGCATCAAAATGATCAATGTAGAAACAGCTAAGAATTCAAATCATTTCGACTTACAACATCTAGGCATCTAATCTTCCCTGTATTGAACTGAAACCAATGGGAACTGGACACCTAATTGGATTTTTGGATCTCAGCCTAAAATCTCTAGGAGTGTTTTGGAAAATTTATCCCTAGGAGATTTTGTTCGAGTCAAGGATATTGACTGGAGACATTGCTCACACAAAAAAAGATCCAACATGTGACATTGGTGCATCAGTCAATGAGTCATCCATCACTGCCAGAGGTCAAAGTATTCTTCGTATTTACCCAAGAAATAGTTACCTATTTACTTTCTGAAATGATGCTTGTAGCACTAACAGGACATTTTGGGTTGCTGTACAGAAAAAACACTGTTTTTAAATGCCTTGTATAAAGACAGACCTTGGTGTTTCTTTGGAAGTTAGAAATACTAGAGAACAAATGTAAAAGGCCGGTTTCCTTCCTTGCTAGTATGTGTGATCTAGGAAAAATCCCGAATTCTGCTAGTAAGAGACTGCCCAGTCTCTTTTCTTACCCATGATGTAAGTATTGCTCCTTCAGAGAAGGCTGGATTGTTATCTCATCATTCCATTTTTCTCATCTGTCACTGCTTCTGCATTTCCTCTGTTTCAGCTTTTCAGGGTGTTTTTTTATATATATATTGCTGAAAACATATTAAAGACAATGAAGACAATAATTTAGGAGTTCACCTGTAAAGACACCAGGCATATCACACACAGGCAGGTTCCAGCCAGAAAATCCAGTGTTAGTGCTAAACCTCCATCTCCCAGGCTTGCTGTTTCTCACAGGTGCTTGGTCCTTGCTGGGTGCTGGGATGCCTGGACTTCCCAGCACATGTGGTAACCATTGATCTTAGCACGGTGTCAGAGGCCAGTGCTAGGAGCTGAGGGCAGAACCAGAGCTGAAGGGCGAAAGAGGAGAGTGAATTTTTTTTTGTCAGTGCCTGAGTGTCTCTCTGTACAAGCCTATGACATGTAAGCAAAAGGAAACTTGAAAATTACCCTGGGAACAGGAAAGCAAATCGGTGCAGAGCAGGATAATCATCATTTCAAGGAGAAGGAAAAGAACTTGGCTCTTGCCAAGTTATGTTTTTTCTTTTTTCAAAGGGAAAAAAATCCCACTGATCCAATTTGATCCCACTTCACAGCAGCAACAAAACAGGCACCAAGTAGATCTTCTGTTTCCTAAACCCTATTGCAAAACATTAATGTCTCTAAAACTTATGCCCTTCCTTATCCTGATACATTTCGTCTCCTCAGGTTAGACTTTCTCCTTCAATACTTAATCCTTCTTTCCCCATCACCTTTTCCTGCATCACAAACCTCTCTGTATTCTCACTTTGAAGCTCCTGTTGGCACCAACGTACTACAAGTGCTTTGGAGGGGAGTCGAGAGCCACTGCCTCTCACAGGAGCAAGTAGCTACCTGTCAGGGCTTAACTTCTAAATAGTCTGCAAGGATATGGGATTACAGGAGCAATGGACGTGGAAGCAAAACAGAGCTGCCTGTAACAAGACATCTCTAAGTCCTGTGTGAACAACTGTGCTGGTCAGAGTGTCTCGTAACCCTCTCTTATCTTATCTAACACATCAGTATCTTTACTGCATTTATTACCTTGTTATCAAGGAATGACAGGAAGGAGACTGGGGGCTTGGTAAAAGCATGAGGCAGAGAGGCAGAAATGAGAAATATTGTTGAGCAAAGGTTAAAGGAGCTGTACAAGCAGGGCACTGAGCATTGCAAACAGCAAACCTTCTTGTCCTTCCCCCTTCCCACTGACTTTTTGGTGTTGAGGGCCTGGTTGCGCAGCTTGTTTGGTGCAGGAGACTGAGAGACCCTATAGCCCAGGAATGGGTTGTTGAAAAGTTTCCGGTGTCTTGGAAGGTTTTTCCAGCCAGATTGAAATGCAAAGCTATAGATGTCAATAATACCTCTGATCGTTTGCTCAGTAATGTTATTAATGAGATAATTTTTCTGAATAGGTCCTGCAGTTTCTGCACCGTTGGATTTCATTTGGTTCACCTGAGGGGAATGAGCTACAGCTACTGCTTTATTTCCAGTTGGTTTTACTTGTTGGCAGCCCTCAGCAGCCCATGGTTAGGATGCTCCAGTTAATCAGCCCTCTTCTCCATTGCCTCCCCCTTTTGTTTATTTGTCTGCCTTTGCATCACAGAAACCCTTTCCAGCTCTTATATAGCAGTTACTGAGGCAAAGGATCGTCTGCTTACGCCCCAGAAGAAACTCGAGTGAGTAAATGCTGAGAAAGACACGTTTTGCACAGTGTGTGATTCCCAAACCAAACAGGACAGATCAGCACCTCAAGGTGCTCATGAGGGCTTCTTACGGACCTCAGTCTCCTTCAGAAAGGGGACTGTACTTCTAGGACACAGCATCAAAAGTAAAGCGGCCCTGCATGAACCAACACACAAAGCTTCCTGCCCTTTAGCCAGATTAGGGATTTGGTGGTGCCAAATCTTTCTGCAGTAGCCAGGATGGGCTGCTTAGTAGGAGACACAGTCGGTGCCTTCCCCACTCAACAACTGGCAGAAGAAGGTCTGCTTATTCATGAAAACTGACCTGAAAAAAGAGAACATAAAATCAAGCAGGAGTGTTTAGTTCTTATATAAACAGTTGCAGCTTCCACTGGTGATGCTGCCCACTGCTGTGGGCCAGCAGAAAATAGCACAGTTATGTGGTGGGGGTTCAGAGATGCAAACCAGAGCAAGTGGTGCCTGGGGCTGATGTGGCTAATTGCAAGGGACACCTTTGATGTGAAGTGGGCAGGGCTGTACCCTAAAGTAGGATGATGATACAAAGAACCTCACATTTGTTTTCCCAGCATGGGCTAAGGGATTCCTTGGCTTGCACAGAAACACGAGGAAGATGGTTGAGAGCTTCTGCCCCATCAGTCTGTGAAGAGAACAAGTACCTGGTGTTGCAGAGTGAAAAAGCCTGATCTACTGACAGGGAATGGCTTTGCATGCAGAAGAGCCCTCGGGTGGCTTGGTACAAAGCAGAAAGTGAACATGTAAACCCCTGGCTAGGGCAGGACCCTTCAGTTTCATACCTAATCTCATGATTTGCTTCTGATCAACACCAGTCAGAGGAAGAAAAGAACTCGTACCAATAGCAGCAAGGCTGAAATTTCATCTCTGGTTAATAAGCCATTTGATCTTTGCTCTGGTGGTCTCACTGGAATTCAATCTGATTTCCTCTGGCTGAGGCATCTCCTCGGGGCTCCCATCCCTGGTCTACAGCTACCACCAGCAACTCATGAGGGATAGAGGGAACATCATGTCTACCCTTAGGCTCTCCAACCTACTGACGGGAAACCAGCTGCAGCTGAGACAGACTAATGCAAAACTCCAGATTACTTTTCTGGGTCTGTAGGTTTTATAGGTTTTGAGACTGCTGTGGCAGTGCATCACACAGTCCCTGGATTCCCAGGAGGGAGTTGTGGTGGTGGTGTGTATTGGTACGAGCCACTGGGGTTGTGCTAGTCAACTTGTTCACACAGAAGACAGGGGTCATGCTGCTACTGAAGTTTTTTCCTAATTTAAGGACCAGGCCCAAGCCTTAAGTGAAATGTTATGTTCTTAAGCTAAGGAAAAATCAAATTAAAGATAGTATTTATAGCAGAACTCAGCTTGGATTGACAGGCTTTGTTCAGGTCATCAGTACATAATTATAGGGTATTCTCTTATTTTGGTGTCCTTGTTCATGTTAACACACAGACTTGTGTGCTAACCACTGTTTTCACCACCACCAAATTCTAGAGGTCAGGGACCTCTAGAATTAGATTTATGAGCTATCATAGTGTGGGCTGAAGAACCAGCTTTTTTAGAGTAGTAGCTGAGAGACTCATTTCCTCTGTGGACGAGCCACAGAAATGAATGCATAACACACACTGACCAGTGGGTTATATTTTGGCATCTGTACTGTGCAGATGTAACCCAGCAGCTGGGGTGAAGCAATCCCAAAATGGCATCGGGCATATGCAGATGTAAGCCAGCAGCCAGGGTGAAGCAATCTTAAAATGCCATCAAACAGATCATCAAGGAGGACCTCATCACACCATAGGCATCATCATGCAAAGTGCTGTTGATATTGATGGGAGTTAAACTCAGCAGCAAGGTACCCGGCTTTTGTGTTTACTGCTGCAAATCCTTCCTGAGCCATACATACATCTCTTTTGTAGAAAACTCACCCTCTTAATTAAGCTATCCACACCAAAAAGTCTCAAACTTAGGTTTGGACAGGTTAATCTGGCTGGGGACATTGTTTAGAGCATTTCTGCACTGAAACCTGTGTAAGCATTAGTGCTGTTATTGCGCCAAAATCCTTCCCACAGTTCCTCTTTGCACCATTCACCCCGAAGGACAGGCAAATTCTCCTGCAGGTTGTACTGGACCAAGGCAAACCCTCTGTGCCAGAGACCGTGGCCTGCTGTGCCTCAGTCACACGTGTTGGTGAAGAAAGACACCAGAGGTGGGATTTAGCGATGGAGAGTGACACCCTCAGGTCACTGGTCCAGCAGCAGAGGTTCACACCTTCTGGCAGGCTTATTCTGAGACCAGGCACTGTGCTACCTAAGCCTCCATTTAAGCCTGAATACTTGGTGTATTATTTCCATTTTGAACTTCTTCCAGAGAAATCATTTTTTCAAATGTTATAAAAATAGCTAAATAATTTTGTAAAGCCTGAAGGACATTCTTCTGCACCAGGATTTGAATTGGAAATGGCTGTTTTGGGGCCAATTTACCTTCAAAATTCTGTTTTGTCCACAAGGACCTAGTCAGCCTGTGGCATTTGCAGCCTACAAAGCTTTTTCACTTTAACGAGGGCCTTAAAACTAAACCAACAAAATCATAGTCCAAACAAATTATAATATTGCTTATGCCAGGAAAACTATATCCATTCTTGAGTTTACACTGGTGAGGTTTAATGGCAGAGAAGTGCCCACACTCTTATCCATGCTGCCACATACACCCTCAAATTATCTGAAAGCAGGGTAGCTTTCCTTGCACAGAGCAGGTTCTTGACACGTCTACAGGGGAATATAAAGCCTCTGGACATACCTTCCAATCTTTTACAAATTGCAGATCCTCTAAAAGTTATCCAATGCAGATGAAGGTTCATTTACAAATGATTTAAGCCTCATGGCAATTGATTTGCTTTTCTTGCTTAGCTTTCACACACCCTTCAGAAGCAGTCCTCAGACCCTCCTGGGTCTGCAGACCACAGCTTGAAAAACCACTAGCTCTTAGTTTAAATAAGGTATTTTGGGGCCTTCTGGGCCCCGTTTTCTATTGCCTTACATCTTGTGAGGTCTTATATACCTATGCAAGTGAGAGTAAAACGCTACCAGATGAGGATGGTGGTGTTCAGTCCTGATGTTGGTCCTTATTTGGACAGGTGTGAAGGACACCAGTGCAAAGCAGTGGCAGATCAGGCCCCAATGCTGTAACTGCTCCCTCTCCGTGTGGGTTATGAGTGGTGTTACTCAACAGCACAGAGCTGGGGAGCAACCCTATTTATAGAACCATCAGTCTGCTGTTAGCCCCTGAAAGCCAGGCGCTGGCCCAGCAGAAGTGCACATAGCATAGTTAGAGTTGGAAGGAACCTTAAAGATCATAGAATCATAGAATGGTTAGAGTTGGAAGGGACCTTAAAGATCATCAAGTTCCAAACTCCCTGCCATGGGCAGGGACACCTCCCACTACAGCAGGTTGCTCAAAGCCCCATCCAGCCTGGCCTTAAACACTTCCAGGGATGGGACATCCACAGCTTCTCTGGGCAGCCTGTTCCAGTGTCTCACCACCTTCACAGGAAAGAATTTCTTCCTAATATCTAACCTAAATCTCCCCTCCTTCAATTGAAAACCATTACCCCTTGTCCTATCACTACATTCCCTGATAAAGAGAGGATGACCACACCAAGGATCAGGCCATTGGACACCCTGGAATGACACGTGGCTCTCTGGGGCTAAGGATCTCACTCAGCGTTGGGTTCTTGCTTTGCAGTGCTGTTTGCAACCCTGCTCAGGCTCAAGACACTTACACTTTTTGGCATTTTATGTCTTGTACATTCAGCAACAATCTTTTCGTTTAAGCACGAGAACGCTGAGAAGTGTTGACTGTTTTGGGGCCTTTTCTTTCCTTTGATCTCATCTAAAGCTCCATGCAGAGTAACGTGATCTTCATCACTATCTCCTTTCATGCCCAGTAATTAGCACGGGTCCATGGGCTGTGTGCAACGCTATCCTTCCCCGTGCTAAGAGGGAAGACGTAGAAGGGCTTGGAGGGATTGTTTGCTGTGTTGATGACTGTGGTGTTGCCATGGAAAAGCTGGAGACTTCAGGGGAGTTTGTGTTTTGTTGGGCAGGAAGCCAACCTGCTCTGACTTATTACAACTGTGTGAGTGAGCGAGCCCTGCAGAACTTCTGTAGCAATTCCAAGGCAGGGAGGGTTAAAAAATAAAAAAGGACAGGACTGCTTTAACAAGGAGGATTGCAGTGCACTTTGCGAAGGCTGATTGCATTAAATACAGGAGATGCAGAAAGAATCCTTTGCTGGTTTCCCTTTTTTTTTTTTTTCTTTTTTCTCATTTTTGGCAGAATGTGTCCACTCTATTCTAAGGACTGAACTCTGTGCAGTGCAAATAATGAGATCTCAAGTAATCCTTCTGGAAGCCAACAGGACTATTTAATTGGCTGTATCTGTATAGAAAGGAGCATTTAGAGTTCTGCTGAGCCCGAGCCCATTACAATCTTTGATCTGTTCCAGAAACAAAAGTGGAAGCAGACTATACTGTTTTCATTATCTATCCTGAATGAAGTGCAAAAAGTAAATACATCAAGTAAACAGGGGGAAAAAATGAAACAAGGCCCAGGTCCAGCAAAAAAACTATCTGCAAGCTGAGCTTCCTGTCCTGTGCGTGGTGCCATTATTCCCTGGAGGCGGAATTAGCAGTCCTGCATGCTTTCTACAAATCACTTTCTATGGGCAGATCCCAAAGCAGTTTTCTGAAGCAGCCAGTCCCACTACTCCCACATTAAGGATGGAATAACTGGGGCCACGGGGCTCATCCAGGAGACTAGACCCTGTCCGAATCCCTGGTTAGCTGCTGGCTTCTCAGCACACTCCCTCTGCATGTACCGAAACTAGATGTAGTTGGCAGGGTTATTCTGAAGTGTTACAGCACAGCTGCATAGTTGTATTTGATGCAAATGCAGCTTTTGCCTGCAACCCTGGCTGCCGTGCCGTGTTCTCATGTTGTATTGAATTCAGATAGAGGCACGTGATTCTTCCCAAAATGTATTTGAGCAGGTGGGAAATGGCAGGTTGGTTTGTTTTTTTTTTTCATTTTGGACTCTTACTGCTATCAAGGCTTCTGGATGTTTAAAAAATTGCATTCTTTAAGAGGAAAGAACTGCTGTGGGGATAATTTTCTGATTTTCTTTTTTAAAAGAGAATTTCCTACCTGACTGTTCAGTGTTACAATGGATGCATCTAGGAATGCTATTTTAACACACACTTCTCAGAAAAAGGTGTTATAAATGTTCATCACAAATTATCATCTAGCACAGGTCTGATTTCTAAAAGATCAAGGGAAAGCAAACTTACTTTCCTGCAAAACCTCTGAGGATGTGAGACTCCTTCTATGAGCTGCAGCCGACAGCATCACCTGTTTACTCCCAAAGGTAAATCCTGCCTGGGGAGCATCACAGCCTCTGGTGGTAGGCTGGATTGCAGTGAGCTGTAGCTAAGAAGCTGGGGACAGATCTTGCCAACATGGGAGGTAACAGAAACTCCTATTGATTTCGCTGGGATCTAGATAAGGTGTAAAGATTAGATACTGCCATGGGACCCACCCGCCAGCGGAGCCATTGCCCCCTTGCTGTATCTCAATGCATTTAACAGGATTTGTCTTGGGAGCCGATTTTCCAGTTGGTGACTGTGATATCTTAAGAAGTTTACCACTGCTGCAACAAGAAGTGGACTAACCTTGTGGTCCAAATAGAGCAGGATGAATCAATTATCTAAATAATTGTGCTTGATGGAGCTGTGACAGTTCACACCAGCAGAGGACTTACCCGGGGGACTGAAGAGCTGTTGCTTTAAAGCTAATGATCTGCTCGAAAGTTGCTTTTATCCTGCCTTCCCCCCCCCCCCCCCCCTTTGCTGTTACTTGTTTTGTAACATTGCTGGTTCAGTACAGAAATTCCTGTCCTCCTGAAAGAGCTGTAGTAGGTATGTGTTCAGGGACACTCCAGATTAATGAGAATTGGAACATCTTTAATCTTTCCCCGCAGCGCGCCGTGCTTGGGATGCAGTGTGTGAGAAAGACCAAAAGTGAAGGACACGAGAAATGTATTCACACAGGAAACTGAAACTGCGCCGTCATTCATTCCTGTAGCGCAAATAACCCTTTCTGTAACCTCAGCTTCCTGATTCTCTTGTGGCTGGGGCCAGATTTGCCACTGGTGCAAACTGGTGCGGCACTACTGACATCAGCTGAGACGCACCGGTTTACTCCAGGAGACAATTTGTTCCGCCTCTTTTCAGCAACAAAAGCAAGGGGACAGCAGATGCAGATGAATCTGAAAGTGTTGAAGTCTTACGAAATGAAAGGATTGTTTTTAATAGTTGATGAGCATGAAAGCTGGGCTGCTTAATGACACTTGGACCCAGCTCTACCACAGTCTTCCAAAGGAAAAGCTTCTAGCTCAGTGAAAGTGTCCACAAAGTTGTTTATCTCTCAGGGAGTCATCTTTAAACTGAACCATGTTTTGAAAACGCTTGTTCTTTTGTATGCTGCTCCATCTGAGGAGCTATTGATGTTTTCTTCTCTGAGGACTAAAATTTCTCAGCTTTTCCTCCACTAGCTAGAGTGAAGCTTGCTGGTATAAACTGCAGCAGCAATTTTCTGAGGTCATGCATGCTGTGGTGTCAGAGAAATTTGGGAAGTCAACTTCCAGAGCTCTTGTTTTATTTTCCTTCCCCAAGAGAAAAATGGGTCTTAATAGCTATTGAGCCCGGCCCAGCTAAGGAAATGGCCAACAGCAGGTCTGTGTTAGCTTACACCATTTCCTGGCCCCCAGATAGGGCTTATGTTCTTCTACAAGCATCAGGCAAGGGAAGCTGGCAGAACTGGGCAGAGGTGGGCAGAAGAGGGAAGGAAGCCTCGATGCTCTCCTTCCTCGGCCCCAGGGGATTCTTGCTGTCTGCCTTGGGCTCCTCTGGGCTTCAGGACAGAGAGGAAGCTGGGGTGAAGCTGTAAACACACTTCAAACCTAACTGCATCCTCATCCTGACATCTTTTTTTTAATTAGGCAGCCGTATACAAAGCTTCTCCTGTCTACACTGAGGTCTTCTCCGTTTCTCTTAGTGATGTCTTCTCACTGAAGGCTTACCTTTACCATCCAACAGCACTTCGGGCTAGCCAAATGAGAAGGAAAGGTCATGGTTAGGAATAGACTAATTCCAGGGGCTAAGCAAGGGTGCTGGCAATGGTGTGGACAGGCTGTGGGTGGAGATGAGGGATGAGGAGATACCCATATTCCCTGGCCTCCTCCTAACAGAGCCTGGCTACTACAAGCTTCTGCAAGTGCTATGAATTCCTATGGCATTTCTTTACCCCTGTCCCAGCCAGGCAGAAGGTCTGTGGAGGCAGAATAACTCATGCTACACGTCAACACAGCTGCAGGAGTGCTCCTTCCTTCTTCTGGCCACCTCCTGCAGCTGAGCAAGACAGATTTTTCCCCTCCTTGAGATCACCTAAATCCCCCTAGTGGGGAGCTTCAAAGGTGAGTTTGTGAAGTGGATATCCTGGAAGCTCCTGGGTGCCTGGGAACTTCTTTTTTATCCTATTTGGTAGCGTTTTTCCTTAGAGGTTGACCCACATGTAAAAGAGAGTTCCTTAGATCCTGCCACATTCTTCACTTGGGACATTGCAGAGACTCTGCCGAATTCAAGGAGAGCTGCATTTCTTTATGCTGTATTAAAACAGGCCTTCAGCTCAAAAGCTGGATCTTCATTGATCCAAAAAGTGTTTTGAGCTGTACCGAAAGCTAAGCACAGTTAGGACAGCTCATTTGCCACACTCTTTAAACCCAAAAGGGTGGCTTTTTATTAAGGGCTGGGTGCAGGAGCTGGCTGGGTGGGAAGGGGCAAGGGATGCTGCGCAGGGGTGCAGCCTCACGGTGGGTGCAGGTGTACACGGCTCGTACAGCTACGTGGGAGTGGAGGAGACTGGACCACTACAGCACCCTGGGCTTCCCTGGCAGAATTGCAGAGGGCTTAAAAGGAGCACTAGGCGAGGTGGAAGCAGCATTAAAAGTAATTGTGTTACGCTGCTTTGGTTATAACCTGTCCCTTGTTCATAACTTCATCCGTGACTCAGGTGCCCTGCGGTAGTTTGGACATGCGACAGCTAATAAATTCATTTATGGGGAGGGCTGTTTGTTTCAGCTTCAGAACTGAAAGTTCATCTGCAGGTGCAGCAGGGCCGTGCAGAGCAGCCAATGCAGATTTACAGCTGTTGGGGCTTACTCCGCTCTCTGCTACAACAAATCATTTTGTTCGGGAAAGGGGTTCTGCTGTTGACCGACCAAGACGTGGTCAGGAATTTGAAACGTTGCTTTGTTAGTTTAAAAGAAAACATCACTGGAGATGTTGGGGTGGGCGTTTTTTAAAGATTTAGCAAAATCTGTCATAAATCAAAGACTGATTGAAACTGAACAGAGTGTGCCTTGTTTTCCACCATCACTTGCTATCTTCTTCCTTTGCCATTGTGAGGGTGAATGAAGAGCAGGGTTTTAAAGCGTTCAGCTCTGAAGGCCAGTTATTACTTCCTCCTGTGATCCTGTTTGATTTTCTGAAAATGAGTCAGTCATTTTCTGCAAGAGTTTGGTGCAGGCTGAGCCTTTTCTCTGAGCTCCGCTCTGCAAGACAAAAAAACATATTGCTTCACAGGCAAAGCAAGTCTGCACAATAGAAGACTTCCTTACAACTAGGCTCTGCCAAGTCTGCTCTCAGCCCTGCATGGAGTCATGTTACTCCTCAGCAAGGTCATACAGGCCTAAAATAATCACTGATGTTTATCTTTCCCAGAGGATATTAAGCACCCCCAAACACCAAGGCAAGAAAATCTATTAACAAAACAAAACAAAGCAAAAAAAGATTAAAAATAGTTTGTACCTCAGCTATCAGTAGGGTAAGAGCATTATGGCTTTGCCTTTTCCCATTAATATTTTGTGATCTCCCGTGCGAAGTGCTGAATTATGCCAGCAGTGGAGGAGGAACAGCTTTGCTATTTTTCATTGATGTTCTATCTCCCTATTTACTTAGAAGCAGGCTGTGTGCGTTTCTCATCGTTAAGGCTGCACATGGCTGCATGCTGGTGAAATGCTACTTTTTTAATAAGGAGAACCTGAAGATGGCTTGGTCAGGGCACTACCTGACAGCCTAGACACTCGTCTAACAGTGTGCTGACTGGATGCTTCATGGATCTAGATCTTTTGCAACACCCTTGAGAAGGAGTGAAGTGCTGCCGGCCTGTTTCCACAGACAGAGGAGGAGGAGACTCAGGAGTGTGAACTGGCAGCTGTCCCTGGTCTCTGCCCGGCGCCCGTGGCTGTCACACCGCGGCTCCATCACCTCCCCACTGCCTCGCATGCTCCGGAGTGGCCTGGAGCAGCTCCAGCCCAGCAGAAGGGCCGCAGGAGGAGCTGGTGATGAAGAAGGGAAGAGTGAGAGGGCCATGCCCCGAGTCAGGCTTCTAGGGCAGAAGCAGGGACTGCTGGATACACAGGATCTAAGTCCACATCAACAAGGCTCACAAAATGCTGGTATTTTATGCCACTCAGGGGTGCCAAGCACTGCTGTTAATGATTTGCAGTGTAGGAAAGCAAGTATCCGAATACTCAAAACACTTTGCAGTCCTTATTCCCTTGCCTTTCACTCACTCCTGCACCTTTGAACACTCATTTTCTTCAGCCCTCCCTTCCACGCTGTGTGTTTGGCACATCCTCTCACGCCTTCATCCCCAAATTCACAAGCCTCCTCTGGCTGGCTGGTGAGCGAGAGACATTTCCTTGCCGCGGCGGCGTTCGTGGGAAGATGTGTACGCAGGGGGTTGCAACAAGCTTCATGCAGGTTCTTTGTGTTTTGACAGACTTTGCTGGAGGATTTCACTCTGATTTGAGCCAGACGTGGTACTGGCAGATGCTGTGCAAGCTTCCCACGCAGCGCGGGCAGTGCTTCTCCCATCTGACCCGCGACCACCACCCCTCCCCAGCCCCCCCTTCCCTCTCCCCTCCCAGCCCAGGCCAGCATCTATCTTGAGAAGAGAAAGCTCTCCCTGCCAGATTGCGTGGTGGTTTTCTGATGTGAACAGATGGGACTAGGGGGGCAGGCTACATCTGTTCGCTGAATTCTTCCACCTTCGCAATTGTTTGCAAATGGGTGAAAGCTTGAGGAGGCTGGAAAACTATGGGTTTGGGCTCAAAATGCTCTTTTCCTGTAATGTGCCAAAGAGTGAACCTGCACTGAGTAATTAAAAGTTTGTAGCTGACGAGGAAAACACCTGCTGGTACAAACAGGTTACCTCTTTCCCTGTAGAGGCACAGATTCCCTGCAGGAGCAGTGCTAATGCTTTCTTCAGTCCAGTTTAAGAAGACCCAAGTGTTGAAACATCCTTTGGGATATCATCCCACCGCATCACAGCATCAGGGTGTCTTTTTTTGAGATTCAGCATTGATTTAATTTCTATTTCAATTTCTCATTACGTTTATGTAACTGATTTTCGAAAAAGCTCAGCTCTTTGTGAGTACCTGACATAGGCAGATGTAAATCGCTGAAGAAGACTGAATGTTTCTTGGGAACTGGGCCATACATTCTTTGCCTTTCTGATTGTTTTTTGCACCTGACTGTTTTTGTTTTTAAGCATGTGAAGTTTTTTGTCATCCATGTTCTCTTCTCCCATTTATTTCTTGCTAGAGTTTCCATGCAGCTCCTCAGTTTTCCTCGTAAATCATGCTGTCTTGTCTCCTGGACACAATCTCCTCTCTTCATCCTGAGTTTGCCAGGGGATGAACAGTCCCCATTCTTCTCACTCTGTCTCTTCTCTCCAGTATCACCTTATTGGCCACCTGGAGCCACACATGCCGAGCTTTAGCAAACTTGCTGCCTCCCAGCACCAGGCAGGATGCCCTCCCAGGTGCCCAGCATCAGGGGATTCGACCACTTGAGACCATTTTGCGTGTCCATGCCTAGTTCCCTTTTGCCTGTTTCCTCCCAGCACAGCAGGGCTGACACTTGGAAGCCAGTTGTTGATGTGTTAGCAACCATACTTGTGGACTAATGCTCTCTGGTCGCTGGCGTTGTGCTGTGGGACTGATATCTCAGGAGGACAGATGGACCTACCTCCGGTAAAAAGGACTGTGAGCTAAGAGCCTGGATACCTCTGAGGCTCTGGGTGTGCCTGCTTATGGCACTCGTCTGATCTTCCTCTGTACTCTCATCTTCTCAGAATCTACACTTGGACTCTGCCTTGCTGAGTGTGTGAAAGCCAAGTATGCATTTTCCACAAGCAACAAGTTGCCATTTTTGGGCCCAAAATTAAATTTCAGATTCTTTCACTTTCTAGCTGCAGATTTCTTTCTATTTGCAATATCCCTCTGTTTTCGTCATTTCTCACGGTTTTCCCCATTCTGTTATTTGGTGATTTCATTCCTGAACTGTTTATTTCTTCTTTCAGAACATTAATAAGTACTAAAAAAAAAAAAAATCCACCTTAATGCACTGATTCATGCATTGCCTCACAGGACAGAACTCACTACATTTACATGATCATTAGCCTTTGGTTATGAACCTTCAGCCAGTTTTCAAACCACATCACAGTGGCCCTGTCCTGGCATACTGAATTATTTCTCCTTTAAGATTTTATCCATTGGTAATTGTGTGTGTTTTAACAAAAAAGGAAACATATTGTAAATCTATGCTTCCTATTATTTGGGTTTCCTTTTCCCTCTTGTTATTTAGCAAATTATTATGTCTTGACATCGTTTCACTGTATTACGATGAAGAGCCGCTAGATATAAAAGATTACAGTTACTACAGTCACTCCATGATCAAAAAGCAGGACTATGCTTGATTTCCTTTGGTGTTTCACTTCCTTCTCATTTCAAATTGACTTAAACCAAATTTCAAGCGGTTTAGTCTGTCCATTACCAAATTCTCCACGTACATTATGAAGCTGCTGAGCAGGGCAGTCGGCACTTATGGTGGATCCCAGTGTTGGGAGATTCAGAACAACACCTGCTTTTCATCCAAAGCCTGGCTTGTTGCTCTCTGCGAGTATTGTGTCAGCTTTCCCTCTCTGGAAGACAGGACTATCCATATTTTGATCTTCCTGGTGACAGTTTGGGCCCTATCAGAATAGTTAGTTACTCTTCACATCAGAGTTGACCCTGGTGTTTGTTCCTAGACCTGAAGGGGACTGAGGTGCTGAGGACGGCAGGGTTATATTCTTGAATGACATGTGTCCACTAAATTCCAAGTGCATCTTTAAAAATATTCTTCCTAGTGAGTATCGACAACCTCTTGACTGACTCAGTGCTGTTACCTGCAACCATATTGGACAGGAGTCAGTTTTGGTGAGTGTAGAGGGAAGTGTTCTCCTGTGGCCATTCAGTCCTCCCAGACATGACACAGGTTGCTCATTTCTGTAGAGAACTCCTACAAACCTTAATAAAATATCCAGGACAGCAAGGAGCAGAGGCTGTGATCAAAGATGTCATTGTCTTTTCAGTAGGAAAAAATACGGGCCTGTAATTCGCACAGTTGTGGCCAAATTTTCACTGGCTTTAGTCAACCCTTATTAAAAACTGGCTGAGGACAGTGATTTTCATGTTGTCCAAAGAGTCCAAGAACAGGCATATGATGCTATAAATGACATTTTAGACATAGTGCTGTTTTCTTGAGCACAGAAAGATTTTATATCTGAGCTGAATGCAAAACATGCTTTGTTGGTGGTTACAGGCTTGGTTTTCCCCGTGGTTAGGGAGTGACTGTGGGGTTTGAATGTTGATGTAGATAATGATCATCTCTCCATATTCCTTAATGATGCCAGCCCTATCATAAAAGCTTGCAGGAGATTTGGCTTAAGTAAGGAGATCTTCTTGTACATCCATCTGTTGAGTCCTCTAGAAGGTACTTTAGATGTCTGCAGCAGAGCTGATCTCCTTGGATCCCTTTATGGTTTATGGAGAGAAATAAGAACTCCTTGGGTAGGATTTGATCTGTGAACATCAAAATAGTTCAGAAAAATTAATGCTTACACTTTTCCTTTGAATAAAAGATGTTTAGGGTGAATTTCTCCTACCTAGAGCTTTGTAAATAGGTGAAATACGCCCTGC
Organism: Thinocorus orbignyianus; assembly: GCA_013400375.1. Lineage (NCBI taxonomy): Eukaryota > Metazoa > Chordata > Aves > Ciconiiformes > Thinocoridae > Thinocorus > Thinocorus orbignyianus. Next base: position 292,386 of record VXBW01006960.1, read on the forward strand.
CCCTCAGTGTTTGCCAGAGGAGGAGAAAGGCACATAAAGCTAAGATAGAGGCAAAAGCTTTTGCGATACTTCTACAATATAAGTCAAACAGGCCCTGAGGCATCCTGGGAAGTTTACTCTCTGTACTGACAGCAAGCTCACGAACAAGGCATGCACCCAACCAGAACATATCTCCCAAAACCTGTGAGACCTCACCTGTCTGAACTTGCCCCCTGTTTCAGCATGCCACCATGCATGGCCAGACAAGCTCTGTGCCAGCCGAGGGGACAGGAGGCAGTGGTGTGGCATGGCACAGAGCTTTGTTCCTACTGTATGGAGGCATTACTGGAGCTCCTGGTCTGAACTGCTCTTGGCTGTAAGGAGAGGAGCCCACTGTAGGGACTGAATTGCCTGCTGCAAGGATACGTATCCACCTTTTCCTTTGGGCACATAGCAAGTCTTGTACTCAGTATTTATCGCAGTCTCTTGGACTTGGGATTTGAATGCCCTCACATCCTAGTGACGCCTGTAGAAGGGCATTGAAAGCTTCACAAAAAGATGTCACCAACACAGCTCTTGCTGTAGATGATTGTGCTGGTCAGCAGTGATGGTTTCGTAAAAACAGTTTGATCCTTGTCGAATTCGATGTGCAGAGCAGAGGTTGAAGAAAAGGTGCTTTTTATGCAAAAGGAGAGTTTGTTTAGAGCCTTTTGGACATCTTGGTGTTTTTCCCTTCCTTGCCAAGTTTTTAATGGTAGGAGAAAAGTACCACACTAGCAGTGTTGCCAGCTCTGTGATTTTATCATGAGCCAGTGTTTGCTATTTTGCTTAAAACCCCAGCTCCTAGAAACAATGGATTATGTGAGAATCTCTCAGCTCTGATTTGAAAAACAAAGAAAATTTCTAGTGCTTTTGGTGTCAGAGAAATGGTTGAAGCATGACCCCGATTATACCCTAAGAAATCCAAAACCATATTTGGAACTGATTACATTTTTATGTGCGTGTATTGAAGCCAATTGTGTGATTTTTCTTTTGGAGGGGGGCATCTGACTCATGATTTTTGAATGCTTGGGGAGTGGTGCTTTTACATTGGGGATACCGCTGATATTTCCAACTCGGTTGAATGATTCTGACACAAAGAGCTTTAGCTCTTTAAAACAAAGAAATGTTGTAAATTTGTAAAAAGCATAGGACAGATCCTGCTTTAAAAATGCATGGATCACACTTTTATTTTCTTCCTGCTGAGCAGCAAGGGCAGATCCCATGCAAACCCTAAAGATGAATTGTAATACTTTGTGGTATGCACAGGGAATATCCAAGCTGACCACAATGGAGTCTTGACCAAAAGGTCAAATCTCATCAATGTTCAGTCCCTTTAGGGATGATGCTGAGCTCCTGGGGCTTTCATACTTCCCAAGAAGCCCCCTCTGCACCTTTCAGAATTAGAGCATTTCATGAAGACTGTAAATGCTGCTCTTGGGCAGCATAATTCACTGTCACAGTTAGGTAGTCGTGAGGGAAGCAGGTATGGTGTGAATTGCTGCTGTAGGATGCAGTGACTCACATGTACGTGGCTTAGTTCTAATCAAGGCTGTGAGCCAAAGAATTCCCATTGGACCCCTGCCTCTAAAAGTCTGTGGCCAGCCCAGAAGAGACTTTGTCAACATACAGTACGGGTGGGATGTGGGCAGGGTTGATGCCTCAGGTGCAGAAAGCAATACCAGCCTTTGAGGGCAACAGTAAGTATTCTTTGTTAGGGCAGCGTTTTTCAGTTTCTGGGTTTAAACAAAGGCAAATGATAGCAGTGGAGGACATGGCTAATGAACCTGCTCTCTCTGGGAGCCCTGTAACACACGCAGTGCCGGCACCTGGTAGATGATGCCATTCGCTGTGGTGCCAGTGTTTGTCCAGAACACATGGTAGGTCTGGCATTGCTGCCGTGCGTGCAAGCGCTACTAAAACATCTTCTCTCTTTTATTTACTGGGAACGTATCCTCACTTGAGCAAACCTCCTTCAGAATTACCCATAGGACGGGGGTAAGGAGCGTTTTTCTTGCTGAGAGCTCCACAGGCCTTTCAGATTTATTTCATGAGCCATGCATTTGCAAAAACATGTCCTGGGTGCTTGCCAGTAATAATGTGAAAAATCACACATGGGCTATAGCTGTTCCAAAGGCCTAATATTCTTTCCCCCAATGTAATCAAAAGACACTGGCTGAGTCCAGAAGCCAAACTGTGTCCCTGATTACTTAATTTGATGGGGTTATGTATATGGCCCTGTAATTAAATGAGGCTGGCAAGACTGGTGCTTGATATAAAATTCATTACACTCTTGGAATGATTCTATCTAGGGGGAGGCTGAACTATGTTTTCATACCCCCTTCTTTATGTGCTTCTTTTGTAACTCATTTGTATCTTTGTTGTCGGGGATAAAAATTATCAGAAGTTAATAATCAGGATGCACAAATTAGGAGCAAGGTTGCTTAATCCACGGTTGCAAGATTCAGGATGTTTAAGTTATGCAGTGTTGCTAACAGCTGAGGTGCTGGTTGCTTAGCACAGGGCAAAAGCAAGTCTGCTGAGATCTGCCAGAAATGAGCACCTGAAGACACTACGAGGTAGATGAGGGTCACGGTGGGGTGTGAGGCACCCCTTCCTCTTCTGCATGGGTTTCAGAAGAGAGGTGTGAGAGGGGCAGAGGCAGGGAAGGCACCCTCTGCTCTTACTTGGTGCAAGAGGCTTATGGCTCTAGAGGCCAGTTGGATGCCTCCCATCTAGGCACTTGACTGAGGGGTGGACTTGTGTCCTGATGTCACCTTGCAGTGCCAGATTTACACCAACAGAGTTGGTGTGGGGTAAACAGCCCCTTGAAACATGTCTAGTTGCTCTGTGGGCTGTGAACAAATGAGTCCTGGCTGCCTTGAGTACATTCACTGATGTCTGCTGCAGAATTAGTCATCGTGCACCTTTGCTTCAGTGGGATCATCAATACACTTCTGCTTTCTCTATCTGTCTGCCTAAGTCAATAGCCATATAGTTACCTAAAATGTTCTCAGATTCGTTTATCTCTCAAAGTTTGGTTAAAATTGGCCAGCAAATATAAGAATTAGGGGTTAAGGCCAGGGAGATGCAAGTATTCATATATAAATACACATTGAGTAGGACCACATGTGCTTCTTTTCCTTAGAAAATCAAGCGAAAAAAGATCCCACCCTAGTGAAAGAGGAAGCCAAGGAAAACTACAAGGAGGGCTGTTAAGGCGAGCTTTGGGGTGGGATTTTCTGGTTCCCGGGTGCATGAGGGCCTCATCCTGACTTCCTACACACACTGTAATCCCACAGAGCACCAGCAGCGACTCGGCTCCTTCCACACTCACTGTTGGTACTATCTGAGTGAATCCTCCCCAACTTTGGGCTTTTAAAAATTACATTTTTCTTCCTTAGCATTTGGTGTAGTGAAATACAGCAGACACTTCCATGTAGTGTCCTTTTTGAAACATGCCCAAGACTTCTTAACCACCACATTCCATCGATGGAGACCACTAATAACCCTTTCATTAATTTAGTAACCCAAAGTCACATTTTTGCCTGATGTATCTTGAATAGTTCATTAGCAAGCAGGCTGCTTCCACTTTTGTAGCTGATGGCTGGTACCGCTAGTACAGCTTCTTTCATTTCAGTACCCGAGAAGGAAAATGTATGTGTGTTCAGGAGTGCAATTAGCCATTTTGCAGGTATGAGTGCAATCAACAATCCCTTCTGCAATTGTTGAAATCTGAGCCAATATTTAAGAAGATAAGCCGTTGATAAGGACTTAGTGCAGCAAAAGTTACGGTCTTAAGTTTGCAAGTAGGTAGAGTAGGGCATCCCATCTAAAGCAAAGTATCCCTATCCAATCCCCACCCCCAAATTCACTTGAGTTAGCAGAGTATTAAGCATATATTTAAGGAAGTTTTTCAGATTTTGCTGCCTAAAAAATGTCTTTTGCTGAATCAGAGACTGTATCCTTTAAGAGTGCTGTCTTCTGTATGAGAGGCATATTCGAAACTGTAAATGAGAAAACTCTCTCTGTTGCTACTGTTTTTTGGAGGCATTCTATTCCTCCTCTGACATTTTTTGCTAATTAGCTGACAATTAGCAGCTGAGGGGTTTACTGTTTATTATTCTCCCCTCTGTTAAATAAATGATCCAAAGTTAAACCTTTATGGATCACACCTCTTTGTTTGCCATTGTTGATGGATCGTTTTCTGCTCAGAATGGAAATGATTAAATCATATAAGAAAGGATCATGCTTGCTGCTTATTCTCTGGCATCATATATGGAAAAATATTGCAGTTGGTTGAATTGTCTCGTTGAAATTAGCCTTTAAAGGAAAACAAAACAGAAGGGAATTGTGCAAGTGGGTTCATTAGGGCTTTATCAGAACAAGGAGTGAGTGGTGAAGAGGGAGAAAAGATGACGGAGTTCATGTTCCTGCAGATTAATTTATCAGTCTTTATGGGTACATGAAAAGAAAATTATGGCTACCTATAAAGGTCTAATTAGGGCATCTAGTGTAAATTCTCTGCAGCTAATCTGGTACAGTTCATAAAAAGCTAACAATAAAAACATAATGATGTGTTGCATTAAATGGGCAATCTTCGGCAAATGGGGCTAAATTAAAAAAGGTCTATTGGAAAAGTAGACTCTTTATAGGCTGAAATTGAGGATAACTCATTAAATACACAGCATGTTTTGCTGTTTAGCCCAGTAGTGACTAATATACACTAGATGTGCATTCCTGGGAATGTTTCTGGTCTTGGGAGCAAGTCAGAACTTCTGGTAAAACCAGTGCAAGTCACACCATGAGCACTTGGGCAAGAGTTTCATTTTTTAATGTTTCTTCATAATTCTGAACTTCATTATGCAACCCAAGTCCTGGTGGTGAGCATTTCTTGGTGTAAGCTACCCAAACTGGGACAAGTTCTATGACCCAGCCTTCATATTCAGACCTGGAGAATGGACGTTTGAAAACGTGGCAAAAGCATTAGTTAAAAAATCTTTTGTAAACTTCAGTTCTCTCTGAAAGGAGCAATTCTTAATTACTGTAATTTGAAAGTGCAGAGGGTGCACTCTGAAAATTCATCTCTAGAAAGCCTCCAAATGCAAAGGCAGTGTGAACAGAAAGGCAAATCAATTTATTCAAAGTGCTGTCAAAAAGATAATTTTCCTCAATCATCTCTTTGACCACACCATCGTCTTCTTGTCTCGTGACTGACTTCCCCTTCTCACTCACACTAGGCACAAGCGAATTGTCTCTGCTTCGTGGGTTCTCTGGTCAGTCCCCACCTGATCTGGTTTTGCTGTCACTAACCGAAATTTTTAGTGACCATTTTCAAGGAAGTATCTTTGCATTTTGGGGACGGATGTTTTTAAATACACTGAACATCAAATAAATTTTCTCCCTTTACCATCAAACCCTCTGTAAAACTGTCAGGGGCAGGTGCTTAGACAGAGATGAACAACCACGAAGCAGCGGGTAGATTTAGATTAGATACCAGGAAGAAATTCTTGACTGTGAGGGTGGTGAGGTGCTGGAACAGGTCACCCAGAGAAGCTGTTGAGGCCCCATCCATGGAAACATTCAAAGTCAGGTTGGATGGGGCTTTGGGCAGCCTGGTCTAGTGTGAGGTGTCCCTGCCCTTGTCAGGGGGGTTGGGACTAGATCATCTTTAAGGCTCCTTCCAACCTAAACCATTCTGTGACTCTATGACAAGCCAAGCCAGCTTCCCGCTTTGCCAGTCACAGTGGTTTCCTACTTGCCCTGCCTCTGCCATCCTTTGCAACCAGTCCATGTTCAACAGCCTCACACAGCATTTCTTGAGAGAGAGGCAACTTCTGGGAGGTTGCTGCTCTGTGTTTGGCTTTCCTAGATGGTAACATCACATTAAAAATGATAAAAAATGACTATAAGGGCAGGAGTTGAGGGGGGGTGCTTTTAGGGTGTGTAAAGAGCAGCGAGTCCTGGTGCATCAGCTGAGATGCTCAGCAGAAAGTGGGGCTCCAGTGAGCACTTCTAGGAATGCAGTTCAGGCACCTTTGAGGGAAAGCAGCTCTGTTCCCATGCACATGAGATACCACAGAGGCCAAGGAGACCGTACTGGTGCTAGATTCTTCCCCAAACCTTTCACTGCATACACAAATGCAGTGGTTACCTTGCTAAGTGATACACAAATACAGGTGAGTACATTTAGAAAAACAGAAGAAAGTAGCCGAGTTCTGTGCACAAATTAACCAGATGTTATCCTTTTCCATGTAAAAGAAACGGACTTAGCAATTATGTTTACCTCCACATCTTAGCAGGCCATTTTAGCAGAGGTCCCTGCTTCCCTGGTGTGACTGCCAACGTACAGAATTTTTAGGTTGCGGATGATTGGTCTAATTGGTTGTAAAATAAACTATTTCAAAGGCCTGGCACTCCTTACATCTGCCGCTCCTGACCTACTGTGTTTGTGATGTATTTGCTGGTAGAGAAGAATGTTGCTGGACGTGTGTGCATTGGAAAGCTGTAAATTGTTTTTCCTTTCTTTTGTTTCTGTTTATCTTGGTTTGCAAATATTAAGCAGACGTGGTTCTCAATATGGACAAATGTGCTGCGAAATGCCACTCAGCTGAGGAGATCGTAGCTGCTTTTCAATTATTAAAAGCATATGCAGAGGAATAAACTGCACAGCTAATTTCAGAATGAAGGTTTGCGGCGGATGCATAAGCCCTGGTGGGTAGAGGTGTAGGTAACAGAAATGCTGATGCATTTGAATACATAGAGCAAAATCCCCAGAGATGAGGAGCATTGTAGGTTGGCACAATCATCAAAATAATAGCCTTCCTGTCTGAGAGAGTGCCTGTGAAATGCCACGTAGCCCAGTTGTTCCAGTTATGCTTTTGACGGGCATGGAGCATGGAGCTGTGGTGTATTTGGGTTGGCCTGAGGAAACAATGTGTCCATACAGGTTGTGGATGAGCATGGGCTCTGGTACTTGGTGAAGAGAGGCTTTTCTTTCCCTCTGTGCATATTTCAGTAAGGGCTGGTCCTCTTTTGTTCCTTTCCTTTTCCCCTCTTTTTTTTTTTTCTTTCTTTTTATTTTTTTTTTTAAGGCTGGAGGAAATGCAAGCAATTCTGTGAACCAGGCACATCTGCCAAAATGAAGCTCTGGAAGAGGGGCAGAGATAAGGGGGGACAAGGAAAGATGCAGCTGCGTCACCACCCTACACCCCTACAATTTCTTTTTAACAGCCTCCTTGCGAGAAGGGAAAGGGATAAACCTTGATAATTGACGTCTGATTCAAACCCAGCACTTCCAGGAGCTTTTACTAGTGTCCAAGAGTATGTAACTCGGGACAAAATTTTAGCCATCAGTTGGGATGATGTTCAGAGCAGCTTCAGGGGGTAGAGTTATACACCCTGCTCCCTCTGTTCCCTGTGAAAATCCTGGCCTTAAGCCCAGGAGAGTCTCACAGCTTCCATGCTGTAATGAAAGCCCAGACAACACTTACCCATCCCACTCCCAGGCCCTGAGCAGTAGGGGAGGATGCTCAGGCTGTTCCTCCCACCACAAGGCACAGCTGGACCACACGCTTGGAAGGGGAACCTGCCCCATGTGTGTACAAGCAGTTTGCTCATCAGCAGGCATTGGGTGTCTCTGCCCAGGGAATTTGGGTTGTTTTGCTCTTTTGGGAATCAAAATATGCAAGTGGCCTCCTTTGGCTCTGTGTCACAAAGGACATGTTTGGGTTGGCTTAATGCGGCAGGAGTGTCTATAAATTTCCTTTCTTTTGTCAGTTTGTGTCACAACCTTCATGTTGTTTGAGTGTGTGGGAGGGATGATTGGTGTCTACCAGAGCCATTCGTAAGCAGTTTTTCTTCTCTTGTCCTATCAATTATTTACAAAAGTAAAGCAGTTTAAGTGTGGCCAAATACCCAAAAGCTCTGGCACCATCCAATAGATAAAGTGAATATTTCTATACCTTATGAAATCAATGGAGTCCCAGGTTCTTTGGAGTTGACTCAGTAGTGATATTCCCTTTATGTGCTTCCTGTAATATACTTTTTCATAAATGTGTCATCTTCAGGAAAGATTCCCACTAGAGTTATGATTCAAACCACTTGCTAGGTGGGGCTGGCTTACACCAGCTCCTTGTATGATGCTCAAAGAGAACAAGTAGGATAGCAGGAGACCAGTTGTTTAAACTTTCTCCACTCAAATCCTTGGACCATCCAAACACCACCAAACATCAGTCTATGGGTAAGTTTCGTAGCTCAGACACGATGCCAGAAGGTACCATGTGAACAGATTATGTATTGATTGTGCCAAGAGCCTGGCGATGTGAATAGCAGACAACATGAGCCCCTTTTTAGACCTTAGGTACCGAAGTGGTACAGTGCTACATTAGATAGCTAGAGTAGGTGGTCTCACTGCAGCCCAAAATATTTTTTTTAAAAAATGAGTAGCCTTTGTAATGGGAACACTCTGTGCAAACACCATAAGCTGCTTACCTTTCCCAGAGAAACCACTGGAAGCTGTTGGCTGTGCTGTTCTACTTCCAGAACTGAACAGGGTTTGGGCAGCACAGTCCCCGTCAGACACAGTTGTTCCCAAAGCCAACCTGCCTTCACACGGCCACATTTGTATGGGATGCTCCCCTGCTCTCACTTGTTGTTCTGCAATCTTCACCAAAGACCTTTCTTTCACAGGCCAGAGTTACTCCAGTGAGCCAGGTTTTATTGTCTCAACTTGCAGATTTTGTGGACAGTTATTCACAGGGAAAATATTTATCTTGTTTTTCCCAATCTCATTTCTACACCTGCCAAATCGCCTCACCCTTTCCAGCTCCTTCTAATGCCCACGAAGATCCCATTGTATCATTTCAGTCCATTTCGTCAGTTGAAGAATGTATTGGATCGGACAGGTCTGGCTTCACTGCCAACTATGACAGCGTATTCGAATGTCTGCTTGTATCCCTGGGACAGTATAATGTTCTAATCTTGACCAGAATGGCATCAGACTTCTGGCATGACTTCATCATAGTCGGTGTCATTATTAGGAAACGGATTTACTCCATAATGACCATCTTAATTTGGTTTGTGCACTGAATTAATACATTTATCGTGGCAAGTTTTCTAATAATACCTTTTTTTTTTTTTTTGTAAACCAGCAGCCCTAAAAGAAAGTGATAAAGTAAAAATCTCAAGTTGCTTCAAGAATATTTGACCCTGTTATGGCTGTAGGGAAAAAACGTTGTGAACACTTAGTCAACATGTATTACAGCTTCAGAAACCTGGTAGTGAATAAGTGTTGGATTCTTTTCATTATTTTCTTTCTTAAATCTCCTGGATTGTTTTTTTTAAGCCAGTCTCATGATTTTTTAGTCCAACTCTTGCATTTTAAACCCCGAGGGTTTACAGTAATATATGTAACGAATTTTATGGCTTATTTTAAAACAAGTTTTATAAACTATGGATCTTAAGCCAGCTGCCAGATATGAGGAATATATGGTTACTTCTTGATAAAAAAAAACTTCCTGTCACTGAAGAAGATTTATGGTTGCAAGAAGATATGAACTGATAGGGGTTTAAGTCCAGCTCATGCAATAACAGAATTTATGTGCAGTTTCCTCCTCTTTAATCAGTGATTAGAGTAGGAATGTGTTGCTTTTGAACCAGTTGGTGCAAACTGTGCTTGTGGGAGTTACGTATTTGACACGACTGGGACTAGTTACGACCTTCACCTAAAGATTTCAGCTGATTCCCCTGGGAATTGAATGAGGCTGTACAGTTTAATCTGTCCCCTCAGCTGGGATGCTGCTGTTTCCCACATGCCTATGGATGCTCAGCCTCTCTGGCCCACCTGAGTTGCCCAGCACCTCTGAGAAGTCAGGCCACATGGGTATTTGGTACATGAAAGCATCCCAAACTAGGGCATACTTTGACTGGCCTGAGGGCACAAAGCAGTTTGATTCGTGTCCTGTGGCACTTCGGGTGTAGCTGCTGTTCCCAGAACAGCTGGTTGTCTGGGAGGGAACGGAGCTCAGCCAAGGAGGATGGAAAAGACAATTCCAGAGGGAAGGGTCCAGTTTTCAAGCTCTTGCGCTGGGACAGTCGCACAAAGAGGCGGGGGCTGCTGCACAGGGAGGCTGGTCTGCAGGAGAGACTGAATGGCATAAAGTAAACAAGATCCAGCATTTTAACACATGGGGTGAATTCAGAGGAGGACCTCATGAAACAAAAACTGTGAATGACTAGAAGCAAAGCCTTGACTTATTTATGGAAAAGAGAATTGATGAGTGTGTTGAAAACACAAGGTGAGATGACAGTCAACCAGAAAAGCGGGAAGCACACTGGCCCTACGCTGTCCCCAGTTCCAGCTGTGTTTGTGGTTTGAGCAAAGCAAGGCAGCCAGGGAGAAAGCAAAAGCAAGATGAAAGGAGACATCTCTGGAGGGACGTGCATGAGGGAAAGGAGGAAGCGACGTCTTTTCTCAGCTGACTCCTGAACCTTGTTGGAGGGAAGACAGGGATAGATATCTTTACTCCATGTTCTTGGGTTATGGTTCGGTGTACACCTGTACATCCACTGTACGATCTAGAGACTTTCCAGGCAGTGTTCTGGAAGCCAGACCATCCTTTCACTGTCTTCAGCTTTTTTCTGTGCTGTTACATGTGCCTCCAACCTCTCTGTATTGTGCTACTGGCTCTGCAGATGTGCTGGCTGGCTGCTCCTCTTGTCACAGGCCAGGAGCGAAGGAAGGAGTGGAAGGAAAGAAAGATTTCGATGGTAGGGGGGAGAATGAGTGGCAGGGAGAGAAAGAAAAAAAAAACAACTGCGTCTGGAAGATGAAAAAGGATCAAGAAAGTACAGCCACGTGAAGAGAGTGTTTTGTCTTCAGCAATGTTTGCCACAGTACACGTTTGTTCAAAGTATAATGGAGAGAAAATCTCTTGAGCAGCGCTATAAACACACCTCCCAGCCCTGCTTATACGCACACACAGAAATGGCTCAGGTTTCACTCCTGCGGATAATTATTGTATCACCGCAACCTTGAACTATATTTATAGTCTTGTAAGCTGCGGAATTGCAGACCTGCTTCTTGTTTTTTCCTGGTGGCAGGCAGCATGGCCCGGAGGGGTGAACATAGCTGAGGGCGTCAGTGCAGGAGCTTGGAGTCCGGCCATTCGCTCTCTGTGTGGCCACTAGCAACTCCGTGCCTCTCTGCGCCTCAGTTTCCCCACTGATAATAACACGGAGGTTTGTTATCCCCAAGGCAATCGTAAGCACTTTATTGGAGCTTCTTGTACCTTTGGTGTTGAACAGCTGCTGGTGGTGGTTACAGTAGCTGATTATATGTGGTAGAAACAGCTTCTTGTGAGACCTTTCCTTGAGTTACCTTTGATGACTGTGAGATGGAGCAGCAGAGGACTTTGGTGTAGGTGCTCCATGTGTCTGTGTCTTCATGGAGCCACCAGGGCCCCATGTTCACTGAGATTTCTGGGAGAAAGACACATAGACTTAAAAGGCTACAGAATGACATAAAAGGCTCTGTAGAATCATAGAATCATAGTATGGTTAGAGTTGGAAGGGACCTTAAAGATCCATGTCTCCATACTTCAGGAAAACTAATTTTCTGTCAGAGACAGGCACTAGAGAAGAAGAATTACATTAAGCTTTTCTTTTCCAACCAAAGGTTGTAGTTAGGACAAGGCAAGAAGGTGCCAAAGAGGGGAGCAAAGGTCTCCAAGTCCTTGCTGGAGCTGTGGGTGCCCACAACCAGGAGCACACGTCTGAGGAGGTGGTAGCAGGTGCCAGAGCTCGCCCTGGGGTGGGAAGCTGAGGCCAGCTGCAGAGTTCACCTCTTCTTATTTGTCCAACACAGAGTCTTCTCACATTTCATGTGGCATGACCCTGTTGCCATCATGCCTGGCCCTCTGGACAGATCCTTGTTTTGCCAAGGTTCTTTAGAAGTCTAAGGCCTGAAAGGTCACAACGTTGCATGGCTATAACTTCCAACTCCCAGGCTGTCCTTTCTATCACCAGCTCCTCACTCGCTCTCCTAGGTCTCCTCCCTCCAAATGTGAAGCCTACAGAAACCCGCTCTTCCTAGAATAATTTTTGTTAGGCTTGTGATGTGCAGTTGTGTCCTTTTTGTAAGTTCTGTCTCTGATGGTAACAGAAAAGTGCTCATACAATTAGATGATTACACAGGGTTATATTCTTTTTTTCTCTTTGTCTTTTTTTTTTTTTTAATGAATAGCTAGCTCTTTTTAAATTTTCATTTGCCTCAAAGCTTCTGTCACATCTCTAACCTTAAGGGCTGCTCAGAAGTAGAGAGGGCTTTCCTTTTTCAGCACATTCCTATCCTCCACTGTGTAAGTCCACGAGCCAAAAGATGATGTGATCCTGGCAGCCCAGTTTTTGTGTTGAAATTGCGCATTGTGCTAAGGCTCTTTCCCCCTGGAGTCCTCTTTGCGCACTCCACAAAACGGTGGAATCAGGAATCGTAACTCAGCAGCTAATTAGAATGATGATAATACCTTATCCTTGGCGGCTCGCCAGCTCGCCTGGCTGTGGCAGCAGTCTCGCCTTGGAGGATGGTCTCACTCCCATCTCCAGCTCCCTGAGTCCCGTGATTACTCCAAAGGTGTAGGTCTTCTGCCATGGCCTGTTCTGCCCCGCAGCTGGAGTCCCGTGCTCTCCCTCCCTCTGTGAGGTCCCTGCGTCAGGCACAGCTCACCCCCGGTCTGTGGCACACTCAGGGGTCACAGACAAGAAGTTGTGGGGTTGCATTGCTATGTGAGGGAGTGCTTTAGGTGACACACAGACAGCACAGCCCTATCCCACTGGATAGAGTAGCTCCTCTTAGGTCACATCCTATATCTGACATATAGATCTACTCCAAGAGGAATTAAAAGTCAGAGTTGTGCCTTTCAGGAGCAGAGAATTGTTCAGAAAGATGAACACAGTCACTTCAGACACAGTAGTCCAGTAAAATACCTCCCCCCTCCAATACTACTTGTTTAAAAAATGATAAATAATTAGCACTTTTTGAGCCAATTCCTGATTGCAGTTTTTGGGGGTGGGACAGGAGAGAGGAAAGGCTGAGTCACAATTTCTGAGCGCTCAGCTCTTCCATAATGCTATATCACCAAGGATCTTAAAGTGGTTTTGGCATATGAATGAGTTAAATTTCACCATTTCCTACTCAGGCCAGGAAAACCTTGGTTGAGTTCATTCACAGATGAAATGGAGAAAACCTTTAGGTCAGAGTTTTCCAGCCTGGATACTTGGTGTTAGATACCAAGACTGGAAATAACATATATAATATATAGTGGGTTTAAAGTTCATTTATGCATCTTTCTACTGTCACACTAACAAAGAATTACCTGGATTAATTCTGAATTAATCCGGACTTCTGAATTCAGTAGTTGGCTTCTGATCTGGTAAGACCAGACACCTTTTCTGCTCCCACCAGAATTATCTATGAAAGGCTGAAGAGGGGGCAGCTTTGCTATTTTCTGCTGAAGGGAGGCCTTCTCACTGTACAAAGCAGTACCATTCTCCCTTCTTCTTTCTCTTCTTTCCTCCCTTTGGTTTTCTGTGTCCAGGACCATGGCAAAAGCATTAGACATTTTGGAGCCTTCGTGACCTTCAGCTCCAGAGACATCTCCTATCAGGATTTCACTCCTTCTACTTCTCAGAGCTCTTGTTGAAGAAGCTGACCCCAATCATGGACACCATCTGCACAGAGAGGTTGTGAGAGTTGCCATGAACCAGCAAAACAGACCAGTGACTTGGATGTGGTTAGGCCACTGAGAATGCATGTGAATTTAGCTGAAGCTAAGGGAGTTACCCTAGGACCATACTGGGGACAAAAGCTGTGAGTGGGGACTCTGAGGAGCCTGCAGGGCTCCTTGAGTTGCCTGTGTGACAACCCTGGGATGTGCTAACTTGGTGATCTTCACTGAGCCGTCAGGGCTGCTTACCTTGGCTGGAGCTCTCCAGAGGGCTGCCTCCACTTACCCACCTCCAGCTTCCCTGGCTGGATCTGCCCTGACTTTTCCAGGGGGAAGCTAAGGTACCCCCTCAAAGATGATCGAAGTTGGTGCTAGGTAGCTTGAGAGGAGTCACCCTGGGTGTGCAGGACCTCATGAAATGGCGGCATTCTCCTCCTTCAGAGCGTGCCTCGCAGGCAGGGCTGCACAAACAGGATTTTTATGACAGTGGCATATTACAAGGCACTACGAATATCCTCGTGGCTCTGGGCTAAAGTCTATTTTGCCTCTGTATCCTGACTATCTGAGCAGAAAGGCTGGTTTAGCTTGTAAATGTGACTTCACAGAAACATGGCAAAAGACAGAGATACCTTAAGCCAGTAAATGTTTCCAGATGGGGGCATTTCTGGTGAACTTTTTACTTCTGCCTCTAAATGAGGCACTGTTAGCTTTTTACAAAGATTGAAAAGATTTAAGCTTTAGGGTTAAGTGTGGTGGGACTTTCTCCTTTTTTTTTTTCTCTTTTCTTTCTTTCTTCCTTTCTTCCTTCCTTCTTTTCTTTCTCTCTCTCTTTCTCTCTTTCTCTTCCTTAATTTTTTTCTTTCTTTCTTTGCTTCCACCTCTCTCTTTCTTTTCTGATCTTTCACTCTTTCACTTTCTTTTCTTCTTTTTTCTTTCTCTCACTTCCTTTTAGCTCTTTTTCTTTCTCATTCCTTTTTCTTTTTTCTTTCTCTCTCTCTTCCTCTCTTTCTCTTCCTTAATTTTTTTCTTTCTTTCTCATTCTCTTTTCCTTTTTTTTTTTTCCTTTCTGAGTCTTTCTGCATTTTTCTCTCTTCCCTTCTCTCTCTCTTTTTTGTAAGACAAGGCACGTAAGAAGAAGGAAATGCTGCTGTTTTGAAAAATACAGCTTAATCTATTCCTAGAAACCTGTAAGCAGAGAAAGAACAGGCGAAAGAGGAGAGCAAGCAAGTTTTGACAGTAATAGCAGTGAGCCAGTGGAACATCTTGAAAGGAACTAGCCTTGTCGTAGGAAATTAAAAAGACATGTGTGTAGCTGTTAAAAAGCCTGAGAAAAGTGTCTATGGTTCTCAAGCAAGGCAGTCCTGCAGGAGGAAGTTTACAAGAGCTAGGAGTAGTAGTATCCGTGACTTTAATCTGGTCTTGGAAATTATTAGTTCTAAGCATGCTGGAAGGAATTAGGACCAAACAAGGGTTTTCAGTTTAGAATCTGAGTCTTTGATGCTTTATGAAAGTAATTTGATTGCATCAAATGGGTCCCAGGGATAGGAACCTTAGTCCATAAATATCACCGATCCACATCATTAAAACCCCTTCAATCTGCACTTTTTTTCCCCCACTTCTTCTTTTTTGCAGTGCTAATATTCTTTGGACATAAGAGGCCCGCAGCTGAATCAGCAGGGAGATTGATTTCTCTCTCTCCCTTTAAAAGAGGGAAAGAAGGTCCCATTGGGTCAGGGTTAAGGGCTTGGAAGGGGCCTAATGGGAAAGTTCATCTCACAGCTGCCAGCGGTATATAGTACCAGGCCCGTGGATAACAACAGGATGTGGGTTTTGAGCACTGTCAGCTCCTTCATGATATATTTCTTTTTAATTTTCTCCTTTTAAAATAATACACCAGCAAAGAACATTCCTTATTATCATAACAAAATCTCTGCTCCAGTGACTCTGAGACGTTCCTAATTGTTTTCAATCTGTCAGGAGCGCTTTCTGTTTGCATTTCTGCAACCACTCAAGAGATTGCTGTAAAGAAAACAAACAAAAAAAAAGGCCTGGGCTGACTCAGGGGCTGGGTAATGGGTTACAGCACTTTCACCTCGCTCACCGCCGCTGAGCAGGAACCAAAAGCTGAATTGGTTGGTATCAACTCGAGTATCAGCTTTGCAACAGCCAATTTTGAGCTGTTGTTCACGCTGGAAGTCACCAAACAGACACAGTGACAGTCAGTGAGTTAAAAATAAACTCTGGTGGTGGTGGTGGAAGGCACAGGGAAAACACCCCATTCACCCAAGTGCGGAGATGGAAAGTGCAGGGGGAGAGAGCGTGCAGCTCCTCACGCTGTCATCCTGTGAATGACAAATCGCAGTGCATTTCCCACAGAGAAAAACACATCTGATCTAACTTTTCACACTTTTTCATCAAAAAATGATCTCATTAATGTGAGAGCAGAATGATTTCTGGGAACAGTCTTGTCCTGACTGGTTGCTGTCAAGCCTACGAGGGCAGGCGACGCAGAGCAGCCTGGTACCACCAGAGCTGCATCCTCCTCAGAGCATCATCGCCCCAGTCTCGCTGCGCTGTGGAGGGAGGGTGGTGGGAGCAGAGGGGCTGAGGGGAAGGCAATGCACAGGAGGACCTCCTCTCACAGCCCCTCCACCCCCAGATATCTGCTGGCAGAGCTGGGGCACACAGGCCGTGGGAGGAGCGCTGAGGAATTTTCCCAGCATCGTTCCCTGCCTGTGTGGGTGTTGCCTCCCACCACGGAGCCGGCATCCTATTCTGGCTCTCGGTATTACAGCATGATCGGTGGGCCCTCTCCCCGGAGGGAGTCCCTGCTGTACCAGAGGCTGTAGGAGACAGGTCCTACCTTGAAGAGCTGTAGAACTAAGATGGAAGAAAGAGCTGCCTTATACAACGAACAAGCTGAGCGCTGAAGGCAGCATTCCTGTTGCCCACTAGAAATGCTCATTGATTGTCAAGTCTGTCCCTCTCTGTTAGTGGGGTAGTGACCAGTGGCCTATCTGCAGACAGTCTGGATCTCTTCTTGAGCTTGGTGGTAAGATGTCGTGGTCACGATGACTCCACAGCCTTAGAGAAACCTGAATCCTGACCTGGTAGAATTTGAAGCCAATCAGAGAATACAGAGAGGCTGTGGATCAAGTTTATTCACATTTATTCAGGACCACTCAGGAAGGTGAGGACGGGAGTGGATGCCATGCTCTGCAATCACAGCTCAGTGCTGTAACTGCACATTCCACCGGGACTGTCCTTCTGTGGCTGTCCCTGGCCATCAGGGCTGCAGATGTTCTGTCAGTGCAGAAGGAGCTGAAGAAGAGTCGGGGCTGGTTTTGCGTGCGTAAACAAAAAAGCAGAACCACAGAAACTGTCTATTGGTATGTTTGCAAGGCACTCATCATCCTGGCATCTGGTATGTCCTCAGCTGCTGTCGGCTACCAGTGCTGAGAAGTGTACACAGAAAACTCAGGAGCTCTGACCACCCTTGGAAAAAGGCCTGGGTGAAGAGTGGGTCAGCACAGAGCACCCAGAGCCAAGGGCCTGAGTCAGGCATTTGTTATGAAGGACGGGAAGAAGGGGCTGTGTCCAAAATCCTGCTGATTTGAAAGCCATGATTCCTTTTGCTCTGCCACAGACTTCCCACGTGTGCTTTAGGCAGATCCTTCACCTTTCTTTGGCTGCTGGTCCCTTGTGTAAACTGGAGGTGTTGCCTTACTCTGCCTCATCAGGGAGCTGTAAAAGATGGCCTGTTTCCAATTTGCAGAGGCTCTCGTGGTTGCTCGTGTAAGTAACTTTAAATACTTCATCTTTGAGGAAACCATCTTTGGGACCCCTGCTTGGTCTCAGTACGTGGGAGGAGGCCCATGGTGAGAAAAAACATGAGGTTCCTGTTCCCCACTGCTGCACAGAGGTGGCTGAGAAGTCTTTTAGTGGGGCATGGCTTCCCACCTGTTTTGCACCAGCATAAGGAGTTTGGCTAAATGCAGGGCAGCAGTCAGGTCCATGCTTTCCCACAGGAAGCGCTGGACACAGAGATAAGCTCTTCCACAGTAACACTGAGATAACAGCAAATCTCCAGCAGCTAGGAACGTGAAGCATGGCAGCCGCAGTAGCCACGGCGTCTGGGGGGGCTCTGTCACATTTTTTAATGAAGAAACAAAATTGCTTCCCCCCTCACCTTCCTGGGAAGGGGGAGACAGACCCTTGGCTTGTCAGGAGTGTTGTTTCTATTACTCCTTGTCCTCCTCGTGCTCCTTGACTGTCCCTGCTCTCTGCAGTAGCGTTCAGAGATGCACGGCGTGGCTGCGGGCAGCAGAGGAGCAAACAAGCTCTGGAACAAAACAGAAAGTGTGTTCTCATGCAAACCTCATTAATAATGGAGAGCGAGTGAAGAAAAATGCTAAATATAAACGATTATTTCTTCTTGGGAAGAGAGGGAACACACTGCACTGCTGCAAAGAGGGAATGTGAAAGGTGAAGCCTTTCAGAGTTTACATCACTCCCCCATGAACCAAAATTTAGGCTATTTCACAGTTACTGCAAGAGTTATCCAAGCAGTGAGATGACAAATATCACTATCAAATAAACAAAAAAAACCCTTTTGTATATTGAGCTTTTTACTATCCCAGTCCCTTTTTTTTTTCTATTTCAGTTCAAAGTCTCCAATTTTCTTTCTTACTGCTGGGTCTCCAGAGAATTCAAATCCATGCTGAAAAGATAAGGCATTTTCTGAGCAAATGTGGCCGTATAGTGGTGCTCAGCAAATGTGTGCTGCTCGGAGACACGCTGCCAGCAGTGACTGTGGCTTAGCAAGTAATTCATTATTCAAGGCCATCAGGTTACTCTCTGGCCCAGTGGTCCAGTTAGGTGTTAGATGCAGGTAACTATAAGCAGAGAGTACATGTTACTCTGCCCCTAAGTCACTGCTGCATGAAGACCTCCTAAGATTGCGGTTCTTGTGTTCTTTCTCTTTTATGCTGGTTGTTAATCTCAGAAATGCATATGAAATTGATTTCCTTTTCATGACATTGTTTTCAAATGACTCTTCTGTTTTCTTCTGCTTAGTTTTTGGCAATGTCAGTGGCTTGGGAGCGACAAGAGATATAATTCAGAGCTTCTCTGAATGTTTCAGTGCTGAAGTTGTCGGTGCTTGCTCCCTCCTGTGTTTTATTGGGTTGCGGGTGCACAGAGGAGGCTGCAAAGTGTGGGGGCATCAGGGTGGTAAAACTCGATGCAAGAATTCAAGTAATCATCAGTAATGAGATACTTCTGAACTTACAAAAGTGGAACCAAGACCAGAACTTGGATGCTAAACCTGCTAGTCCTTTGGGATGTTGGGGTTTTTTTAACTACAGAATCCAGAAAGAGAGCGTGGAAGAGTCAATTGCTTTAATACGCGCTGCACTTCTGAATAGCAAAGTTCCCAAATAGTAAAACTCCCCCAACAGCTCTCACTTTGCCTGCAAACAGCGAGCTTACATGCAGGGAGGGGGAAAAATGCAGCCACATTCCTTTCACACTCCCACTCGCCTCTGAGGTTCTTCCACTTCCTTCCTATGGCTTTTTTTAGAACTGTAGCGTTTTTCTCACGTCCGGCAACAAAGGATGTTTTGTGCTGCTGCTGAGGTTGTTGGTTTCTTTTTTTTTTTTCCTCTTTTTTTTTTTTTTTTTTTAACTTCAGATGCAGCTATCATGTTTGGAAATGTCGCTCTTATTCGTGTGGGAGCACAACTTTCTTTTTTTTTTGCTCTCTGGTACCTTACAAGTGTGATCAATTGCTGGGAATTTGTTTAGTTGTCAATGTTCTCCCAACAGAACTGACATTTTTATTTTCCTGCAACTCCCTTATTTACTTGTGAAAGCCACCGTGCTGCAGCCCTAAAGGTAGAATGAAGTTTGGGAGATTGCAGTGATTTTTCTGCCCTGTTACTGAATAAGAAATGGCACCACTACAGAGTCACCGTGGTGTGGCTGAGAGCAGAGCACGGTGCATAAATTGGTTTGTAAAATGCATAGCTCATAAAACCCCCAAAACTCTTGTGATGTTTCCAGTAAAAAAACAAATGAGGGGACAAGGAGGAGCAGATGAATAACAGAATCACAGTCTCCAGCCCCTAGAGCCAGCTCTCCCGTTTAACAACAGTGTAATATCATGAAATCAGAGTGGAAAATGCATCCAGGATTAAACCTTTCGGGTTTGATGTATTCTTGTCCCCAGTCACTGTAGCTGGGTCTTTGTCACAGTGATAAATTGACCACGGTCACACACATTGACATTATTCACTTTGAGAAGTGAAAATCCAAACATCAGCCATCGCTGATGTCAGGGACCCTGGATATTGGATATTCAGGCATTCAGTGTTTCCAATTTATTATAATTTGTAGGCAGCTAGACAAGGCAGGGGGAAAGCCTATAGACAGCCTGGAATTATATCATAAATCTCCAAAAGCCCTAACATAATCTTTAAGACTACCTTCAGTTCCTCAGTCAGGGAGCATGAATGATACAGTGAGCCTGATTTTGACCTTTTGCTCGGCAGTGCTGCACAGGTATTATTACACTGTTGGCTTTGGCTTCTGCGGGAGTCAGTGCGTAAGTGTCTTGGAAAGGAAGTATTCAGCTCGGTCAAAAAATGTAAGGGCTGCTATCTCACTGCCTGCTTCATCTCAGGAGGCAGGGCGAAGCAAAGAGAAAGTGAGAGGTCGGGAGTCTCCACTGCCTGATGCAGGAATCCCTCCTGGCTTGTGTGGATGGGGGTAGAGCGAGGTACCACACTGTCACACCAGAGACATCCTTTGTGCTGCGCCTAACTTAAGAAATATGCATACCCATCTTACTTGCTGAGTGCTTTTTTTCCAGATTTCAGAGCAATGCCAATACCAGCCCTCCAGAACAGTCAGCAAAATTCAGGAGCCTGCTGGAGATCTTACAAAGTGAGCCCTGACTAAGAAAACTATTTGATTGCTACTTTCGTGGCTTGTCTGGTTTCCTATCCCTGCTGTCAGGTTTCCCAGAAAGGAAGGAGGAATTCTCTTCCCCCCATCATATTGCAAAAGCCTTGTGAGAGCCTGCTCTGGTTGGTGTGAGCCCTTGGGTGTGCTCTGGCGAATTGTAATGTCACCCACACAAATAGGGGGTGGCTGTGCAGACCGTGGGTGGCCCTGTGACATCCTGACAGCTCGACTGGGACTCTGGTGCTCGTTTTCCCCCTAACGCTGGGCTGAGTGGAGAGAAGAACATTGGATCTGGGTAGCTTGAGTTCTCCCCTGAGTACCACCTTTGCTCTGAAAGCCTAGCTCCAGGAATTCATGCTGCAGTGCCATCCAGCCCTCTCTTTTCTGCTAGTTTATTCCTCCCCGGCCTCCCAGAAATCAACCTGTACCCGAAGCACAGGCATTTCTGCAGCCCAGGGCTGGGATGAATGCAGGGAGGCTGCTTCATGCTAAGATGCCAGGCAGCGAACTGAGAAGCTCAAGGCACATTTGCTTGCTTTCTCTAGCTGGTTCTGCTGCAGGGGCTGTTACTCCCAACAGAGTCAAACACCAGGGGTGGTAATTTCTTAAGCAACCACAGCTGTTTACCGAAAGTGAGTCGGTCTTCCATTGGGTTTGGCTAACATGAGCTAGCAAACCTGATTTAACCTCAGCCTTTTCCTTGGGGTAGGTACAGCCACTTGTAGCTGCTTTCAGAAAGGCATTTTGGCTAACGAGCGGCTGAGTGGGAATACCACCAGCTGAAAGGTGGTGGCAGATGAATGTCCGTGGTGAGACCTGGCCTGCACTACGAAACCTTGCCAGCAGAAGCTGGTTTTGTCACTGCAGTGGGGCATGCCAGAACAGCCTGAAAGTCCTGGGCAGCTTTCCTGTGACCCGAGCAGATTCATTCAAATGCCTGAGCCATCAGCTGATGGTTTCTAACCCAACAAGCGCCATGTCTTATGCCAACCTGGTGCTTCAGAAGGAGGAGGTGGTACCCTGTGGCCATAGCCAGGGTGCTGCGGTGCAGCAGGGCAGCGAGGTCACTGGTCATCCAGAGGGAGAAACTCAGCATTGTCAACATAGCCTGGGAAAACAGCCTGTAGTCTACGATCAACTTATTTGCAAGTCAAGATAAATTAAAAAAAATAGGTAAAGCTCACTAGTGTTTTATCTTATAGGGCAGAAATAGCCTTAACTACTTGCCCAAGCAACACTTTCAATAAACAGCAACAGGGAGGGAGATGCTGTGAAGGCTTTACCTTGCTCCTGCGCTGCCCTGGCCATCCCCATCACAGCCTCCAGCCACGCCAGGTCACACTGGCAGCCTGGCCTGACTATTACTTTCATGTGCTGGCTCACATTTATTTCCATCCCATTAGAAAAAATACAATTTAAACCTCCGTCCCTGGAGGTGGCTGTGATCCTGTTTCAGTAAAGACAAGCAGGTGTTGCCGTGCCACCACTGGGACATTTCCCAGATCAGAAGGGTGATGTCTTCAGCACCATCAAATGGGCTCTGGCACAAAGAGAGGAAATGAACCTGCTTTGCCCCTTCCAGTAGATGTGATTTATGAGCAGGAAGGATCCACTTTTCAAGGCAAGCAAGCGCAGAGCTCCGGTTCACCCAGTCCTCACCCAGGGCTGCAGGGCTCCATCCCAGTGCTAAAGCCACAGGGAAGGGGAGGTTGGAGTCATGTGAGAGTTGGCAAATCTGCACAAAAGCTCGAAGGAACTGTGCTTGGGAGAAAAGCACAGCCCCTAGATCTACTCTACAAATCCCAAACAACCTCTGGATAAATTTCATCTGAAAACTGTCTCTTTCATGGCTGCACTTGACAGCCAAACAGAGACCCTTTCATATTTAAAAATAGAAAAAGCAATTAATTATGGGAGTCAATATAAGCCGGGAGCTGGCACAGTAGCAGAGCAGTGTCTGTAGCAATCTGACTGCAGCAGAGGCCATAGTGGCTTTAGAGCTCAGGTAGACTCCCTGGCATTTGGGATGCAAAGCTGCTCAAACACGGGCGCAGAGCAGATTGATCATAGAATCATAGAATGGTTAGAGTTGGAAGGGACCTTAAAGATCATCCAGTTCCAACCCCCCTACCATGGGCAGGGAGACATCTCCCTAGAGCAGGTTGCTCAAAGCCCCATTGATGCCTCACAGCGGTGGGGTTGGTAGGCAGCAAAAGTGAAAGCGGTCTCTGAAACCTCCCCAAAACCTTGATGGAGTCAGTGCTACTTTGTGAAAGCCAGCCTAGGTTTGCATTTGGGCATTCTCAAGCTGGAATGCTTGTGTGTCTCAGGTTTACTTTTCTCCAGTGGCTGCATGCAGCGAGTGTGAGTGTGTCAGAGGCAAGCTTTGGCGGTGTAAACACCAACCATGAGGTTACCAGGCAAGCCTTGAGAGGCAGACCCACTGAATTCTTCTCTTCCCCATAGCTGGATGCTCTGGCTCAAGCAGTGGGATGAAGCATCTCATTCTATCTCAGTGCTCACCTGGGCTAGACCATGGTAGGAGATGGTGGTGGGACTTAAGGACTACTGGCTAGGTTGCATACAGGGTCTTGGTGGCATTTGGCCTTGGGTTGGCTCCAAGTCCTTTGGATATGAGTGAGTGCCCCAGAAGGGAGCTTTTCTCATCCTCCAGGAAAATCCAGCTCTTTTTCCTCTAAAGCCCAATTCTTGCCACTTGTGAGCTACAAAATGGCCTCTTGGGTTAACAACTCAGTGAAAGCCAGTCCCCTCAGACACTTCATTTTCTGCTGCGAGATACTTGCACACGACCGAGCCCCCCTGATGGTTGTCAAGCCTCCACTGAATGGAGAAATGAAAGAAGAAGCAGATCCTGAGCAGGAGGAGACTGTGGTTGGGAAACCGGGGAGGTGCTCCCATGTGAGCTGAGGAGAGACCTTTGAAGTGCAGCCTTTGGGCAGCTGCCTGGGCCCAAAACAAACACTGCACAGGACTTCCACTTTGCTAGTGATAATGAAAGCAGTTCCTGGAATGATTTTCTTGTCCTGACAGCAGCACAGTTTGGTTGAAATATGTACATTTTTTTTTTTATTTTTTTTTTAAATAAGAAGAAAAGAGGAAATTGTCAGAGGCCCGTTCCTCGGGCCGGTTGCTCTGACAGCCTCCGTTCCCTGTTCAGACTGATAATTCCCAGCAAAGCCACGATTCAAGCACACAGTGGCTGCTCTTTTAACATGATCAAAGGAATAATTATACGTGGTGGAATTCTCCGAACACAAAAATCGCGTGTGATCCTCCCGGCGTGAGGAACCAGCAGCAAGCTCCCATTTGCTCCACAGACAGGCAGCCCCGGATCACAGCCAGGGACGGTCCCTGCCTGTCCCCACAGAGATCTTCCTCAGCTGCCTTCCACCCTGCAAGCTCGCTCCCTGCCTTCGGGCTGGCTGAGCAGCAAGGGGATGTGAAGATCTTTTGTTTCTCTCTGGATGTTCGGGGGATGAAGGGGAGATTTCCCTAAGAAGTGACCACTGCTTGCTTAGTTTATCCTGGAATGGAAACTTTATTTATAGAAGCAGCAGCAGCAACAGGCACCCCGGGCCCTAGCAACAGCAAAGTGAGCTCCACGGTTCCTGATGGCAAATACTGCGAGGTGCTGTGCTTCAGCAGCAGACCTTGTTCATGGGTTCCCTCTCTGCCCCTGTGCCATCTCTTCTGGGAGCTGGAGATCAGGAGTCCAGCATTTTTTCTTCTGCTATGCAGGTTTCTCTTCCTCCCCTTTGGCAGTCAGTGTAGTGTGGTGCCTCCAGGGAAGGGCACTGCAAAGGTCTGTAGGCAAGGGGTTGTGTCGGGATGTGGGGACACACAGTGGTGAGAGCCCTTTTAGGGGTGCAGAAGGTCTTTTTGGTGGCCTGAAGTCAACAGGGCAGCACTGGGTCACCTGATGGAACAGTATGGGCTGAGTTGAAAGTCACTGAGCCCCTTGACTCCAGCCCTTTTCTACTGCATTCCTGGCTGTCGTCCAAGCCCAAAGCCACCATCCTGCA
This sequence comes from Thinocorus orbignyianus, assembly GCA_013400375.1. Taxonomy (NCBI): domain Eukaryota; kingdom Metazoa; phylum Chordata; class Aves; order Ciconiiformes; family Thinocoridae; genus Thinocorus; species Thinocorus orbignyianus. Next base: position 317,137 of record VXBW01006960.1, read on the forward strand.
GGATTACTGGCAGGGGATCCAGCTGTTGTGCTCCTGTCTACCTGTATCTGCCTGCCCCGGATCCCACAAGCTCAAGTCTGAAGGAAGTCCCCAAATCTGCTCACATTCACGCCTACGAGAAAGCTCACCTGAAGTCTCTGCCAGGGTGCAGATGGTTGGCCAGTCTGCCCTTCATCGGGTACATGTGTCGTGTCTCAACCAAACTATTCCTGGCACATCTTTTCCCTTTTCATTCAGGCATTTAGGGTGAGCATCTGGGGCCAAGATTGCCCATGTAGTTGGTGCCTTATATAATGATAGGAAGTTTTGGAGTGGCCTTGAACTCAAGTCAGTCACCCCTCTACACCTTTCCAAAATGAGTTTCACTTCATTAATGTACATAGTTGGCCCTGTGCATTCATTTTATCCCCTCCTCTCCATTCGGTCATTCCTTAATCTAGGCACTGACTCAGACGAGTATTGTTGAGACGCTGTTGACTGCGTGGTGGTCCACACTGTATCGTCTTCATCAGTTTTTCCTATCTCTTTCCACATGCGACTGCAGATTATCTGGGTTGTTTTTGTTAATAGGAGACAGATGGGAATTGGGTGTCAAGTTTCATTTCTGAAGCGTAGGAGCTTCATAGCCTTTTTTAAAATGCATGATATTAAAGATCATTTAAAACAAAATTAGTTTTTGGCATTTAACAATTAGTGAGGCAAAACAGATGCTCAACAGAGAGGCCAGAGAGGGGGAATTCTTTAGTCTGAGGAGTCACCTCTGAACCTCAGCCTGGCATACGCACATCTGGTACAAAAGGCCAGACTCCTGCATGCTCTAGATCTCCCACATTCGCCCTGGCACTACGTGGTGCTCAGTCCCCTGGATGGTATCACCTTTCTCAATCAGGTGATACCCAGCACAGGAACAGCTGGGCGGGCAGTTGGACTAGATGATGGTTGTAGGTCCCTTCCCACCGAACTATTCTATTCTATTCTATTCTATTCTATTCTATTCTATTCTATTCTATTCTATTCTATTCTATTCTATTCTCAAGTCCACGATCTGTTCTGTCAAGGCTGTCAAGGAGTGGATGCTGGAGGCAAAATGTATGAAAACAGGCAAATTTGGCACAGTCTTTTTAATGATGCTCTCTCATGAGGCTGAGAGTTCCTGAGCTGGAGAGAGTATCTTTGTATTTATTAATTCCAATCAACTCTCCCTCCGCAAGTTTGTCTAATTGCTGTTTTAACTTCTGGCCTCTGCAACAGCTGATGGCAATGAGCTCCAGTGTTTAATTTGCACTGGATGGAAAAGTGCTTACTTTGGTTTACGTGAAACCTGCTGCCTGCTAATTGCATTTCATGTCTTTTTTTTCTTTTTTTTCTTTTTTTTTTT
>VXBW01006960.1:329333-497565 GCA_013400375.1 Thinocorus orbignyianus
AAGAGATCAACCCCTGCCACTCTACAACCTCCCTTCAGGTAACTGTAGAGAGCAAGAAATGTGTCCCCTCAGCCCCATTTTCTCCAGGTTGAACAACCCCAGCTCCCTCAGCCACTTCTCGTAAGACTTATTCTCCAGACCCCTCACCAATCTTGTTGCTCTTCTCTGGATCTGCTCCAGCACCTCAGTGTCTTTTTTTGTGGTAAGGAGCCCAAAACTCAACACAGTACTTAAGATGAGGCCTCGCCAGTGCCGAGTAGAGTGGGACAGTCACCTCCCTAGTCCTTCTCACCACGCTGTTCCTGATACAGGCCAGGATGCTTTTGGCCTTCTTGGCCGCCTGGGCACACTGCTGGCTTATGTTCAGCTGACAGTTGACCAACATCCCCAGGTCCTTTTCTGCTGCGCAGCTCTCCAGCCACTCTTACCCAAGCCTGTAGCACTGCATGGGGTTGTTGTGACCCAAGTGCAGGACTCGGCACTTGGACCTTATTGAACCTCATCGCATCAATCCAGCCTGTCCAGATCTCTCTGCAAAGCCTTTCCAGCCTCAAGCAAGTTGACACTCTCACCTGACTTGGTGTCATCTGCAAACTTACTGAGGGTGCACTTCAACTCTTTGTCCAGATCAGATGATAAGATGTTAAAGAGGACTGGTCACGATACTGAGCCCCGGGAGACACCACTTGTGACTGGCCACCAATTGACTTTAATTCCATTCACCAGCATTATTGATGCATGGCAAATCACAGAGCCACACAGTGACAGAAAGGTTGACAGGAGATTTAGATTAGATACTAGAAAGAAATTCTTTACTCTAAGGGTGGTGAGATACTGGAACAGGTTGCCCAGAGAAGCTGTGGATGTCTCGTCCCTGGTAGTATTCAAGACTGGATGGGGCTTTGAGCAGCCTGATTTAATGGGAGGTGTCCCTGCCCATGGCAGGGGGTTTGGAGCACAATGATCCTTAAGGTCCCTTCCAACCCAAACGATTCTGTGATCCTATGATTCTAGATTGGAAGGGACCTCTGGAGGTCATCTGGTCCAACCCCCCTGCCTGAACAGGGCCATCTAGAGCCAGCTGCTTGGGACCGTGTCCAGGTGAACAGACCATGTCCATTGCATCAAGCTGGTAGCATCAGCTTTGTGCCATGGGGTTTGGGTACAGTTCTGCCTGGCCCGGGTGGGTGTTAAACTTCAGAGAATTTTGCCTTGGGGGAGATTGCAGGCACCAGTGCAAGGTGCTGCTGCCATGACTGAGCCAACCCCATACAAAGCAGGATGAATAATGGGACTCAGATCTTCGATTATTTCTTGGCATGTCATTGCCATGCTGTGGAATTAGAGAGGTATAGAGGTAGAGGGAATTTCAGACTATAGGGGAAAGATGAGCCTCCTGGAGTTGGACATGTTTCTGGGGTCACTCTGGCCTGCAGTCCATGTCTCTTCATAGGTGATGAGTACAGGCCTTCACAGGGGAACACAGAAAGGGCTTTTCCCAGGGTGAGGCTCATACTCCACACCCTGTAGTGTGCTGTACCCCAGAATTTCTCCAAATGCAGGAAAATTACCTGCATTTTTTGTGTCAGTGGCAGTTTGTGTTCATGCTCTTCTCTGTTTTAATCTTTTCACATTAAATCATCATACCTCTGATCTGTAGTGACCAACATATTGTCAAAAAATATTAAAATAGATGGGTATAATGGTCATATCCTGTACATATGGAAAATTCCGGAATGAGAATGGGGAGAGATTTGGCCAAAACACAGGCGAAAGTGGCATTTGCAGAAGGCAGAAGACAGAGCAGAGCAGGGTGGCATTGGCGCTGGACCTCTGCAAGCTCCACACCAGTTGAATATCCAGCTTTATTTCAGAGACTATACTTTCTATTTCTTTCTTTTACCTTTTTTTTTTTTCCGATCAGGGAAAAATTACATCCTTTTGGGCTTGTCTAAAATGGAGCAATCTGTTCATTTAGCTGCTGAGAAGGGAAATTAACTTCATTCTTATCCGTCTACCTTATTAGCACAAATATTGCGGCTGCATTATTCTATCCCACATAAAACCCTGTACAGTAGAGCCTTTTAATTGTCTGGCTAATTGTTTGGCCTCAGAGCTGTCTATTTCGATTGTCTAATTCTCATTAGAATGCCAGCTGACACCGAGTCCTCCAAAGCTCCCTTTAGCTGCTTTTAACCACTTCTGGACTAATTTGGTGGTGTTGAAAGCACTTACAGAAAGGCAACCAACAATAAGAAACACAGTGCAAATGTTTCTCTTCTCTAGTGCGTTCAGCGTTTTAAATCTTGGCCATAAAGGAGTTTTGATGCCGATTTAAATGTGTGTATCCCTACAGAGTCACAGCATTGTTGTGAGTGTTCAGAAGTGCGTAAAATACATGGACTGAAAATCTAGGCACAAATGCTTCAGTCCTTGATCTGAAATATCTCCTTCTGAAACCAATGGAGTTTTTTTCACCCTATGAATAAGGAATAAATCAGGATGGCAGGGTGCAGGCCCCCAGCGACAGAAAGGATTGGTCTGTGTTACAGTGCTCTTTGTTAACCCTGCGTTAAGCATTTCTGAGGACAGCCTATAAAACCTGAATGAGACAAAATCTTGGGTTCACACTCTTAATTCACTGCCATATATTATCACCGTGTAGCCCTTTTATCACTTTGTGATACTTCAGCACCCATTTCAGAAACTGGCTGAGTCCATTGCCGTAGTTAGAAGTTTTTCCTGTTCTCTGTTCCTTCAGTTATCTTCTTTGAATAGCTCTCAGGAATCCAGTGAGTCACTTCAGACTGTCTAAAGCTTGTCCCATGTTGCCATCAAACTGCACAAACACAAGCAGGTAGGAAAACTCAGTGGGGCAGGACTCCCTCAGACTCGTGTTCACCACCACCACCATTGCCCTGAGAGTAGATGGGAGAAAATATGTGTTCTTGCCAGGTTTCAAGTGATGTTTGATATCCTAAAACCCAGAGAGGGGTTAAAACGTGGCCAGCTACTGGGCAAAATGTAGGTAGAGATCTGCTGTGAGTTTATTGCCAGTTTTAGCGCTGGATTCCTTGATCACAGGCATGTGAGAAGAGCAGGAAAGGCACCAGTCCTGCAGTGGTGGAGGGTTTACTAGCCTCCTGCAGATGGGTGGACCTCTTGCCTGACTAGGCAGCCTTGACCACTGGGAACCAGTGCCCTGAGGCTGCCTTTTGCTTTATACTACCGGTTCATTGGACAAAACAAAAGCTTTTGGGGAGCTTGGGAAGCTGTCCATAGGTGTTCCCAGCTTCTCCCTGCAATGCAGCCCAGTGAGCAGATGGGCAGAGATGAGGGAAGCCCTGATAACCCCTCTTCTACCCTGTAATAGTGGGCGTCACAGGGCATCTGGGACACCCAGCACCCAGGTCACCCATTCCTGGCAGCCACGGCAGTGCCATTTGGAAGCATGCTGTCCCAGCACACCCCAGGATTTGCCTTGTGTTCCTCTTCTGAACATCTCAGCACCGCCACCCCTCAGGATACCTTAACTGCCTAATGCATTGCTGTCTGCAGCCAAAGCTGTTAATGATATTTCCTTATAGCAAAGGCAGCTGAGCCCTTAGGTCTGGCTTACACAACTTCTGTATATATACATATATATATATATATAAATACATATATATCTTGTTTGAAAGACAGTGGCAAAAAAATTTATCAACAGTTTCTTCTTACGTGAAGTGTACAAGGGAAAGGAGAATAAATCTTCTCTCATCTTGCAACCTGGGGTGCCTGTTACGAAACCGGGTACTGGAGAGCACAACCAGAGCTATCATGGTTCAAAGAGAAATACAAGGCCACCAATTCAGCCTGGCACCTCTTCCTCCCATCCTGAGATGGAACATTTCCTGCATTTTTCAATGCAGTTCCATTGCCCCAATAAGCTTCATTTCTGAAGCATCCTTTTTTAAAAACACTTGAGCTGCTTTTGCCACTTTCTTGCTTTCTAGAAAATCACAGTGTCTTCCCTTGCTATTTTCTCCTGTCTCACGGAAGAGGAGACTGAGTTACTGTAATCTCCTTCAGCTGTGAACACAGATGAATTTATGACTTTTTGGGTTGTATTTATAACTGTTTTACAAGCATGGCAAATGTCATCGACAAAAACTCCTGTTAGGCTGTTTCTTTCCCGGGCACCACATGCTTTGCAACTGCTGCAGCACACGAGGCCAGGATCCTCGGCTTGGTGCGAATTACTGCTTTTGTAGCTGTAGAGACTTCTGTGCACTCTTTGGGGATTTACCTGACTGTGACACTTGAATTGCACCCTTCATGTGAGCCTCGTGCTTTCCACATAGAGGAACCACACACCCCACCATCCTCACCTGTCTCCACAGGCATAAGCTGAAATAGAAGAAATGCCATGTGTTGTCTGTAGTATGCGTTTTTCAGGTTTGTGCCCATGTTTAAACTTCTAATTCCCTTTAGGCCTCACAGCTTTGTAAACTTTTTTAGCTTTGTCTTTGTAGATATTTTTTTTTATTGGTTATAACTCAGTTCTCTAGACTGAATTTTTCAGATATCCACAAGTATCTGATTAATTTTTCCTTTTAGCCTAGGTTCCCGAGGAAACAAACCTCATCCAGTTGTGTTTCTTGTTTGTAATAACTTCTGGGCAATTTTTCAACCAAATTTGATAGAAGGTTAAGGGTTTGCAACACATGAGTTCCTGCAGTTTCCATGGAAATTAGTCTGATTAGAAGAAAGAGGAAGAAATTAAGCTGGCACTGGAGGAAAGGCAGCTGTCACTCAGTTTTCAGTGGCACCAGCCAACTGCCCAGCCAGCCAGCAGGCTCTGGCCACAGCAGCTTCTCCCACCGAACAGGCTGGGAACGTGAGAGGGGGTTGAGCAAACTGCTGTTTGGTGGTGGGATTTTGAGGACACTGGGCAGCAGCCCTCAAGAAACTGGAGTTTACCAGATCCATTGCTCATGGAACGACTTCATTCAATAGGAAGGCTAAACAAACATTTTCCTTCCTCCTGATTGTGTGTCATTTCTTTTCAAGCCAACGCTTCTGAAAACAAGAGTCTAATGTTAGCACAGCTTCCCCAGAAGAGGTTTCCAAGACTTTCTGCTCCCAGCAGCTCCTACTGAAATTAATGGGAGCTGCTGGGGCTCAGTGCTTCCAAAAATAAAAACACTTTGCCAGTGGTACAGATGCAGATGTCTAAATTTAAGCTGTAGGTTTTGAGCATCTAGGGCCTAAATCCATGTCTGAGCACTTCAAAACAAGTGGCCTGATTTTTTATAGGAACTGAACGGCCTCACTGAAGTCAAGGGACTTATGGGGCCGTATGGCTCAGGCTATATTTGGAAGTCAAGGGGCAGATACCGGTAGCTGAAATTTAGGCACAGGCAAATTGGAACACATGAGCTGTGCACCTGAGAGTGGGGGTTTTAAAAGCCTTCAGCCTTGGCATAAGCGATCTTATTGAAGTCGCGGGAGTCCAGAGGGAAAGAGTTAAGTCAACACAGAGCACTTCAGAAGGCTCCCGGCTCAGCATGTACATCTGTGTTTAAGAAGGATGCTGGAATAAAAAATACTTTGCAGGTGCAACACGGCCAAATTAGCGCGGTAGAAGAAACCGTAGGGTTTTTAAAATCCTTGGACTGGAGCAGTGGCTCTTGCAGCTTAATGCTACACACATACTGGGGGCTTTTTGTATTTATTTTCCCTGTGTGCCTTGTTGTTTTAAGAAAAAGGAACAAACAGGGAGCAGTTGGCTGGCAGAGCCTGCGAACTCGGCGGGAGCTGCCAACGGGCCTTGCTGGGTCTTTGCAGTGAAAGGAGGGGGCTTGTGGAGCTACAAACCTCTCCTGCCCCGATCCTGCCCTGCTCAATGGGGCTTTGTGTAGAGGCAGGGGCTGCCCAGAGCATAGAGACGGGGCTGCCTTTAACCCTTTCCTGGCTCTACAGCAGGATTTTGGTCCTACCTTACTTTTTTTGGGGTCTGTTTTTCCCCTTCCTGCATCAAGAAAAAGAAACAAAACCCAACAAACGAACCCAAACCCCTAACCCCCCACCCTCCCCATCCCCAAACCCTCCAAAAAAACCCAAGCACATAAACCAAACAAAGGAAAAAAACCCACTTTCTTCAGGCCTGGATTCAGCAAAAATCAAGCAAACAGAAGTTTAGATGTTGCTGACGGGGGAGCTGATCTCTAAGTGTTGAAAAGTTCAGGCTGTGGCTGTCCCAGCCCAGGGCAACAGCCCGTCCCCAACAGTCCAGGGGAAGTACCACAGCTGAACGAAAAGAGGCAGGATTTATTTGATCAGAGGGAGATGATTTATCACCTTTCGTTTGACAGCTGCAGGATTAAATGTACTATTGCGTCAGAGGTGGCTGCCTATAAGGAGATTTACCTGTAAATGTGCCCCCTGAGTGAAACAGTCTGGATTTAATAAAGATGCCAGATTTACCACGAGCAAATGAGAGGCTACAGAGGCCCACATGATTAGGTGACAAAATGGAGGTGGAAACTGGGAGGAAATGAGGTGAAACACAAGGGAACGACAGTTCGAAAATATGGACTGAAAAGCAGAAGAGGATGAAACATCAGGGCAGGAGACTTGAGGGGCTCTTAGGTGCAAAGAGGTAGGAGGAACACTTCAGATACCCTTATATAGCACTGGCCTTGAGTCTTTGCCTGTCCTCCACTGGAAAATGTGGCAAAGCATTGCCAAAGGTTCCTAGTGCTATTTATGGAAATGAGATAAAATTGAAGCCAGGTTTGGGGTAAGCAAAAACCTCCTTATTGCAGAGCTGTAAAACCAAAACCCTGGTTTGGATTAAGGACCCACTGGATCTGCATCTTCGGAGCTGGTGAGAGGGGAGCTGATGGGCAGGCGATCCCATTAGTGTGTCTCTCTGCCCTGGTGAGCTGCTGGGAGCCGGCTGTCACGGGAATGCGATACTGCAGAGCTCTTGTACTCTGCGTATTTGTTTAAACTTGACAAAAACTCAGGCCTTTAATCTGCAACAGTTTATTTGAACAGGCAGGGAAGACAAGGTTATTGTTGTTGTTGTTTGAAAGCCCTGTAATTGAAAAGCTTATACGAAAGATTTGTGGATGTATGTCCACCTAAATATGTGAGGATCTGCGTGTTGGGAAGTAAAAACTGTGTCCACATGGGAATGGCTGGTGTCATGGTCAAAGTCCCGAAGACAACTGCTGAGGGGTCACCTGGATGAGCTGTACAGGAGCACTCCACGATTAAAGTCCACGGGAGATGCCCATCACTGTGTCCTGCCTCTTTGTGGGTTGGGAGTGACCTGTCCCTTGGGCTGAGCGCACATGTATGCGTGCTCGGAGTGCACATCTTCGTTGCTGCCTTCTAAAATCTGGCCCTAATTTCAGACCAATTTACTGTTCCAATGAAATGAACCTGCAAAACATATGGCACAAATAGCGTTCGCCTAAGTGGGCTGCATGCTTCAGGTTTGATTTGTGACTTCTCTTTCCATTCCCATTCACGTGGGAGTACGTGATAGGTCTTTAAACAGAATAAAGTGAAACCCCTCCACAGCTGCCTTTCATCAGGGCAAGGGCTGTGGACAGGCTCCGCAGCAGAACCTTCGTCTGGGGCAATTGCTGGAACTACCGTGGAGGACAGTGCTCGCACAACGAGGGCAGCGGCTGCTCTTTGCTTTGCCCCATTCGTCTTTGAGACAGATGTTACAGCCACTCACAGAAATTCAGTCTGGGGGGAAAAAGAAGGGAGAGTGGAGAGAAAGAAAGAAATAATTTTAAAAAAAGAGCCCTCCACCACGGTGGAGATTTGGTAGTGGATTTTAAATCACATTTAGACATAAATCCTTTGAGTTCACAATTTCCATAGATTACTGGCATCTGTGGACCCCAGATAGACTGTAATCACTAAGATTGTTCTAATCTTCCTATGGGAGGTTTTTCAAAGGAAGTATTGAATTACACCAGTTCTTAGCAGGGCTGGGTTTTAACTTGCAAGAAAGTGCTTTAAACCCAAATGCATACATTAGTGCCAGGCCTATAAAGTGAGGGTATAATGCTCGTGACTTTCATACATCCTGATGTGTAATTTGTTATCCGAACAATAAAACTTCACAAGAGACACACATGCTCGGCTGCACCCAGTGGTGAGTATATTACAAATCTCTGGGCTTGTGTTGTCATCTTTGGACCTTCTGTGTGATCTTCCTTTGAAGCACATCTCTTCTCCTTGCGGAAAGCGGTGCCTGACTCCTGCACCCAGGTTCAGTCATGCCCTAACTGACTCTTGTCACAGCACAGCATTTCGTGCCATTGCCCTGTGTGCCTGCCCTTCAACCCAGCTCCCACCACGCTCTGGAAGCAAGCAAAGTTAAAAATGGTGTGGTTGTAAAGTGATCTATTTGCTATGGACAACTTTCTACAGAGAGAGCAGAGCTGTGGTCCCTGCTTGTGACCAGAGCATGCAGGGGAACATCAGAGAACATCAGCCGAATAAACCTAATTCTGCTCACACCTATATAAATGCAAGCTGGAATTGCTTCTACTGAACACGCTAGAGGGATGTGGGAAGCTGGAAATTCCAATTGCTGTGTCAGATTCATCACTGGTACATGAAAATGAATGGAATTACACCAGGGATTATACTGTCCCCATATGGGTTTTTATGCCTGGTAACTCCTCAGCTTTAATGGGTGTCAAATTTGCGCCTGCTATACTGGGTTGCACAGCTGAATGCTTTTGCTCCAGTGCTAAGGGATTAAACAGACAATTGAGGTTTCTCAGAAAGGATGTAGAAAATGTAAATCAAAAAGGGAGTCACTGGAGCTGGTTGCAGTGCTGACAGCCCTTACAATGCCTGCTGCCTCCGACTGCTTGCAGTGACCGGCTGCAGCAGCGCCTGGGCTGATGCAGAGCAGCAGCAGAGCCCAAGGTAAGGAGAATGGGACAGGAGACTGAGAACCCGTGAGTCCCCACCAGCTGGCATCCAAGGGATGCCATCTGCAAACTGGGAAGATGAATCCAATCTTCCTGTGCGGCTGGGAGAGCTGGTGTGTCCCTGGTATAGGGAGCTGCTGGGGGATGGCTGTGCTTGAAGGATGGAGCTGTGCTCTCAGAATGGAGTGGTGCTCTGCAGGACTGCCCCCCTCGGCTAGTGATCTGCCTATTTGACATGCCACTCGCCAGCCAGACGCCAGCATGGGGAAGTATTTGCCTTTGCATCACATTCAGATAGCTGTGAAATTCTAGGGGCATGTCAGGAAAGTTTGGAGGAGTCTAAGGTGATGCTACACCTGCCCTGAGCAGAAGTATGCTGGAAGGAAGGACCTGACCTTGAGAAGAAATTCATGCTGTGCTGTGTTACTCTACATTGAAAATGATCCAATTTACTGGAGAGTAAACATTTGCTACCTGCTTGGGACCCAGTTAGCACTTCTTTTACAACAATGTGAATTTCCAGTTTGGGGTTTACATAGGGGGAAAAAACCCATCTCTTTGGTTTCGTTTGATTTAAGGGTTTTGTTTGTTTTGGAAAAACAGTGCTTCCCTGTAAAGGACCACAGAAATTCATTCTCCACAGCTGTGTGAAAACCAAACTGTGCAGAGAAAACCTGTTCCAAGCACTTGTTGATGTTCGTGCAGACTCCACTTTGCTTGATGGGACAAGCAGTGACCATGACAGTAACTCCATGAATCAGTGTCATGTTGTCATCACCATAAGTTTGAGCTGGTTGCCTTGTCTCGAGTAAAGGAAAAGAAGATAAGGAGGTTGGGGAAGACAGTGCCAAGCACCAACACGATGCACTCGGTGGTAATAGCTGTTTGCTTTCTACTGTGCCGTGATAGTGTGAAATGAATCCCTGGGATCCTTTCTGAACAGACCTGTGGAGGGCAGAGGGTGGTTTTGGTCAGCATGGTCTGTGATGATGTCAAGGGTGCTAAGAGGAAGACACTCACACTGTGGTGTGGCCAAGGATGCCTCTGTACAGGTTTGGCAGCCACGCTTACTTATTTTACTTTCTTGTAAGGTTAACAAGGTGACAGCCCCACGGTGGACCACAGAGGTACCACAGAGCTTGATGTGTGCTTTCTGTCCATTCCCCTTGCTTGAGGATCTGAGTATTGGTGTGTGCATGAACAGGAGAAGGCCACATTGTGGACCTTGTGCTTATCAGTGTGCTGAGTTTCTCCCCTCTGTCTCCCAAGGGAAGCTTGGCCTGACTTTGTGTGCAGAGCTTATCCAAGGTTTCAGTAATGGCGAGATATTTCCTGGGGTTCATTGAACTGCTTTGGCTCTGACTGGGGTTTCTCCAATGTTCAGCTACTTGTTCGTCATACGTGTCAGATGGCACATACATCCTGGCTTAAGCAACTTGCCATGGTATAGCCCTTTCTGTGATGCACATTTGGAATAGTTATGTGCACTCCCTCCTAGCTGAAGCAGCGCATCTTCTGTCCGCGGGTCAGCCCTCTTGGTTGGGAGCTGCCACAGTGACCTCTCAGGAGTGATGCTCAGGGCTTCTTGAAAAGCAATCCAACTTGTGAGGAGACACTGTGAATTCTGATTGCCTTTAGGTGGGACCAGGCTGGTGGGCTGGTGGTGAGCTCCATGCCTCTGATGGCTGGATCTCCACAGCTGTGCTGTGGAAAAGCACAATTTCCTGCACATACTCTTGATGTGTGGCTACTTCAGTTGTGTCTCATTATCAGCCTCTCCAAGAGCACTAGACAAATGTAGGTGTGTAGGAGCTGACGAGCCCTGTTCAGTTTGTATGGCCTGAGGATAGACACAGGGCTCCTTGCATGTGTAACCAGTCTCAGAGGTTGGATTCCTTCTCCAATGCCTCCTTGCTCTGTGGGTCTTCTCTTTTTCACCTCCTGTTTATTTCCTCCTTGCTGTCAGCAGATCAGCAGGACGCATTAGCTGAAGCGTAATTCTGGACTAGCGCTGGCTCCCATCCACTCAGTTTGGAGTGGCCTCACTTCACACAGCCTTATATGCATGTCCAAAAATATTCTTCAACTTTAGCAGAGCCCTATGGAAGAGCAGCATATATACAAACAACAAGGGTAGTGATAAGACTGGCTAAACTACCTGAGTGGTCCCAGGCTTTGTACAGACCTCTGTCTCTCAATTTGGGCTATATAAATGACTTAAATGGATGCTTTACCTTGATTTACTGGAGGTTCATTTACAAATACAGTAGGATTATGAAATACAGGTACCCTCAAGTAGATTATTCTTCACAGACGGGTTATTTTCTCTACATTTTACCTTTCAAAGTTTAAAACCAATGATTTAGTAGCTGAGAACTGTAAGTGGAAGACTGTCTTCTGATTTTTCTCTGAGACACATATGCTACCATGAATTAATAATAATTCTGTGGAAGGCAATGAAATGGTAATAAGCAATATAAATTTTTGTAAGAAACATATGAATGCAGGTCCCATTTATTTTCCACAGAACTTAGGCAAAAACCTTGACTGTTATGCAGGCATGTAGTTCGAGTGATGCTATTGTCAGATTTAGGCCCAAATTGCCATGACTGAAGCCATAACACCTCAGCTGAGATCTGGAGTTCTCCATGTACACGCATTCTCTAGCTGTGTTTATTTCTGTTGCAGAGAGATGCCATATTATGACATCTTAAGTCCATGTAATGGGGAAAGAACCACTTTGATTCTTCATTGGTAGATGGAGCACAGAGAGCCAGAGACCCAGCACCACAAAAAGTGGTGGCATAATCATGTCCCAGGGTAATGGGACATGACTGCCTGTAGAAATGCGATTACCTGTTTGAATGGCCCATGGCTGATTTCTGTCTCGTACCAACTCAAACACTTCACGGGCACAGTTCACCATTCCAAACAGACAATTTGAATGTGTATTCAGACCCTGCTTTGGAAGTTGGAAGAGTGTAATGATTTGGATGTGGTCTGTGATGTGGTGGTGGTGGTGATCACTGGAGAACAACCCCAGGGGTATTTAATTTTCTATTAGAGACACAACTGTATGGGTTGTCCATAAAGTTGCAAAAAGAGCTACTGCAAAGCAAGGAAATTAATTCAGATCTTGTGCCTTCTAAACCCTTGCCTTAACAACAGAATAATATACCTGGTAACAAGACGAAAAGAAGGCTAGGCATGACTTGTAGGGAGATGGAGAAAGCCACACCACTTACTCCCCTTGGAGGTGACAGTGGTGCCCAGGCTGGTGGAGGTCTGTGCTGGAGAGTCTGCGTGGCACAGCATGGAGCAATGCTGGGAGCCATGAGAACATGAGGGGAAGCTAGTATGGAAAATGTGGTGTTTGGCCCTTTCTATGGATAGAACATTGCGATTTTGCTTGATGCTGTACATCCATGATGGTCACAGACATTGCCCTAGGCCTTAGTGATGGGGGATCATTCTCTGAGCTTGTCATTTATTTCCCCCACAGACAATTAATAACATTTCCCCATTTAATGTGGAGAAATTCAGATAAAATCTACAAGAGGAGAAAAGCACAGTCCATTACCAAAGAACTGTGCCACTTCCTCCCATTTGATGACTAATGGTAGAGTTCCCTTAAACCCTATCCCTTGGTATCTTCTGGATTCCTGACAACTCCATTCTCTCATGGGATGAGTAAATATCACTCTGTTCCCAGGAAGATTAACGAGTAAAATGATTGAGGGGAAAAAAAAATAAAATACGACACAACATTTCAGTACTTAGACTGCCCTACAGACTTCCCTTAGACTCTGCAGGCCTTAATTTTAAGGTGCTTTAATTTGCCTACATTCATAAAAACTTGGAGTGTCTAAAAGAAAACACTCCCCTTTTTTTTTTTTTTTTTCTCAACAAAGCAGCTAATTTGAGAAGGGATTTAGCACTTGGAATAAAAACTGTTTTGGTCTGCTAGAGAAATAAATTAATAAAACTAAAGTCAACTGTTGCCTGCAACAGCACAGAATATATCTTGCTTGATTTAAGTCAAGCTCTCTAGACTTGAACAGCATCAAAGTGTGGAGTACCAGACAGGGATATAGGCAATCCCTGTCCATTGCAACCCCATGAACTTCAGTGAAGCCAGATTTCCACTCAGCATCCCTTGGAAGTGGGATTTATTTCATTTTAGTGATTAGAAGCTTGGGCAGTTTGCCTCAGCTGCTGATCTAGACTGTCCCTGCAGTCATCAGAGAGACAAACATATTTAGAAAGTGCCTGTCCTGGCTTTTGGGTGGGTAGTATTGCCCTCGGAACGTGCTTCTGTCCCCACTGACTGCAGGACTGTAGTCCTGGGACCAGGATGGATGTTGGATCCCATGCTAGATGTCAGCACAACATGCAGGGCTGTTTAGTTATGGGAAAGGGAACTGGTAAGCAGCAAAGGCAGGATGGCAAGATGACAAAGCTTGACACAAGCCACCTTTTCTGTATTGCCACCTCTTTCTGTAGAGATTTCGATACTTCTTTGGAGCCTATGTCCTCAAAGCTGGCTCCTGCTCTTCCCTGTGTCACAGTGAGGCCCATATTGTCCACCTCTGCTGAGAAGACATTGGCCTTTCTCTTCCTTCATGATCTATTTGGGCAACGCTGGTACTGGGACAAGGGTCTCAGGGACTTCTTCCATGCAGTATCCTCCCAGTTACCTGGTCAGCTTGATGTTGTCTCACCGGCTGGGTTTCCACTCATGTGGTCTATCCAAACTCTCTGTATATTCAGAAATCGGAATCTTAGGTAGCTGCTTCACTTGGCTTCAAAACCCAGTTCACTGTCATTGTTACTGGTACTATGGAAACATGAAGCATCAGCGAAGTGGAGGGCTTCATCTTGCAGACACTCAGCTTTGAATTTGCAGCAAAGACTCGGGATCCAGCCTTTTAAACTGAGTTTCTTAACTGCATTTCACTGAACATAAATTAAAATAGACATCTGAAATACAGTAAAGTGATTTATAGCATCTGGGTCTATAGACTTTGGACATCCACTTTATATAACAGATGCTCTACAAACACCACCTAATCCCTGCCGTTGGCACCAGCTGAGGACTGTTTACTTCATTACCCAGACGTGATAATGGCATGCTCCCAATTCCTCAGTCATTTTGCCCAAGCTATCTCCTGCTGTTAATGAGTTAATCAGTGTGACAAGTTTGCCCAAACATAAAACAAGGCATGGAGAACCTGAAAGACTTACCCACGTTCACCCTGTGCAAACTGGGATTGAACTGGAAATGCTACCTACCTTGTCCCTAGTTGTCAGGAACTGCCTCACCTAAAGTAACACAACTACACACAAAAGTAGAGCTCCCCGTTGGGTTTTCTGCTGGGTGGTTGGTTGCTTCGTTGATTGATTTTATGGTAATGCTGATAATGTTTAGAAGGATTAGTTTTTGTCTCCTCGATCAGGTCTTTTGCAGTTGTAGCTAGCAAGGACTTGGTGCACTGGAACACCAAGCTGAGTCATTTCTTCTTAGGTGTCTTCTCAGGATGACACATGTAGTTTTGCTTCTGAAATGCATAAACCACCCTGAGACTCAAGAGTGCTGGGTTTTGAGGACAAAGGAGAAGAAAAAGAGGACTTGGGCTTTCTCTTGGGATCTAAGCTTCCTGTCAGGTAGGAAACAACTTGTGTGAATTCAGGAAATTCCCCAGTTTGAGAAGGGGAGGTTCAGGTGTTAAATCTGTACTTTTTGTTAAGAGTGCGCACATCTGCCTGTGAGAGTGGGTCAGGAACATGGGTGCTACCTCTCCAGGGCAGCTGATGGTTAAAATTGTACAAACCGAAACACACATTAACGTGGGTGATTCCTCTCTGATCACAGTGAAGGTTTCAGCTCAGATTGCAAGAAAGTTGTGTACAACAAATGGAAGTCTCTCTGCCTGATGTCTCTGAAGCGAGGGACCGCAGGCATGAGGAAGCTACTCTCCCAGCAGCCGTGCTTGTTTGGGCTTGTGCCTTCTTGCTGCTGTGGGAGAGTGAGTGTTAGAAAAACAAAGTGTGTATCCTAAAGTCATGAGAGATATTGTATCTGCTTTGCACATCTGCATCACTCTGGCAGAATGCTTCAGCATATGGTTAGCTTTAGCTGTGCAGGTTTATCAACATAAATAGAGCTGCTCACCTAGAGTAATAGAAGATGGTGTAGGAAAGGACCTCAAGAGGAGGCGCAACTCCAACTTCTCCCGTCTTATCTCAAGGCAGGATCATCAACTTCAGAATCAGGTACTTGTATAGCCTGTTCCTACAAACCTCCAACACCAAGATTCCTCATCCTCCATGGGCAACCTGTCCTATGGCACTTGCTGTGATTCAGTCTTTTGGTGGCTTGGGACCAGGTTCAAAGAAATTATAGGATATTACATTTCAGAGAGCAATGTTGTGAGTGGTTTTACTCATTCACTTACTTCACTTGGAAACAAGGCTCCAAGCAGTGGTGATTCAAAACCGTTAAGTTTAGGTGTTTGGTTTTTTTGTGGGTATCCTGCACTTACCCTTATCACAAGGTATGGTGGATGTTTGAAAAAGCAGTATTGATATCTAAAGGGATTATGACAAATGTAGCTGTAAACTTTGTAGTGAGGTCTCTCGTGGTCTGGTAATTTTCCACCAGCAGCTTCCTGAACTGTACTCAGAAATTCAGTACATTTGAGGTAGTTTTAATGAGTGTGTTTAGTAAGAGGGTATCTAGTGGTTTTCAATAAGTCTTTCATGCACTATATACATTGATTTTGCAAGAAAGCTAGTTATGGTAGCAAATGCCATTTTAAGGAGGAAGGGATGTTATTTGCTTCAAGTTAATTGTTTTTCCCATTATCTTGCTGAATGACACTACTGCCTTACAGAGGCACTATTAGGCACTGAAAAATGGCAAGTATTCACAAGAAAACTTATTTAGATTGACTTAGTCTGGGAGTTAATTATTGGTCAGAAATACAGGAGGGAAACTGTAGGTCCCTGTCAGTCATCAGGGATCCTCCTCGGCACATGATGGTGGAGGAGCAAAGCCAAGTCTCTGCCCTCTCTCCTCCCTTCAGTAGGGCAGTGAGGGCAGGGAGGCTTGAGGAGCACTGCTGACTTGTTGCTGTGCCACGGTCAGGCCCTAAAAATGTACAGACTCTCATCTGATGTGAAGGTAGACCCTCGATTCAGCTGCAGTGACAGGACCTATGCCACTCTCGTGGGATTTACTCCTTCCTGAGCTGCTTTAGGGTTACAGCTACTCCTCTCCTGGGTTGAGCAACAGCACAGGGCACTCAATTTCACTTTAGCTTCCAGTCAGTCTCTAGTCTGGGTGGCCCAGATTTGACTTTGACTGTAGACCCACAAGATGCAAGTTTAACCTTTGCAATGTTTAAGGATGTAGTCTTCATTTAAATGAAGAGCTGTGTTTTCTGTCCTTAACACATTGCAGCAAACTTTCTCTCAGGAGGTGGTGGATGCCAGTGCAGATGGACATGGAAAGGGCTCTGACAGGGTGGTACCAGGATCCATCCCATCCAGATGTTGTCCTGCTGGTGAGAGGCACCCCAGCCCTGGTCCTCCTGAGTGCAGAAGCAGGTCTGGTACATGTGATATGGCAAGAACAGCTGGTTGAGTTATTGCTCTGGTTTCAGCTGTGGTGGCCTGGAACAGGGATGTACCACAGGGGTCTCCAGTTAGCATCCCTCACACAGCTTGCATGCCTTGTAAAGCCTCTTCTCATTTGTTGACCACCCTTTTCGTCACTGTTTCTCACTCACACTCTTCTCCCAAATAAATGACCCACGCCTGGTCCCTTTTTGCCTCATTGGTGCCTTCTCACAGGTGGGCTTCACGGACAGCAGGAGTCTGGAGATGGTACTGGTAAAAAGCTCTGAGCAAGAGTGTAAAACATCACCATTTTTTTGATGCACAAAGCTAGACTGTGCTCAATTCAGGATTTGTCAAAGCATCTAGAAAATGACTCATTTATTTTGTTCCACTTCTCTAAAGATGCCAGTGTTGGACTACATCCCTGTAGCGAGTGCTGGCCAGATCTTTCACAACATTGTTTATAGCTCGTTTTTAGGCTTGTTGCATGCAGTGGATGCTTGTGTCATTTCGGGCAGCAGCAGGTGAAATACCAAGGAGGGAAAAAGATTAAAACTTCTGGAGGAGCACTCTGCAGCACTGAGCATTGTTGCTTAGCCATGCATGCGGTACATCTAAAAATAACAGCTAATGGAATGGGAAGCCAAGATGATCTGTTGATTTATAATGGCTTTTTTCCTGGTTTATTGCTTGAGTGCCCTGCCCACTGAAATTTGACATCGCAGCCAGACTGCCATTAGATAATCAACGAATACTCTTCTCTCCGTTACTGTATAGCCCTCTGAATTTCTTGGCACGACCCATTCTTTTCTAATATCATCCAGGCAAATTAGGAAGATGGCTTCTAAACTAATCAAGGCATTTTGTTCTCTTCCAGTGATAGTTACTAGACGGCGCGTACAGGCTAAGAAACAGTGTTAGAGATACACGTCTGAATCTGACCTGGATCTAAGAAATGTACTTTAGCTGGATTTATAGTTAGTTTTAGGTACAAGTTTGTCCATTGGTTTGCATCAAGAAACACGGAGATAATAAAATGTAGGTGTCTGGACTTTCGTCCTTTCCAGTTTCAGAATTAATCCTTTAGAAAAGCATTTTGTCACTAGTAAAAGGAGAACATGTGAGTCTATTGATCTCTTTGTATCTTTTTTACTTTTAAAGGCACAGTAGATCATACACTGAGAAAGTAATATTTTATATGGTTTGTAGAAAATAAATCTGTTTTATCACTGCAATAAAAAGGGAGCCAGATGTTTAGAGGAACACGTTCCATATGGAAGAGGCTTAAAGTTGTGGAACTTGCTAAAACCATGCAAAGCTGCAATTATGGAGAAAACAGGAAGACTGCTTCCTCCCTGAACGTACACCATTTCCCAAGGAGGAAGCGAGTCTTTTTTCTGTGCTCTTTGTTGATTTTGAAGCAGAGAGACAACTATTAAGCCATGACCATAAAAGGCTTATGCTTGCAATGACATCAGTGGTAAAACCGCCCTCCTTCCCTCCCCTCAACAACTCTGACTACACTTTTAAGAGACTTCTGTTTCCCCTATAAAAAGGTGGAGGATGCATTGATTTCTTTGTGCTATGGCCAATACGCTGGTTAATACAGGGATACCAGCCCCATCCCTTTCACGACTGTATTTCCAGCTTTGCAGAAAGCCGAGGTGCCTTCTGAATTTCCATGAAATGAAACAAAGCTCCTCCTTAATTAAGTCATTTAAATTCCCTTTACTACCTAAAGCCCCACTGTGCTGAGGTGTGGCCTGCTGCATCCCTGAGTGTGCCTCGCTGCCTGCTGATGGGAGGGAAGTTTGCCGGCTGGCTTTAGCCCAGCGACCAGCGAGCACCAAATGTTTATTGCCTGAAGTGTCGTTGAATGGGAGGAGGAACAAGATGGGATGATGCTACGGAGAGTGAATAATTGCATGTAGTTTTTAATGGGGGCTGAAAGACACCTACATGCTACTGGAGGAGGGCAGTGGTCATCCCAAGGCTCTCCGAGGACCTGTGGTGCTCCTGAGTGAGGTTGGGTGCTGGTCTTGTCAGCAGTTGGGATTTCATCCGAAGCATTTTGCTCCAATCCCTTGGGTCATTCCTTGAGAAAATGAGGCTTTGAATTCCCAAAAGGCACTGAATTTGTCATCTTGCAGCGCTGGGTGTTGTAATGCAGGCAATGCTCCAGCTTCAACTTACCTTTAAGTCAGCCTCTTGTTAGCATAGACTACTCTTATCTGATCTGGAGGTGCCGTAAAGAGACAGGAGGAGCAAAGGAAATCTACTAAATCCTGACTGTAAACCAGAGTTGAATCTTGCACTTACAACATATTCCATGAAGTACTTGATTTCTGCCTGTCATTGTAGCTGTAAGTTTTGAGCACAAAAAGGAGGCAAAATATGACCTAAACTTGATCTTTTGTGCAAATATAACCCAGAAGGCCAGTAAAAAAAAATGCCAAATTGATTGTGCTGCAGCTACCTTTGTTTTTCTGTATATTTTTGTGACTTTGGGGGATTTACCCTTTGCCTTATGAATGCATGCAGTTGCTCCTGCATTTCGTCTCCTGAATTTTTGCTGGGCAATTCTGAGAATGTGTTTGGAAGAAGAAATATTTTCCCTCTTTTAACCCGTGCAGTGGGTATCTTTTCCCTTGTGATGGATTTCCCCATCTTGCTGCTAGACACTGCTGGTTCTTGATGCCATGTTTCATTTCTAACACTGAGCTATATCTGGTGTATATATTTCTAAGCCTCAGGCACCTGCTAGATGGCTGTACCTCCTGGGTGCTATAGGGACCATCTCACAAACTGGTGACCATAATATGTATCTGACATTATAGCAGAGATGGAGAGATGGATGCAAACGATACTATGATATTCTAACTTGATGCTCAAGTGGCTTTTTGAATCACACAGTCACGAGGGAAGGTGTCATTTCAGGAGTCACCACCAGCAGCACCTGACTTTCTTCTGTGCACCACCTTGGTCACACACCAGTCTCTCCTGAGGACACCAATGAACTGGAATCTTTGGGGTCAGTGTAGGAGGATCTGGGCGATGATAAACCAGAAGATCAATCCAGGCAGTTCTTCACTGTGAGGGTGGTGAGGCACTGGAACAGGTTGCCCAGGGAAGTTGTTGATGCCCCATGCCTGGAAGTGTTCAAGGCCAGGCTGGATGGGGCTTTGAGCAACCTGCTCCGGCAGGGGCATTGGAACTGGATGATCTTTAAGGTCCCTTCCAACATTCTATGATTCTATGATTCAGGAGTCATCTTTATAATCACCAGCGCTTGCAGGAAAGGGCTGTGTGTTTGTGGCCTGGAAAGGGGCCAACGTGAAGCGTCATCAACCTCAGCTCAATTTAACTAAGAGCATTTTTGTTTCTAGCTTGTTTTATCACACCCGACCAGTTACTTTCATGGGATTTGGAGTAAGTGCTGCCGCACTTCCAATGCACGGGAAGTTTTGACAGTTCTTTTAGTACTCTTTAACAGGCTTAAGAGATAGGGCAGCGAGGAACCGGGATGACATCCTCTGGAGCACAGGGCTTCAAAGCAAATGGGTTCCCCCCTCCCTCCTCCCTCTCACCCCTCAAAATGCAGCGCCTCGATGACTTTGGAGTTATAGATTTTGCAGCTGCAGTGAAAAAAAAAAAGTGCTGCAATCCGTAAGCAGTCAAGAAATGTTTGTGAGATCAGAGCCAAGAGATCTGTGAAACAGTAAAAGGCAAAGATGCAACAACTTTACTTTAAATTCTCCTGCACGCATTTCTAGACTGTAAAGCTTTTTGGTGGGGAGGAATAATTTTTAAAATCCCCACCTTATCTTCAACTCATAGGGTGAGTTGACCCTCAACACTGTGCTACAGAAGCAAAGTCCATGTAGAGCTTTTTTTCCTTACACCAGCATCTACGCCTTCCCTAAATACATTTCAAAACATTAATTTCCCCTCTTCTACATTTTGATTTTTCTAAACTTTAATGTAGGATCAACCGTATCATTTTTATTTTTCATATAATTTTCAGTATTACCATAAATCAATTCCTTCAAAATTTTCTTTCATAGCCAACAGTAGAAAGTAGAACACAACAATTTTGAGCTCGATTTGTTGAGTTTTTCTATAAATTTCTTTTTACGTATTTGTTGGCTGCTCTGGTAGTTGGGCCTCATTTATGAGCTGAAGCCGTGCTGTTATTAATGTACACATGTAAAGCAGAATGAGTTAAAGTACCAGGCACAATCGTAATTTAAATCAGCAAGTAAATAACTTTAATTTAAATAAAGCTTTTAATTCTTGGTTTGCTCCATATAATTTAGGTGTCTTCCAAAGAAAAAGTTGAAGCTACTGTTTCATAACAACTCAAGTATATTGAGTTGCAGCTAAAAATTGATTTTATACTAAAATCAAAGTGATTTTAACAATTTAGAGTATATATAATGCATACATATTGAAGCCATAGTATACTTTACAACAAATATATTCAGATTTAATGCTATCTATAGTAGATAACATTATGAAATAAAGCAGGTTTTATTATTGAAATTTTTCTGGTAATTTGTATCAAAGTGCATGTGCATGGAGTTGGAATACAAAAATAAATTTAGAACACCATGATAGTAAGTTGCCTGTTAATAACCAAACATGATAGATAATTCAACAATAAGCATGGTAAAGCTAATCTATATTTTAAAGACTACTGGATATATTAAACATTAGGAAAACCATATTTAGGAACAGGATTGGACAGGCTATTTCAGGCCATTTTATCCTTCGGTTTTGAACTAGTGGGTGAAAAAAATCTTGTATGTAATTTTTATTCCTAGACTAGAGAGGGAAACTTTTTTTGCCTTTTTTTTTTTTAAAAAATAATGCTCAAGTGGTGTCTTAGCACTGAGTGAAGTAATTACTGAACTGAACTAAGCTGAAGGAACTGAGAGGAAGAAGTGCTTTCTGCACCTGCAGAACAAGTCACAGCTGTCAAGAGCTGGTTTATCACTTTTGCAAATTCTTGTTCCAGGTGCTCAGCAAGTGACTTCCCCTAAGCCTGTTGGTTTACTTTCTTAAAACCTCAGTAAGAGCATGCACTGCCTGAATACTATTTGTGTTTCATTTCAAGTATAGAAATAGGCTGCTTAACTCTCATGTAAAAGATGTCAAGATTTTAGATGTAATGTAAACAAGTCTATTCTTAAAGAAAAACACACTTTTAAAATTGGGTTAAAACAATAATACTGTCTGAATAAAATAATGACAAAAGTACAAAAATCCTCAATAACTCACATATTCCCTTTAGAAAAGAGAATGAAATAGCACTTTTGTTGAAATCATTCTTTAAAATGTAGTCTTATTTTAGGACTAAATGTACTAGTCAATGTAGTAATTTAGTAGTGTAGTGTTTGGAAGTGTAGTGTAATCTATTGGCTACACTTAAATGCAGTCAATAGAAAGAATGTGTGAGCTACTGAAGAATTTTGTTTCTCCTTTATTCAGTTTATGAATAGATCACTAAAATTTTTATTCAGTTTTTAAAGTACCTAGAGTCCTCTTGGCTATGATATGTAGATAAAATAATAATAATAAAAAATTAAAATGTTACTGCTTTTGCTGGAGGGAATTCAGATGATATTTTGAATTACATTCCCCTCACTACCTGTGGTGAAAGTGAACCCTAAATTCAGATTTTTCTTTGAATTCTTTCATCCTGTAAGAAGTCTTGAACTCATCTGACTATGACAACATCCACCAGGGCTCAGTTCACTACACACAAGGATATCTGTAGAGGTAGCAAGGAAAAGTCCATCTGACCTTGTCCTCATGTCTAGTGGTGACCAGGAGTGGAGATTTAAACCAGAAAATGGGAAATTGGATGCTTGCTCACTTCTGCCAGTTTGCAGTAGTTGCCAACGTAGTGAGACCATATGTGGACACCACTGAACCAGTCCTCTATGAACTTGTCCCTTCGTTTTTTGAACCCACTTCTTCTTTTGACAAAAAGGTCCCATTCTACTCTGCACACAATTTAGCTTGTAGTAAGATGGGTTAAGTGGTGTAAAATACACAAGGTAAATTTCTTCTTTTCACAATGTCATTGAGAGATTTTTGGATGTCGCTGAAGGGCTTGCGTTAATTTTGATAGAGACCATAACATGCAACCTGAGAATGGCATTTGACTAGGAGTACCTACTCCAGCAAGCTTTGGTCACCTTGAAATTGTTTTATAGTCCTACTGGCAATTTTCCAGCATTATTGCTGCCTTCAGAAGTGCTAATTGGTGTGTAGAGGACAGAGTGTGCTTTCAAAAGGACTGAGTGGTGAATTTCCCACTTCTTCGTGTATGAAAGAATTATGGCAAAGGAACTCTTATTCCCCTGTGCTGTGAAACACACAGGCTACAGAGCAGCTCAAAGTACAAAATTTTGGACTGTGATCTAAACTTTCCTCAAATCTGAACCTCAACCAGAACTTTTGCTTTGGTTTTACACGCTATGCATGGGTCTCTTGCTCCAAGTACTGTCAACACCCAGCCCGGCAAGCAAAAGGCGGCAACAAATTAGGGATTACCTGGCATTTGTAGCACTGTTAATTACTTGTGTAACATGTAATGATTTCCTGAGACCTAGCAAGAAGGCCAAAAGTAGCGACTGTGGACTGCTGAAGCTCCAGCTGAGTAGATGCATGTGTCCTCCTTCCTCGATTTGCTGGAGCAAAAAGACTTTTGTCCTTGCTGTCTGAACTGCTGGACAAGATAAAACCAAATCAAATGTAGACTGGAAAGGTAAATTTGATCACTTTTTCTAAAGCATCTAAAGAGCCAACCTGCACTTCTGGCTCTCTAGCCTTCTAATGGGGCACCTCTTTGAGGGCTACCTACTGCCCTTGCAGTGGAGCAAGATCAGCAACAGAGGGGGGAAATGATACATGCCTAAATTTTATCTGAGTGCAATGTCAGATGGGGCCATGATGGTCATTCAGGGGGGCTTGGAAACCCTCCTAGAGCTTCAGCTGTGACCTCTGAGACTCCAGCTCCCCATTAAACTGAAATTATCCAACTGCTCTGAAGCTCCTGGAAGGACTGAGAAGGCAATTAGACAGGCAGGCAGGCAGCACAGTCATATAAACATCATTCCAGTGGGAGACCAGGGTTCTGGATGCCTTTGATTCAGATGCACAACCTGGTTGTTCATGAGGTTTAGCAGGAGTAAATTTAAGCAGAAGAAAATTACCAGCTAATATAAGAGTGAAAAGGTGAGACTAATTGTCCTTGTACCAAAAATTCCTGGTACTTACAGTAAAAGACTCACAGCTTTGCACAAAAGAAGGGCAGTCTCAGAAAAAGGGAGTACATTTTGTTAAAGAATCACTGTTCTTTCTGCTGAAAGGTAGAATGTATTTTTCCGAAGGGTCCAATAATTTGCCTTTGGAGTTATATACCAATGAACTTTGGGAACAGCTATGGAATGGGGGTTGGCGTTGGCCAGCTCTAGTCTGAAGGACATTTTTTTTTAGCAGCTAAGGAAAATAAGTTTTACAGCCCAGGAACAACTCAACAGTTCCTTCCCTGAAGCATAAAACATTCACAGAAATCGGTGGGGGTCCTGGCTGAGAAGGGAGCAGAATTCCTGGTTGAGCTTGTAGCCCCATACAGCACTCTTGGCACATAACGTCCTGCAGATCTGTGCTTGGGCAGGAGAGGGCATGGGATGGTCTTCATGGTTCATGTACTGGTCCTGAACGATGGGGAGAGGTGGGGTGTGATGGTCTGTGCAGACTAACGGTGTTGCACTTGATCTGGACTTGCATTCCCGCACTGCTACCCCAGAGATACATCCACCATACCCACTGGAGAGAGCTGGCTGGTGGAAGAGCTGAGGGGTGGCCTATAGACTCGGGAATGATTTAGCAACCATGCCTGCCCATGGAAAAACACCCAGATTTCAGGCACAGCCAGTGGGAGCTCACACACCAACCCCAAAGAGCCTGAAGAGCAGCTCTGCCCACAGCCTGCACATGGAGGGGATGGAGTCCAACCCTCGTGCTGCTCTTGGCACTGAGCCTGCTTACGGGGAGCGGCGAGAACTAAGTACATATTTAATATAAAACAACCATCGCAAGGCAGTCAACGTTGATCTGGAAAAGAGAAAGACGACTAAAGAAAAGACAGACTGACAGAGAGCCCTGGGGGGGCTCACTGGGGCTTACGGAGAGGAATCGCCCCAGCTTTTAGCCAGGTGGAGGGAGTTTGATGGCAGCAAAAGGCGCCATGTGAACGCCTGCACCGTGCACGCCGTAGGATGCAAGGATGTGGCTGGGTTCCAAAAGGAGTTTGCTTTGTGGCTGTCGATACAGTCCCTTGATTCATGGCTGGGTTTTGTTTCTCTCTTGACTTGTTGTTTGAAACACATGTGCAAACTGGCCAGAGTTTTGCTTTTCGTACTGTTCAAGGATGATCAGAACACAAAGTGCTGTCTCATGAGTTTTGTCGACCCGATTCCCTTCCAGAAATTTGCTCACATCTGATTTTGTTTCCTCTGCCCACTCTCTGTAGACAACTGAGTTTCCAGTGTCATTTGCCTCCTACGCACGCTCATTAACCCATTTCCCTCCACCTCCAATACTACAATGCCCATTTTATCCAATTAATGGTAGGAAATAAGTGGGATTTTTATGACAAGGGTGTGAAGTTCCGTCTGACACTTTGCATCTTTCCAAAGAACAATGCTCTCTTAATAATTATGTTCAAATGACCATTAAGTTGGTGCTGCCACAGTTCTCCCTTCAGTTTTAATGAATATAATAAACAGGAATGAACCTCTGCTATCTGCAGCTGCTGCCATTGTCTGTGAACCGCGCGTTGCTTCAGAGAAGTTTATTTTAGCGTTAAACCTTTTTCAAACAATGTGCAAGAGAGTGAAAAAAAGAAGAAAAAAAAATAAAAAAGGTGGTGCTTTTTTTGTCAGCGCTCTCCTTTCCCAGATGTTTTTGGCATGAGAAACGCTGTAGTACAATTAAAAAGAAGCCTCGTTTTCAGAAGTATTTGGGAAGCAGGACCTCAGTAAAGTCCCAAGCATCTGAGAGTGCTCTGAAGATCTTCAGTGCTGGGGTGCAGTCTCTCCCTGGTTCTATGACTATGCAAATCCCAGCTCTGTCAGTGGCGGAGTATGAGTAACCAAGCACAGGTTTTTCAGTCCTATTCAGAGAAGGAGAAAATCCTGCCCTGACAATCTCCTTGTCTGGGGGAAATCTCTTAAGCTTTTTAAAAATGTCGGTCTATCCCAGTAATGCTTTGCACCTAGGACCCTTCAAGCAGGGCGTTCGAAGCATTTAATAATAATTTCCAGCCCCAGGAACAGACCCGTGTCAAAGACCCCACGAGTCATGGCACATGGTCCTTGCTCTGAGCACTAACATTTAACTGACAGAGCATTGCACGTAGACAAATATTTATTCTCATCTCATCAGAATTGAGTTCTTACTCTGTGTATTTTGACCTTTGAATTTTTTTATTCGATATTCAGACAGAACCAGTGCTGCATATGCTACCTTTAGTGATCATATCCAAGTTAAATTGCTCTTCTGTAAATATTTTGTTTTATATGTGGGTATCTGCTGGAGTCCTGAAGAGTTCTGGACACTGGAAACATTTAGTTTAACATTATTATTATGTACATAGAGCTTTTGCTGCATTGTGATTAAGGTTGTGTCAGCAAGTAACATTTAAAAGCCAAGTTTAGGGACTTATAACTCGCTGAAGAAATTCACTTGGGGCTAAAAGTTGGCTTTTCAAGCAGTTCTGTGGGAGTCAGCCAATATATTTGAATTTCTTGGCTTCTCTTGGCTTTGAGTCACAATGTGACTGAAACATGAGTTTCTTATTTTCTCTGTTTAAAAACTGATCTGTTATCTTCCCACCCATAATATAAGGTAGCCCCAATTGTTAATGTTTGACCTAAAAATAGTTGTATGTTTCTGATTCAGGGGCAGAAAATCGGTCAATTGCAGACAGATTAACTAAATAACCAAACCCACATTGTGTGCTGTTGCTTAGTTTTGTTTCTCTTGAAGATGTCTGATATATCTCTTTGCTGTGACAATTTGTAATATCACTTCCACGGGACTGATCATGAGCATTGTAAGGTGTTTTGAGGATTTATTAATTCCCTGAGGGGACAGTGTACATGCATAGTGTTATTTGTCTTACACATGCATCACAGATAAAAATCCAAATGGTTTCACCTCCAAATGATAGTGTTAGGTGATGACTTTCCTACTATTTGGTTGATTTGGTGGGTTTGGGGTTTTTTTCTTCTCACTTTTATGTCTAAAGGGATAAAAACACTGAAGCCTCTTCTCTCTGAGGCTTTTCAAGGGTTATATTAAGTCTTACAAGAGCCCTGGGAGGCAGATTTTCCAATCACTGATTTTATGAAGCATATGCTGATATCATACCATGAGTAGGTAGCTGTGTTTGCTGTAGCACAACGTACATTACTGCAGGGCTGTACATACACTTATCTTAAATTACTACTGTGGCATTGTCATATGGAAACCTCATACCTTTTTTTGCTCGGAACTAAAATGAAAGCAGGCTCTGATTAGGAATATATAAAATTACTCATTTTCCCTTCATGAAGCTGTTTAAAATATCTTTGGATTTCGATGAGGAGTTGTTTAGAGGAGGATTCAGTCCTCTTGTGGTTATCGTGAAATTTCAGGTTTACCCAAAAAAAACCACCTCTTCAGCATCTTCTGCCAGCATCTGCTGTTCTTTTCCATACAGTTCCCAGACACATCCCCAGCCCCCCCTACATTGATAATCCTGGGGTTTAATGGTCTCCTCTTCAGGAAACCATCAGCTATCTGCTCAGGAAATTGAGGACAGATTCTCTGATTATTTTGAGGACTACATGATCATGTCAAGGATTCCTACTCCTGTTAAGCATGGTCCAAGCTTTTATTGACCCACAGTGGAAGTCTGGCATTGGGAAGAAGTCTTTTGAGGGGAGAGCTTGTCTGTTGGGAGCAGAACTTTTGTTGAGAACTGGCAGTGACGGGAAGGAGGTGTGGAGGATGTGGCTGGAGGGAGATGAGGAAGGCTGCACCTCCCAAGGAGGAGGGTGCCAGGGAAGCTGCTGGAGAAGGAGGTGCTCACAGGGGTCTGCAGAAAAGGCTCTAGAAGTTTGAAGAAGAAGTGAAACACTGTGGCTGAAGCTTCAGCAATTGTTAAGCCCCAGAGAAAACTCTTGCTGCTGCTTTTAGGTTTTTTTTTTTTACTTAAATAAAAAGATATCTTAGAGGTTATCAGCCTTTTAGCTCTAGCACTATCTATGTTATCAAACCCTAACATACTAGAAATGCCTTCCCCAACTCCATTTGTTGATGCTATTGGAAGACATACCTACTCATCCTCTCTTCCCAAGCTGAAGAATTCCAGTTTCCTTCCTTACTATCTTTTTGTCCACTTAGTTGCCTTTTCTCTTTATCTGCATGTCTGTTTGCTTGTCCTTTCCCTCCTGTAGTGCCCTGCACATCTGAGGTGGGGGCTGGAGAGCTGTTACCCTTCAAATGTAATCTATGACCCTGTTTCAAATGTTCTGCTGTAGGTTTCACACAACACTGCTTCTTGCTGTGAGGGAAGAGGCCAGTTTAATATGATTTAGCTCGTTTACATGGTTTGCATAACACAGCTTAATGTTGGGCAGTGCTCTGCAAAGCTTCAGGTTACCATGATCATTGCCACCGTTTCACAAGCCCCAGAAGTATTCACAGTTTGACATGAACACATTCCCAGAAGAGGCTGGAGATATGTGGAGGTTGCAAGGCCACACATTGCGTTTATGGAAAGGAGGAAACATCAAAAACCTTCAGACTGGCACTGTAGTTTTTTTGTTCTCTGAGACCACGGGAAAGGAAGAGCTGCCTCTAAGAGAGCAAGGAAAACCAAAATTGTTGAGTGATCAGGTTGGCCTGTGCCCATCACACTCAGCCTGGTCACCATGTCTCTCACCCTGGCATCAGGGAAGGGTTTGCAGCTGGCCCAGATGCTGGTGCAGGGTGCTGAGGAGGGACCAGCTGAGGTAGTTGTTGATGATAACTCAACTTCTTTGTGTGCCACTTCGATGAAACATTTACCCGTGGCTGTTTGCTGAGATTTTAAGAGCAGTCGGGCAGCAGTGTTTGGTACCCACTACTAATTAGATGCAGTTTGAACTGTGTTGTGGTAATGTAGTGAAAATCTGGCCCCTGCTGTGACATCTGCAGCCAGACAAGTGACACCACCCAGCCTCTGGTCAAAGCCTATGTTTTCAGTTCAAATAACAACTGAAACACTGTAAGGGCTCTTCAGAAAGACAGAGATGTATGAAAAACCATTTCCTATTTTGTCTATAAGGTGTTAAACAGGGCTGAAAAAAGCATGCTTTTTTTTTTTTCAGGTAGGTGCTTTATGGACAGTAAATATACCTTGTGATTTATTTCTATTATTTTAAAGGAAAAGGTATTACTATTCTGTTGAGGAGTTCCATGTTTAAAAACAGAGAAGAATCTTTGTTGTAGAAATTAGCAGATCTGATGATTTGGGAGTCATTTGCTGTGGAACGTGTGAGGTCTTCTTCCTAATTTACATGTTACTGAATTAAAAAAGCCAGCATAAGACTTACATGTAATTCACTAAGATGTTAGAACTGAGTGTCACAAGGTGATTTTTATTTCTTGTCAAGAAGCAACAGTGCTATCTCAAAAGCACAGTTTAGAGGATCTCTAATTCCAACACTCCCAAAAAGGAGCGCAAGTGCCAAAAAGAGGAGAGATCTCATGACTGTTGCAACAGTATCAGAGGAAGTGGAATGACGTTCCCCACTGCCCAAGCTTGGATGAGTCCCTCTGTGAGAGCTTAGGACTGAAAAACAGATTTAGATGCCCAAAGGGTGAGCAGAGAATGGTAATGCAACTAAATGGATGCCATGCTATGTAATGAAATCATACATTCTGCAAATGGGAGATCTATAAATAGTTTTTTAAGGCCTGAAAAACTGCTAAAAGAGAGCTTAGTACCCAGTTATGTGATCCTTCAAGAGCTGCAGCTGTTCAATAGCTTGTTTTGGACCACAGCACGGAACCAGAGGCAGTACATTTTGCAGATGTGCTTCCAACTTCTGTGAACACGTTACTAGAGGTCATTGCAGAGGGTCACTAGTGTACTGCCAGGATGGTGTGTGCTGTAGGTTTCCATATGAGGCTGCTGCCACCACAGGAAGACACTCAGTCTGTTGGCTCAGAGTGTAACTGGCCTCCCAGTTTCATCTTTGGAGGTCTGTGGTCCTCAGCATGCTGGCAAGGTGGCAACTGCCACAGAAACGACCGCCACCCAGTCCTGTAATGGGCTGACCACTTTGCCTAACATTGATAGTTAATAGCCCCTCTCTCCCACACGGAGTGCGGCGTGGGGTAGAACAGTTGTGCTGTCTCGCTGCAGCGACCATGGAGCACGTTCAAGCATTGTTTGGTGCTGAAAGCTGCCTCCAATTAACCCAGCTGCACCTCCTTATTAGGAGCGGAGACTGGGCTGCCATTTGACATGATGCTAACCACAGCACTCCCGCCTGCCACCAGCCAGAGAATTTGGTGTGTCCTAGCCACATCGGCTCCACAGCCAGTTGGACTCTCTTTCAACAAGATTTAACCTCCTCCAGCCTAGATCTGCAAGGAGGTTTAGTTTCCTAAAGGCATAGAAAGCAACGAGAATTAGGAGGTCTTTAGTCAAATCATGGAGTCATAAAATAGTTTGGTTTGGAAAGGACTTTAAAGATCATCAAGTTCCAACTGCCCTGCCATGGGCAGGGACACCTTTCAGTAGACCAGGTTCCTCAAATCCTGTTGACACCAAAGAGACCTAGATGCCAACTGGTGTGGAGCTTTTGTAAAGACCAAGTCTGTTGAAGTCAATGGGACACGGACACCAGACTAGACTCTCTGGGTGCTCTGGTACCACCTGACAGTCTCCCATTCGCATTGTAGGTTCCCCTATCTTTTTGGAACCTGAGGGATGTCATTCATGATCCCTATCTGACTTAGCAGAAATGGTTGGAGGGCAGCACTGATGAGTGAAGCTGGGCACCATCACACCTTCAGCCATTGCAGCTGAACCCAACCTTTACCATGCACCAGCACCACCAGCTCCCTGTGGCTCCAGGTCCAGCAGAGGGCCACCAAGATGATTAGAGGGATGTAGCNGCGTAAAGTGAACTCCAGTGTGGGTTGTATGTCAGGAACACCAGCACTGCTCCAGAGCCACAGCCCTTGGCTGGCTCAGGGGCCGTGCAGACAGCTGGCTGTGCCAAATTAGCCCTGCACGAATTATCAGAGTTTATGACTCAAAGCTGGAAGGTCCTTTTGCAAATGGGACCATGACTTTGACGGAACTCAGGGGCTTTTGTAATGTTAAACCCAGGCGGCTTGGCTGGGTCTCACAAAATGGGCTCACACGTGCTCACGGGGATGCTCCCCGTCACGGCGAGCGCTGGCGGCTCCCGCGCTGGAAAACTCATCTGAGAGCAAGAGCAAAATGCTGCTGGCCGGGGAGATGGCTCTCAGTTGTGCACCTCCACCAGGCATTTGGCTGGCCCCTTTAAAGCTTTCAACCCATGGGTGCCTTACCTAGAAGGGTCCTGCCATGGAGAAAAAAAAAAAAGGCTGGCTTTATCTTCTGCAGACACCACGCTCTGTCCCTGGGAAGAGGCTGCCAGCCCTGCAGAGGTGCTGGGGAGTTCAGCGTTCAGGCAGGGCTCAGCGTCCATCTCTGAAGCTGGAAAGCACATGAAACCAAATTACTCAGATTTTCCCATCTGTGCACATGTGCTTAGCTGGTGTTAAATTATCAGTGTAAAGGCCTAGTAGCTTTGTAATGTACACACAGAAAGATTCCCACAGATTTTTCCTTTCTTTTTTTTTTTTTTTTTATTGAAGCCAGCTGAGTAAATTCATAGGAAGTTGTAACAGGACAAGTGAAATCTATACCCACATTCTCTGGGAATCCAAATGCCTTTAACACATACTGTATTTCATGTGAAATTTATTTTAGAAGACACCAGAACAACATAATTTTTTCGTCGCTGTGTTTTAAAGCTATCACTTTTGAATGAAATAAGGTGACAAGAAGAAAAAGAAAACGTGAAAATCCCAGAACTTGATACCCTTCTCTCCCACTTTAAGAGAAGAGATTAACTTCTCCGTTTTTCTGGGTCACTTTGAAATTTATTACTAATTACAGAATAACTTTAAAATGCAGACCCAATTTAAACTACCATGAGGGAGAAGCAGCTGGAATGACTTAATTTACTTTGGAGTTGGGTGCTGTCTTGTGCTTATTCTCTATTCTGTCTCAGAAATCATTGCAGTGCCATTGCGTTTAAATAAAAAACTATTTCTGTTTGTGGCAGGAAAGCGCTGTCTGGGCACCGCATGAGCAGGGTCCGTGGGGCTGGGGGAGCTATCTGATAACCTCTGGGGTCGTCAAGCTGCTGAAGAGCAATGACCACACTGATCTCCATGGGTTTAGCAGACCTGCCATCTGTGTGGTCGTGCTGGTGAGCAGCCCGGTGGTTGGCAGCAGCTTGTCAGTCCCAGCATTGGCAAGGAGATGGTACCACGGCAGCCTTTACCCGCTTTCTAGCCCAGCTCCGCTGCGTTTTGTGCTTAGCCTCATAAAAATCTGGGAGCCAGACCTCCAGCTTGTTTGAGGCAGGGGCTGATTTATGCTATCTGAGGGATCTGAAGGTTTTCCCAGTCAGTTCCTCATTTGTAAAATAAACTGAGCAGAGCTTAATGAGATTTTGTGAGATTACTTTGGTGAGCCCTGCATCGGGGACAGTAACACTTAGCCTGCAGCAACAAGGGCTGATGCTGTCTGTGCTGCCTGCTGTGATGCAGAGATGGGGCAGTGGACACTGATGGGAGGAGGAACTGCACAAAACAGCATTTCCTTGGGGCTGGCACTGCCTGCTCGTACAATTTGCTATGGGGATAATTACTCAGAAGGGCACAACCCTTCTCCCATCGAAGTCAATGTGATGTCCTACACCAGGATATGAGTCTGGGTTTTTCAAAAACAAATGGTTTCTGTATTCGTTCTGAAGTTAAATCATTTGTTACTCAACCACATGAAAACTGTAGATGCCCCTTAATACTGCAGGAGCTGCTTCTGCAAAATTTTGCCCACGAGTCACTGTGCTACTGAGCTGTGAGAAATTCCTTCCCTGAGCCAGAGCTGCAGGGCTGCGCTCCAGGTGTTTCGCGGGGTGGCACATTTCCAAAAGTGCACATACAACACAGGGACATGTCCCACTTTGTGCAGACAACTAGACCTGCTCTTGCTGGGCTCCTGACCCCTTCTTCTACTGAACTGGAGCAGAAATGAACTTTAGCAGAGCCGAGTTCAGCCTTTGAGCCCTGGAGCTCCTCAGCAAACATAGCTTTAGTTGGCGTGTTCAGCAAACACAGATCCGACCCATTCTCCGACACATTGTCCTTCATCAATGGTATTGCTTAATGAGAAGCCTGATTTTGAAATCACCCATCTTCCAAAAGAGCTCTGTCCCTGCATGCTGGCCATCACATACATATCCAGCAAGGATTCCCTGCTGCCTTCTAGAAAGAAATTTAAATTAAGGGAGGACAAGGCAATGATATAAAGGCTTTAACTTGTAAAATAGTTGTTGCTTTGTGGTAGTTGAGGTTTGGTTTTGGAGGCTAAGAAAACTTGTTTGTGATTGCCATAAGAGTCCAAGATGCCATAAGGATCTGCCCTGCAGATTTGTGCTCTCGTGTTGAATGCCTGTGAGTTTCCCCAGGGGCAGGGGGAATTGGTCCTTCATCTTTCACAGAGGCTCCCATGCTTCAGTCCCCCAGCAGAGTGTGGGGTTTCCCTGTGCATGCATGCTCATGGCCATGCGTGGAATAAAACTTTATATTTTATGATAAATTTTGCTCATTTGGGAAACTTGTGATGGTCATTGACATTGGCCACGTTCCTTGTGTAAGGAACGGATGAGCATGTGAACCAGGAGCAAGGCCTTCATAGGTCTGATTTCCAGCAGTACCACTCATCTCTTCTCTTGGGCTTTACCCCCACGCCAGCTCTTTTCACAATGCCATGTGCCATCTTCTTCCCACATTCTCTCCTGGTTGGCTTTTTCTGCTGTATATTCCCTGCTCTGGGGACCAAGTGAGACTTTTGTCTTGGGTGAGGGAGCTCAGCACCAGACCGGGTCAGAAGAAAATGCAGGAAACGGTGCTTTTCTGCTGGAATTCCCTGACTCAGCGAATCCAAGCAGCCTCGCGGAGAGGCTTTGATTTCGGCACGGTTCTTCTGGAGTGTGGTGGACTCCCCGCCTTCTCTCCTTTCATTCCCCTGCTTCACCAGCATCCAGGATGGAGCCAGCTCTCCCGGGCTATCTGAGGCCATGAATCCTGGCCAGCCCCACAGTCCCTCTCCTGGCTCATTTTGAAAAGTGTAGGCTTTCCTTCCAAATCCCTCATGAAAATCCAGTTTCCAAAGAGCGAAATCCTCGCCGGGGCTGCCCTGCTTCTCTCCACACCGTGCAGGATGGGACCTTTCCACACTGATGTCTGGGCTTGGTCCAGCTTTCAGAGGCTTCATGCCCTGGAAGGGCATAGGTTTGGCAGGGCTTGCACGCTGCTCAGCGCCGCTGGCTCTCACGCAGCCATCGTGACAGCCCTAATCGTGTTGACAGTCTGACGGGGGGCTGGACCTCCCCAAAGGGGAACAAATGCAGGTATAGGCAGGGGATGCTCCCTCCTTTCTTCCCCCACATCATCTCTTGCAGATTCTTCATCCCCCTCCATGCAAAAACCACTCTAGAAGTCTTTTTGCTCTTCTCATGGAAATATCGGTGGCTGCAGCCTGTCCCTGTTGGAAAAAAGAAGAGCTCGGGGGCTGGGAGGCATTTTCCCCTCATGCTGTTTGTAAGGGAGCTCTGTTCCTGGGGAGAGGTTCCTCTCTCCTCCATCTCTCTCAGCAAGGGGACAGGATCAGGCCCTTTCAGGTAACAGTAAAAAATGGACTACATGACCTCAGACTCAAGGGTTACTGGCTTTTGGTTGGGGGTTTTTAGCTTGTTTTGGCTTTGTGTTTTGTTTAATGAGGTCACCCATCACCCCAGTGTCTGAGTGTGCATCCCTGGGAGAAACCATCTGGGGCAGTCGTTATCCCAGCAAACAGAGATACCTGGTCACGCGTGCCCTAGGAGGAGCGTACCCCATTTGCTATTAGAGAACTGCTTTTCATGCAGTACTTTCTTCCCTCTGTCAAATGCTAGGAACTGAGAAGGTCACAGGGCTGATTATATTGGCTGTATGTAGGCAGCATTCAGGCTTCCCAGCAGAGCTCTGTCAGTGCAGTTCAGGCCTGACCATAACTCCCCTGAGCTAAATCTGTCATTTACGCTTAGTTTTCTGTCCATGAAAAATATTTACTGGGGCTCGAGTTAAAGTTGCCAGATAAAGCCTTTGTTTTACCCAATAGTCTGATAGTTAAGGGAGCTTTCTAGGATGCAAACAGAGGTATTCATCCTAATATACTCATGGCATTCAATAAAATAAAACCTCTCCTAATACTGCAGAGGAGCTGAAATCCTCAGGTGCTCCCTGTCTAGCTTAATAACATCATCACTGACTTTTCTTGGCTTGTCTTCTTCTTGAAGTGAAACATGCCAAAATACTAATGACAGGGGATTTTTAAAGAGTTGGTGATTTGTTGCATTGGAAAATGGACAAGTGCGGAAGAAAACAGTTTTGGAAAGCTCACACAGATCACCAGCCTCCCTCCAAGTTTTAGCTAAGACCTTGTAAAATGGACTGTCAAGGTTATCAGCTCGTGGACAATAAACAGTTCAGGAATGCAAGGTTTTGCAGGGAAGATACAGCTCTAAAATATTTGCTGGGAAGACCTTGAAAGAAGTTAGGTTTGAAACCTTCCAAAGATAAGCAGCCATAGCAATAGTTATTATTTACATGTAGCTGCCATCCCTCTTTCTTTTACAGGGGAGGAATCACTTTGCAAGAATTTAAAATAAAAGCTCATATAGAGATGTCACTGGGGACTCAGAGAAAATGCTGTGCACTCAGGGCTGCTGCCTAAATCTGGTCTAAACCAAGGTAGTCCAGTGGGTTTGTTTTGCTAGGGTGTTAATAGTCTCTGGTGAATCTTTCAGGGTAAATTGTTGCCACCTCAGCCATCCACCCCATCGCCGTGGAGGGCTTGTCCTCTTGAGGAGCTGAGTCTGGAGAAAGGAACCTCTTCTCCCACCCCCTGCCCCCAGTGCCCCAGCGGGGGTGAACTCAGCCCCCGATACCAGACTGTGGGGTGGGCGGCCAAGGCATCCACCCGCATTCCCATCCATCAGCTTGTAAAGGGAAGGGATGAGATCCCAGTGAGACTCTTCTCTTACACCACCCCAGCAAGATTCAGCAGAGCCCATCTGCCAAAGCCCTCAGTGCCTGAGGTTCACCATATAAAAAGGATTACAGAGATTTCTAGCTTGAAACAATTTTATTTCAACTCTTGTAAACCTACACTTTGTATGTCAAAACCCCTCTAAGAACATCTAGAAATTTGGGGGTGTTTTTTCTCCTTTCTGTCTTTTGCCTTGTGACATGTTTGTTCTGAGATCACCTTCTAGGCATCTTCTATTAAAATATATGTGACAAGCACCAGATCCACTTTCACGCAGCTGTGCAGTATGTTATTTTTCATGCTAATGCACTGTTACAATTCTACTGAGTGCAGTTATCTAGAGATCAAATTCACCACATGTGCGCTGTGTTTTTTGGCTACCAGGTCAAGAGCAACAGGGAGAAGGAAGCAATGCTCATGTGTTAACTGTTCGTGTTGCCTTCGTGAAACATGGGCTTAATTTTCAGGCAGTCAGAGGAGCTTTTGCTTTGCCCACCTGCCCTTTTGGGTTTTTGTTTTTCTGTCAGCACAGCTGACTGCTTCATCAAGATCTAAGACCAAACGGACTGTTATTACATGAGACAGAGTCACTGTCTGCCACCAGGAGATGATTTAATGTTATGTGATACACAACCTTACTCTGTGCCCCCCTACTGTTTCCCACACAAAAATCATTCTCCAACTTGCTTTGCTGTCAGGTTTCACCTAGGAGAAAATTTGAGTCACTGACTACAGCAATGACAGCAACCAGAAGTAATGATTAAAGACCTCCTTGTCATCCTTGTGCCAGATAGTCATGGGTGAAACAGGCTTACGAAGACACATTCAAATCTTATTTACCCCAAGCCCAGCGGCTGAATTCTGCCTTATCTAAGATGCGTGCAGTACACATCAGGACTGCATTCAGGAGTTGCTAAAATAGCCCCAGACATCAAGCTATGCTGTTGAAACAAGGAGGAAATCCCGGCTTTGCTGAAATACTAGTTGTCAGTATGGTCAGAGTCCCGCTCCAGATGGCTCCTAGAAATACAGGGGAAAATTTTAGGGTTGCAAAAAGGTCTCAGAGCGACAACATACAAGCAATGCAGTCTGTCCCTTGTATACCAAATCCCTCTTGCAGCTACTGGTTTCTTTCCTGCCACCTGAGCTAAGACCTGCCACCAAGTCTGGTGGCCTTTCTCAATCACAGGCTTCTTAGCTGAATATGAACCAAAGTTGCACTTCTTTGGGGTGAGGAGGTTTGAAGCCTTATTCACCGATATCGGCCTTTGAAGAGAAATTATTTCTCCCAAGCACTTGCCCCATTGCTTTCCTCAGGGAAAAGGGCATCTAGAAACTGCCTCCACCTTCTGGAGAGAGTTTTATCTTTTGCAGCTTCCACTGCTTTGTTATTTCTTCAGGTATCAGGAGAGATTTTTCCTCTTTCCTTTTCATATTCTCATAGCCACAGATTCATGCACCAAGTCAGTGGAAACTATTTCCCAGATTTTTCTGTGACTTCTGGATTGCTGAGTGTACAAAAAGATGCCTTTTAAGTTTACTCTTGATAAAAAATCATGTCTTGTTCCTAAGTTAATTATTTGAGAATGTCACAATAATAAACTTTGGCTTCTTAACCTTTTCCAGAAATGATGCCAAGACCAAATCCTGAGGCTGCTTTCTAGCTACTGATTAGTAGCTAGAAATCTGACCTTTTCTGTCTATGTAGAAAACAGAGGTGGTTATGCAGCTCTGCATGCTGCTAGAGTCAGCTTGATTACAGCTCCATCTTTCTTTCCAAGGAACGTTAGCCCTTGGGTGTCTTGGTCTGTCTTCCTTTTTTCTTTTGAAGAAAGATACAGACCTGAGCTAGACTTTGAAAAACTTCAAAATACCACAGCTGCTCGCAGATTAGTTAGGCTCCACCTTTGCCTCTGCTCATTTCTTACCAGTTGCGTGCTTACTGCTGTCATGTCTGACCACTTTTGAGCAGTGTGTTGTGCAAAGGGGACTGTCCCTTGGTCACGTGCTGTGATTTCTGCCAACCTCTTCCAGGAGAAGAGAAGTGTCAGTGGTTGAGAGCTTGGGGGGGAGTTTAATTATGGTTGTTAAATGTGCATGCCAACATGTACATTAAGCATCCTCCCAAGATTAGGTTGAAGAACAGCATCCTGCCTATGGAGAAGATGGTGATGAGGTCTGTGATACTCGATAATCACTGGGAGGTTTGCACCACCCTGTGTACTAGACCAGGAGTACGTGCCATCTCCTGCTCAGATGCGCTTGTGCAAGGAGCTCTGTCTTGCAGAGGAATGAAGTTGTCAGGAGGACTCAGTTTCACCCCAAGACCCGCACTCCACGCAAAGCTGCTCTGCGGTGCTGAGCTGGCAGCAGCGACTGTGCTGAAGAGCTTTGTTTATCACGTTGTTGTGCTTTAATTATTACTCAGACTCATAATTATGTGTTCTTCAGGAATGATGGGGCTTGGGACTGTCAGTCAAAATTTGTTACGATGAGTGATGTTGTTTTCATCACAGTTTAGCTAATGCCAGTGAAGACGTTCCAAATATTGTTGTGTTTGTCATATGTGTTTTACAGTTTAAAGGTGATTCCTTTATGCTATTATCCCCCTGCCACTGTTGCAGAAATAGTGTCTTCTTTTTAAGGTGTTTGGAGTCATCTGCTTAGCACTGAGCTGATGACAGCTTTGTATTTGTCTCTGGAGGCTGCCTGAAAATTAACCCCTCCATATTTAGCTCATGGCGAGCCTTGTCAAAGCCTCTTCTGGGAGGTGGAATGGTGGTACAGTGGGGCTTGATGGACCTGTGCTGACGAGGCTGAAAGTTCAGGGCCGTCTTGCCCAACATTATCTATTCCTGTAGGCTGAGGTTTGCAAAAATCAGGGTGCTGACAGACAAAACCCTGATGAAGTTCGCTGCAAAAATTAAAGCATCTCCCACTTGCAGCTCTCTGCTGACTCCTGTCCCACGATGACCAGACCCAGCTCAGCACTGGCATGATGGAGCCTCTGGCTCAGCATCTGTGAGTAGGACTAGTTTTCATCTGTCCTTCAGGCAGAGCACCCCTCCTATGGTCCTCTCCATCCAGCTTGGTGGTGGAGCTTGTGGCTGAGGGA
The DNA here is from genome assembly GCA_013400375.1 of Thinocorus orbignyianus. Taxonomy (NCBI): domain Eukaryota; kingdom Metazoa; phylum Chordata; class Aves; order Ciconiiformes; family Thinocoridae; genus Thinocorus; species Thinocorus orbignyianus. Next base: position 368,488 of record VXBW01006960.1, read on the forward strand.
AAAGAAAAGCTGGTGACAATGTCTTGAAACTCCTGCTACCGTGTGCTGAGCAGCTGTGACTCAAAACCTCTTTTGGCTCTGAAACCGCACACGGCTGCACCTCGGGAAGCAGCAGGAGCTCGCAGAGTGCTGAGCACCAACCCCTGACATCCACAGGAACTCACGGGGTTAGCATTTATCTGCCCTAAAGCAGAAGAGAAAGGAGGCTGGTCTCGAAGTGCCACAAATGTGGAATTACTCATCAATTTTCAGAATGTAATTACTTCTCAGTTAATGGAGTCTCTTGAAAAAGCTCTGGACACTTTTGACAGCCATAACTAGTGAAGTTGCTTCTGTGTTACCAACCAGAATTTTGGTCCTTAATACATTTAGATTGTGAGCAAACCCACAAATGCTCTGTAAAATGTCAGCAATTTGCGGCATACCTTTGGAATTCATACCCAAACCAGTTTTGCACTGTAGGTATGATGGATTAATCACCATTTTATTCTGCATATAAGCAAAAAATTTTTCAAGTCAGTTCTGTGCTGCAGAGGAAGTCAGCGGAGCTTTCCCTGTAACATGAGTAATGAATCTTGGCTGGGATGAGCATTTTGGAGCCACAGTTCTGCAAAAATTCAAATCCCTGAAGGAAGTACGGTAGCATGGAGGCCTGCAAATAATGGATTACAATAATCCCACCAGGAAGTGATAATGGCATGTTTAAATATTTGCCTTAGTTGATTGTAAATTATGTCCTCCTAAAAGGTGTTTGTCACTGTCGTTAGCTGTTAGCATCTTCTAAATGCTTTACCAGCTGTGGCGTTGTTCACAATGAGGACTCCATCTCTACCAAGCACATCCCAAGTTTCTGAATAGGATCAGATTAGTTTTCCTAGAGTTTTTATTCTCCTGATTAAAACCAAACCAAAAGCCTGTGGTGTCAATCTGGAGTATTTTCCTGATCAACACAGAGCATGCAAACCATGAAGGGAAATTGTGGCCATCTAGAGGTCTGCATCTCACCAGAAGCTGAAATGAAATCAGATTCATCTGGAAAGGGAGGGATTTTGTTGCCCCGTGCAATACCACCCCGTTTTTTAATGCCCTCAGCTCTGCAGAGTCCCAACCGAAGGTGGGGATGGCTCTGATGAATGGGAACAACCCCTGTATCAGCAAACAGCGCTGGCAGTTTCCCAATCAGAGTCCTGTCAAGCCGAGCAAGCTCACAGCCTTTTACATCTTGCAAATTCCAAGAGGGATTAAGTCTTCATTGTCAGTCTGGTGAAGCAAGTTGAAACTCAGCTGAAGTTTTAAAGAAAAAAAGAAAGATCCAACAGTCTTCAGCAGAGGTAGCAGGCTAGGAGAGAATGGGATTTAAAACAGAAGCGCAGCCAGAAATCAATGGAGCTTTTATGGCATCCCTCCTCATTTATCTATAAATCCCATTCTTTCAGCTATTTAGGCCTTATCTCCACACAGAAGCTGAATTAGTTTTATTTTGTAAACCAATTTAGGAAAGCTACTGCAAAGCCCCATATAGATCCCCATATTTCGGTTTTAGAGTGGCTGCAGAGGTTAAGCTGGCACCTGAAACAAAACCTCAGTTAAAGTGGTACTGCTTGGGCTTATCTGCATGGAAGATACAGCAAAATAACTTAAATGTGAATTTAAAGTGTTTGAGGTAAAACCTATTAAACCCCTGGGTGGATGCTTTTATTCAGACATAAAGGAGCCTTTAGTTTGCTTGATTCATTCCTAAAGCAAATTACAGTTACTTTATTTCTGAATGAAACCTTCCATATAAGGATTTAATGTGCTTTAACTAATCTACTTTAAATTCACATCTGTAATTTGGCTTAGTTTCCTATGTATACAAACTCTCTGTGTGTGTAGTTCAGGTCTGATGTGCTGGAAGAGGAAGGAAGAAAAATTTCTTCACTAAACTATGTGAAAATTAGTTACCAATTTCTCAGTAAAATGAAACAAAAGACCCAGGTATCTCCAAAGCATCAGTCAGCCAGGTTCTTGCAGCCCTATCAGTTTTATATCATTTGAAGATTGATCCTTATGCCTGTGGTTTGCATTGCTGTTATTCCCTGCTGAAGATGAGTTCCAAGTATCAAAAAAAAAAAAGAATTTCTGTCAATCGAAGTATCAAGCAAAGCATTTCTTGCCTTCTCGCACATTCAAGCTGTCCTACCTGAAGGCAGCTTTGCTCCCGAGGCAGAACTCGTAGCTGCTCTCGTGCTCCTTAGAGCATTTTATTTCTCCCTCCTCCAGCTCAGGCAGGAGCTGTGTAACAAGGTCCCTGCTCGGAGCTGTTAATGATTGCACGGGGCTCTTCTGCTTGACGAACTTTCGCTTTCACCACGTTCTCAATGACAGGATGTGGTTTGCTGTGTGAATGTAAATCAGAGAGGAGGATCTGGCCCAGTAGGTTTTCAACCCACTTCTGAAATACTCCAGGGTCTTTGGCTGCATAGTTTATCTGGCTTTTTTTTGGTTTTGTAGTTGTTGTTTTTTTTGCTGCTGCTGTTTGCTAGTGCTGGGTTGACGGCTGAACACTCATCAGAGCATTTCCTACCGCCTAGAAATTAATCTGCTAATTCAGGGGAACGTTCATTTACGGAAACATCCTCTCCATGACAGCGATTATTGAAGGCATTACAGGAAAAGGTGCAAACAAACCAACCAAATAACCTTCAGGCTAGACAGTTCTGAGCAAGCCTGCCAAAAGGTACTTTGTGTTGACTGCTTGAACATGCACCTGCATCTACTCGTGTAGCGTTGCAGCAGAATTAGGCTGTTTAATCAATTGCTATAGAAGATGCTGCATACAGAGATACAGGGCTCTGATGATTATCTTCTTCTTTACAATTTAGAGGAATGGGAATGAGAAGATAAGAAATTAAAACTGGTCTGAGAGGGGAATCAGGGCAGCGTTTGGGTATTCTTATTCTAAGCGACAGGCATCACACTTGTTTGAAGACCACAGGTGAAAACTGATGCTTATATTCCTGACTTCTTTTCCCTCTGGTGCGCTGGCCGGGTGGAAGGCAGCCAGTGGCTGGAATTATACGCCTACATTTGTCTCCAAATTATCAGCAAAAAAAATAGGCATAATTTAAAAATTTCCAACGTATGTTAAAATAGCTAGGTTTGGGATTTTTTTCCTCATCTCTCCTCTGTTACTTTCTCTCCATCTGAAGTTTCATGCTATACTGATACTCTGGGTACTTTAAGCAATGGCAATAGCCTATACCACAGTTGTCTGTCTTCCTCCTCTAGCAATTAATTATTTTAGAATTTTTACTTTTTTTTTCAGGTATGTTTGCAGCCGGTGCTGCACTCTGATTGTGTGAAAAACCAAAGTATTGGTCTTAGGGGCTGAACCTGTGATGTTGGCTTACTGGTCTCTGTAAAAGCTTGAAACGTTTCTTGGTTTTTTCTTTCTCATTCCTGACTCCCATTTGGACATGCTGTGCCCACGTGGCATCTCTGGAAACTTATTAGATGACCAAATGTACTCACTCCTCTAAATTTCTTCTAATAGATGCACTGTAAAGGCAGTCTCATTTGACTTCCAGTGTAGTGTAAATGGGTACGACAGAAGTCTACGGCAGAAGTGTGAGTCTAATCTCTGCTACAATCTGCACAAGCCTATGGGGGAGGTGGATTTGGGCTCATTCGAAGACTGCAGTGAAGTTGCTGTTTTACACTGTGAGATACTTTCCTAAGAAAAGATGCTGTTCAGTGAGCATGGCTGCGTGTAAGTACACATTAGGAGAACCTGTCGAATACAGGCTGAGGGAGCTGGGGCTGTTCAGTCTGGAGAAGATAAGGTTCCAGGGAGATCTCATAGCAGCCTTCCAGTACCTCAAGGGAGCCTACAGGAGAGCTGGAGGGGGACTCTTTGTCAGGAAGTGTAGTGATAGGACAAGGGGTAATGGTTTTAAATTGGAAGAGGGGAGATTTAGATTAGATATTAGGAAGAAGTTCTTTACTGTGAGGGTGGTGAGGCACTGGAACAGGTTGCCCAGAGAAGCTGTGGATGCTCCATCCCTGGAAGTGTTGAAGGCCAGGGTGGATGGGGCTTTGAGCAACCTGCTCTAGTGGGAGGTGTCCCTGCCCATGGCAGGGGGGTTGGAACAGGATGATCTTTAAGGTCCCTTCCAACTCTAACCATTCTATGATTCTGTGATTCTAACTCAAAGTTTATCTCCAAGCCTTTGAAATCCAGCTATGATCTCAGGAAGATCAGTGATAAAATGACCTGCAATGCAGCCCACAGCAGGCACGTTCTAATTTATGTCCTGTCTGTCCTGATCTGTACCATGCAGTTACTCTAGACATCTCCTTCCCACTGCCCATCCACAGCACATTGCTCACCAAGTGTTTGGACAGATGCCACATTTCACCTTGGAGGGAAAAATGAGGGAAACCCTTGTTCTCTGCTCTCCAACTCACTCGTGAGGTACAGGATCTGGGAGACAGATTTCACCTGCAGAAAGAACATTTCCAGCTCCCGTGGTCGGCCCGGACCTGGGGAGAGGGGAACTCCCATTGAGATCAGGGGAGGGATCAAAGAGCGGGGGTTTGCCCGAAGGGAGCTGCGGGGCAGCCCTGCTGTGGGTGATTTCACACCTGCACATTCCCATAGCTGGCAATCAAAGGCTGCATGGCCTGGAGCTGAGAGGTGTCTTTCTGTTGCCAAACTTGTAAGTTCAAATAGAACTGGAGCGGGATGTTGATTTTTCTCAGATTTTTCTATACATAACTTTTCTGTTTGTCTCAGCTACATGAATCACGGTCTTTTCAGCCTCTAAGTAGATTCAAGCAATACAAAGTATTCTCAGCAGGATTTGCAGATGGTGTAAGTCAGAATAAAGCCATAGAGCCAAGGATCAGGCCCATCACGCTTTTAAAAAGTCAGATGTTTTCTTATCAGGAAATAAAACCCAAGAGGTCCTGATTTACCATTCCCCTAGCTTTAAGCCAGTACATTTCCACTGAAATCAGCTGTAAGTAAATCACTACATTGACATGAAGTTGAAGTAACGTGGGTATAAAACAGTTTTCTTCCACATTGTCCTGTCTAACTTTAATGATACCTTGGGCATAGTGGTTTGAGCCAAAAAAAGCACTCACTACAGATGATCTTTAGTCGATGCAAGTTTTCAACATCCTAGTCTTTCTATTGCAATATTTTAATTATTGTTTACTTTATTTAATTACTGTTTTCCTTGCTAATTCTAAATATACATCTTTCCTCTCTACTGCAAAGCTTTTGGGATTTTTCCAATCAGTCCAGTATCAAAGAACATTTACAGTCTTGTATTTAAACTTCTCATGCTTGTAAACTAAAACCTGTGCAGCCCTAAGGCCAGGGCTTTGGCTGTGTGTTGTAGGTAGCTGATTTTTGCTAATGTACATGCTAGTCTTTTAGCTAAAGTTCTTTTGCACAAGTGAAAATCTTATCATAAAGTTTGATGTTTACATTTTCTGATTTGGATGAAAAGATAAAAACTGAAAAATCTGAAGCTGATAAATGAAATTTCTTCATCCTTTCCCCCCCTTTTTTTTCTCTTTGTTCTTTTTTTTCTTTTTCTTTTTCTATGTTATCTCTATGAAAGGGGTGTGAGAAGAAAAGTGTGAATACCAAAAGCCTTTCTGTTTCATGTTGGGAAAAAAAGAACTTTGTTATTCTACTGAACATGGGAACATTTGGGAGATAATAGTTTTCTTTTGCAGTAGTAATATATATATATATATGTCTCATGGAGCTGAGACACCTCCAGGCTCCTGAGGCACTTCAGGAGTAACTTCACTCTTTCTCTGATATTTTGCAGGATGTTTTTTTGTTTGAAGAACTCAAGGCACTTGCTATGAAGGAGATCTTTAAGACTGTACCTGGTGGGGAAGCCATGCATTCATTAAAGCACATGAAGTAAGACAGAGGGGGGTGGCATCATTGAGGTGCTCACATGAGTAGAAATGCAAGCTGTCAGATGAGTAAGGAGTAGCAAGTGATGTGGTGGGACAGGAGGGCTCCGGGAGTGCTGAGGACCCTCTGTCTACACCTGTGTGTGTTATGGGGTGTTTTGCTTTGGACTAAGTCTTGTGCAATCTCATGGGCTTAATGGCCTGCTGGCAGTTGCACACAATTAGGTGTTCCTCTGGAGCACAACTTTTGAGTTCATGTCACTTGCAAGGATGAGTTTGTGTGCTCTGGGACCACGCCATGGTGTGAGATAACCTGTGGGAAGTGGAAGAAAAGAAACAGGTTCACTTCACGGGAGTTCACCCTGTCAGACGTAAAACACGTGTACAGGCATTCCTGCAGTCACAGAATCACAGAATTTTCGTGGTTGGAAGGTGCCTCTAGATCATCAAGTCCAACCATGCACACACACACACAAAACAACCCCAACCACAAAAAAACAAACCCCACAAAACAAATCACCCAACCCAACAATCTTGGCCACTACTGCATACCCTGAAGCACCGCATCTACACATTTCTTAAATACCTTCAGGGATGGTGACTCCACCACCATATTCGGGGGATTTGCTGCAGCCATGCTCGGGAGGCAGCACAGGGCTAAAAGGTCTCCTGACCTGCCCGCTTCCCACACCAAGGACCCCATTGCCTTCCAGGAAAGAGCTCCCCCCACCCCAGTACCCACCCTGAGACTCCCCAGCAGCCTCACCTCTTGCAGATGTTTTGGCCATGCCTAAAATTGCAGGGGGAAGTGATAGACAGCTGTCAGGAGAAGCAGAGCCAGAGTCAGTTTTGGCGATACTACAGCACTGAGCAGAACTTTGAAAGATGGGGTTGGAAGTCTCTTGATAATAAACTTTCTCATGAGATTTTTGGCAACCTTTGTGTCTTGTCCCAGCTGGAAATGCTGTGAGAACATCTTTTCTTGAGGTATTTTGTCACTCCCAATTTCAGACAGCAAGTGGGAAAACATTTATTCTAGCATCAGAAAGCTTCATAAAATGGTCCAGTAAACTGAATACTAGAGCAAAAGGGAAATTGAGGGGGGGTTGTTCTATTTAAACTCTTTTCACCCAATACTCTACAGAAGGTCATCTGAAAGTTACAGAAATAAGAGATGAGGAAAACTGTCCAGATCACTGGGACATGTAACCAATCTCCTTTCTGGTTCAGAGTTATCCCTTCTACTACACTGTCTTATATTTTGTCATTCTACTTTTAAACAACCCAAGCAATAAGCGTTCCACTTCTTCCCACAGACACAACAATAAAAGCCAGTACATCTCAAGTCAGGAATTTTTTTGCTGATATCTAGAACTCTTTTTTAAAACTTTTTTTTTTTAACACTTGGCCTCACAAACAAGTTAGCCCTGCTGAGCTCAGCTCTGCTGGTGTCCACGTGCCCCCTCCTAGCACACATCAAATGCAGCTCAGCTCTAACCTGTTGTGGGACAGTTTTGGGCAAATGAGCTTTTGGGCTAATAGTGCACAGGTAAAGAGTTCCCGTGGATCTGCTGACACATGCTAGCTTTGCAATTCATGTGTGCCTTACATGTGTCCAAGTTTTTAAATCCATCCCTGATGGATCCCTGGTTTGAAACACCCCTGCAAATAATACCTCTGCTCCCACAGCATTTATATTATCTGGGCACTTTCATTCAGTGTTCAGGCAGGCTGTATATAGGTAACTCATTTTCTCATATGTTGGTCCTTCCATCTACCTCATCTCTTTGCTGCTGCCTTCGAATTTCCTGCCATTTCCCTGCTCCTCTGGCACTGGGGACGGCAGCACGCTGCTCCACGGGCTCACATCACAGCTGTTTATGAGCACACCATAAACAGGAGCTTAGGTTTAGGTATGAGCATAGCTTTGAGTGACCCGAACAGTGCACTTTCCATACATCTAATAATGATTCTGCTAAGGGCAGCTGCTATACATTATATATATTGTGCATTGTTTTCCTAAAGTTTTCCCCTATCCCTTTAGCAATCGATCTTTTCAGAAAGATGCGCATCGAGAGCTCTGCTGTTGTATCTACTGATCGTGTATGATCAATGAAAAGCTCTTCTCTCCACCCCGCCAGCTCTGCCAGCCTTACACAGGATCTCACAGTGAGATCAGGATCTCTTTTTGGTTACACATCATTCCCAGGAATCCTGTTTCAGCTTGAACTCTATTATCAATACAATTAAAGTGAACTTGAGCTGGCGTGTAAAGTTTTCAAAAGCACTTACATGACCTTAGAGGCTGGGGCTTATTTTCAAAAGTGACTCCGTGCACTCAGTAGCCTGAGTGAATTGATCTCTATTAAATTGTTGCTCCTGTATGAATTAAATGCTTTTGAAAAGGGAAGCTGGGGTTCCTTAGGCATTTCTGACAAGATTGCTAATGTTATTTAGGCGCAGATGTACCAGACCTCAGCTAGCACAGAACTGGGAAAGTACCACGTTTAATTTTCAAACTAAAATTTTGAGTTTAGGGGTGTAATGCTCTGAAAATGCTGGAAATGAGGACAATTTGATCCTGAAAGCAGTGAGAATAAACGTGAAACCCTTCAGTTCAGTCTCAGCCTCAGCGACTGAGACACACTGTGGCGGCTGCTGTAAATCCCCATTCACTCAGTATAGCTGAGGAAGCCACGGGACACAGTAACAAATAAGTGACTCCATTATATTATAAGAAGACATTTATTTGGGGATCTGGCATTTTTACAGGGTGTGTGCTTTTGCTGTAATGGGTTACTCCTCGTCTTGGTTCCTAATGTGTTTTAATAAATATTTCTAGTAAATATTAAATCTTTAAAATATGCAAAAAGTACAGCATAGACATGAAATGGCAGTGTTAGTGTACTCCTGTTTGTCTTGAGTTTTGCCTGGGAATGCTGTTAAATGTCCTGAAATTGAGGTCAAGAGAGTATTTTGCTCGAAAGTTTTATACAACGTCAACTAAATGGACTCTGTTCCTCAATCCAAATGCAGTTGTTAATCGTTTTCTTTTTCTTGGTCATGTTCACTGTGATTCTTCATTGCTTATATTCTCTCATCACAGAATGTTGCTCACAAATAGCTGCTGAAATGCTGTTGGATGAAATGCACAAAAGGTGCATTAGAAACAACCTTTAGCCCAAGTGGGCAAATTAATCTCCCACAAAATGCTAGTCATTCTCCTGAAGTTAGACTAGAGTTCATCAGTGCTATGCATAATTGTCTTGGAGTGAGATTCATGTCTGAATTCAAAATGCACATTATCCTACACTATTAGAGAAAAGAAGCAAGTGTGTGAGTGACCCAGTCTTACCTTGGTATGAAGAACTATCTCACTTTAAATAGATGATTTTTTTTTTTCAAAAGTTTTTAATTACACTCATCTCTATATCAGCTTCCACCTACAGAGAGAAAGTAGCAGAGGTCCCTGCACATGGCAGGGGGGTTGGAACTTGATGATCTTTAAGGTCCCTTCCAACTCTAACCATTCTATGATTCTGTGAAGAGTAAGGACAGCCATACCTTTGGAGGCAAATGATCAGTTCATTGAACTTATGGTTCAAGGTGAGAAATTAATGTTCAGATTTCTCCCTTTGCAAGCTTAAACTTGCTTCCAATCTGACAGGGTGCTCCGTTCATGGTGGTTAGACAGCTCCCAAAGGCCAGCAGGGCTGAAGCAGCATGGCTGAGAGAGAAGGGTCGCTGTGGTCTGAGTGAGGGCAGGATGGGGTCTGTAGGCCACGATGGGATTGTATCAGGCGTAGCACAGGCAGGAGCTCGTCCCCTGATCTTTCGGGTTTCTGCATTTTTAATCCGTGTGATTAGATGGCATCGGGATGCCAGTCCCTCGGCTGTGATGCAGAGATCATTTGATTTTTCAGTGATGTGCGTACTGCACGGTGGTTCTTGGTGTGCTTTTGTAATTAGGCATATTTAACTGTGCCTTGTTTTACTGCTGTAGGAAGAATCTCATTTGTCAGCAGTTTTAAGCTTTGCCAAATAAAGGCTTATTGGCAAACTGCATTGAGCACTCTGATAATAACCCAACTTTAGAAAACACACACCCTGCTGTGTTGTATTCAAGCCATGGTGCTGTTGAAATTAAAAGGGGAGACAATGCCTGCTTTCAAAAACTGGAGGTTCTTTGTATTCTAATAAAAGCCTAAATTAATGTTTTAAAAGGTTATTGCTATTTTTTACCAGCTAGCTGGCACTGTGTATAAATCTTATTTAGGCAAGGTCCTACATTATTTCCCTGTTTTTAACACGTCAGCCAGTATCATTCTGCCATGGATAATCAGTTCCTGAAATTCATTAGTCCAACCCGTTAAATCCCTTTTGTTTAGCTTTAATAGCAGGGCATTTCTGTGTATTTGGGAATCTAATATATGATGTGCATTCTGACAACACCAGCAGGGACCACAAATATTTCTTACATAACCTAAAGGACATATGTTTGGCTTATGGCAAAAATAACCTCATCATTCCTGCGTTTCAGGTTGAGGTGTCCATGTGAGGTCCTTTTATAAGAGCAAAGTAATAGGGACTATGTATAATTTAATCTCGTTGGCTTTTAATACATTTCCTTCAGCTTTTAAAGAGTGCTCTAGGAAATGGAAAAACACAGAGTCAGCTGTGAAATTCTATGACACTGATGCAGTCAGGCTATAAAATATTCTTTGCATCTTAATTGCATTTTATATAGCCGTGTAACCTTGTGTGATTCTTAACTCTATAAATCCTAGCTTTGCATCCCGCTCTGGCAGCTCGGCGAGCGCGACAGAGGAATGTTTCCCACAGTTCATTGTTCGGCTGGGATGTGTGGGCAGAGCACAAACATCAGGACTGCGCGGGGAGCTTGCACTGAACTTTGCAAACTGCTTTTTGCAGACAAAGGATCCTCCTCGTCCCGGTGGGTGAACCTGTGAGGTCCCTATCTGAGCTCTCTCCAAAACCAGCCGCGATTTTACAGCCAGGCGAATGGCGGAGCCTGTTTCATGCACAGTGCTTCACTTAAAGGTCTGGAGGAGAAGAAAGGTAGTTTTATTGGCATGGAACTGGTAGAACAAAGCAGGGCATGACAGAAGCTAAATGCATATCAGGTGAGAAATCAAGCCAAAGCCAGAATAATCTTTCAGGCACCACTAACCATGTGAAGCATTGGCATAATGCAAGCGTGCCGGCAGTGATGCTGTACCCAGCAACACAACAGACACACTTGCCAGGACTTTCTACTCTCTGATCACCCTTTTCCAACAAGAGCCGCATCCCCAGGCAGTGCCGCTCTCCCAGTCTTGCCCTTGCTTCCCCACCGTAAAGCAGAGGCTGAGCAAAGGAGACCCAAATGCGGGGAAGGGAGACTGTGGTTTAGAAGTGAGGAAAACAGTGGGAGGATCATCAAGCGATGATGGATGTGATCTGTTCAACTCTGTAGCTTATTTCTAATAATAGAAGGTTTTTAGAATGGATAGACAGAGACATAACAGGATCCAGTGGCTGAAAACTGAAGCTGGATAAATTTAGATTAGAAATAATGCTCTGTCTACACTGCAAATCGCAGCACGGTGGTGAGATACATGAACATTAAATGAGCTAATTCAGAGAGCAGAAGTCATCCAACAGTAGCATCAGGGAGATCCCGGATTGATTTAGAGCAGTAGAATAAAAGAGCCCGCCCAGAGGTCTGTGCTGCTGCAGCCCAGCCCTTCCCAGCTGTCCAGCGAGCATTTAACCTTACCGAGCATCCCAGTTCTTGACCTGCAATCTGCAGAGCCCATGTCACAGCATTCAAGAGCAAGCGTAGCCAATATTGCAACATCTCATGGAGGAATGTGGAAATCAGCGAGTGGCACGTCTCGCCTTGCACATAGATGTAGACAGATTTGACATTAACGTCCCCTTCTGGCTTGAGGAATTCTGCACAGCTGCGTAAAGTGGATGCTGTTGAGGACCTGTTGAGAAGTACTCAGGGAGGTCAAGCTACTCCAATAGCTGAAAGTTTCTGCTAAACCAGCTGAAACTCAGAATTTCCATGTCATGGTGAATTTCAGTATTTTAACATTTGGCTTCGTTTTACTTTGGAAGACTTTTTTTTTTTATTTCTTGTAGCGCTGAAATTCTGTAATGCTTTTCTCTTCAGAAAGACTTTCCACAAAATATATTGGTTTTGACAAATCAGCATTTCTGCAATGGAAAATCCTTTTGGACTGAAGATTTCCAACTCCTCATCACAAAGTTTCAGTCAAACCTCATGGGTTAATCTCCATGAAGTTCCACAGGACCACCCTCTGCAGGAGGGATTTTTACAGCCTCTTTTAGAGAACAAAAATAAAGAGGAACTGACTTTGGCCCAAAGGGATTAATTGGTACCTTTATTTCATTAGGTTATTTAAAGCAAAGGTCTCATTAAACTTTCATTGGAATAATGTTAGACAAAGTCTGTAAGCTGCAGCTGTTGGGAAGAAGTGAGAGGTCAGCAAATTACCAGATGATAACAAAAAATAGTATTAAAGTCTGAGAGAGGGAGAATGAAGGGAGAATAAAAATGCAGACTGGAGATTTAGGAACTTTCAATTCTCTGCTTTTCTATTTTTTGGATATGTGAGTGCCAACGTGCCATTTGCTCTGTGTAAAATCTGTTGAGCTAAGGAGGCTTTCAGAAGCTGAGGAGACCTCACAAGCCTGGGGTGTCAAAATAAGACTAGGTTGTTCTTGTGGTTCATGGCGGAGGCTATTTGGCTCTCTCTGGTCTAATTAGCTGCTGTGTCAGGGATGATTTATTTTCTCTTAGTTCATCCTGTTGAAAATGGCCCCCATACATCATGCAGCACTAATGGATTAGATTTGCCACCCCCAAAAGAGAGGGGGTGCAGGGTGGGGTGAGACCAGGCCAGCATGGCAGCACAGGGCAGAGAGCAGCATACACCTCATCTCCACGTGCCTTGCAGCCTTTATATTTCTGAAGCTGGCTTTGGCATTTATTTTGTATTAGACATCTGGAAATTCAATTAGAAAACATTTGCAATGGTTTAGCCTGAGGAAGAGGTGAATGATCGTTGCCACCTGGTTGGTTTTGGTTAGTTCGGGCCCACTTTCTACGCTGTTTGGACTTTGTGAAAAGCAGTGTTTGGATGGAAAGGGTCAGACTCCATACAAACAGCCTTCTAGGGGTCACTGTTGCCATGAGATGACAGGTCCACAGCACAGCTCCTTTGCATTCAGGGAGTGCACAATCTGCACTGAAGCTGTAGGACACATTGGTCATGGTGCCTTCACGGCAGTCCGGATGCCTGAGTTCCCATCACAGTCCTATGGCCCCATTCCTTTCCTTTCCCGTGTCCTCCTCCTACTTCTCATCCATCTCTGTGGTGGTCTGGGTTGTGCTCAGCCTCTCTCAGAGGGTCAAAAAGCCCTGGGCCCACCTGCCCAGGGCCAAGGAACCCAAATGCATCTACATGTGGGACTGCCTGCTGGTCTCACTCCTACAACACCAAGGTCCCAGACGGGCTACACAAACGTGACCAGGGACAGTTTGCATGTGTGAGAATTCGGGGAAAAGAAAGGTTCAAAACACTGTCCCATTTCAGCATCATCCGCCAGCACTGCTTGCAGTAAGCAAAGTGAACTAGCTTATCATTAAACAAACAATTTGCTAGAAAAGTCAGATTTGAAGCTCCCAAAATTAAAATTGAATTGGTTGTTCTTCCTTTCTGGGACAGGAAAGCTAACAGTGTCACACTGTGATGCCACCAAATGGACTTCATGCTCAGCTGCTGCGGCCAAGGAGGGCTCTGCTTCTTTCCCTTCCCCTGCTTGTGCCCCCTGCTGCTCCCCTTCTGCTGGCACTGACAATTTTCTGCCCCCACCAGCAAACCTGTTCAGAAGGCTAAATCAGCAGAAAACTAACCCTACAGGAATGAGCAGAGAGCCGTCAGCTGGCTCAGATCTCCAGCCCAGCTCATCTGAGGCCAGAAAAATGCCAGTGCACAAGTAAGAGTGGGAGGAGAGGAGCAGGACCATTTTCAGTGGTGGCTATCACTTAAACCGGAATAGTTTCCCTATACAGCGACAACCTAAGACTTGAAAATGCCAGCATGGGTACCCTGCTCTTAGTAAGCGTCCTAGGCTGTCTGTCAGCTCCCACTCTGACAGCTTAGACATCCCACATGCTCTTCCTCAAGCCCCCTCGCCTGCAAACCCCTGCAGGGGCTGCCTGCATCAGCAGATCCAGTCTGCAAGAATTCTTGGCTGGGGGAATATGCCTATTTCTACTTGCTTTTTTGTATACTTACATTGCATTGCAGATGCTGATTGTGTTTTTCCCTGGAGATTCTAAATCCTAACAAAGTACACTCAAATCATCGAGCTCTTTCTGTTAGCAGTTCCTGGCCAAAAGAATTTTGTTTGGTTGGGGTTTTTTGTTGTTTTTTTTTCTTTTTTTTTTCTGTAAGTGAGGTTATAATCAGAGCTTGAAATCTGGCAACTGTTGAAGGCCTGTGTAGTATCACTGAACAAAGGAATAAAGTAGTCGTCAAGAAAAGGCAGGGGAATCTGACCTGTGTAGACCGACACCTCTTCCGCAGCCTGTGCCTAGACAGAGCTCAGGCTCCCCATTAGGTTACAACTTCAGTAATTGGGCTCGTCTGATTTACCAGCGGCAGCTGTCCGTGTGCCCGGCCCCGGTTCCTGACAGATACATGGAAATGTGACTTAGCATAACTCGCTGTCATTGAAGTATAATTCAGTTTACTGAATTAAATTATATCCTGTTTGCTAGGCCCTGTGAAGGCCCGTGCACGCAGGCGCGTGGGGTTGCCGCGGCTGGGCTGGCACTTGCCAACATGTCACACTGCGGGAGCTGAATTATGAGCCTGAACTCATACGGATATATTCTACTGGAGGAGAACCAGGATATCTGCACCAGGTCTTAAGAAAATTGAGGGAACTGCGCCTGAATTGAATCTGGGTATCTCAGTTTCTTTTGTGAAAGAAAAGGATAAGGACTGACTTTGCTAGTCTTGTGGCACCGCATGAGGTGCCACAGATGGGTAGAAAGCCCTGCAGCCACACGGGCTAGAATGGGCTATAATGGCCAGAAGATTAATTCAGACAAATCAGTCTAGAGACCGTGTGATGTATGTATATGTATATATTAATGTTGATAAACCTACCAGTGAGTTTGTATTGATGGAGGTTCAAATTTGTAGTTGAATGATGATGAAGTGCGATTCCATTAATTTCAGCTGCTCCCTAACACATGCACATCTCACTCACAGTTGTTAATACCTTGACTCTTCAGGAACAGACTTGCTTACTCTGTTGCCTTTGAAAAAAACACCCCTTGTCCTTGATGCTAGCTCTGTTCCACCTAGAGTGAAGTCGTGGGATTGGCAGGCTAACATACAGTGTGTTCCCAGAAATGCATATGTGCAGTGAATTTGTATGTATAAGGCTCACACAGCTCTCTAGAAAACCTTTCTTCTACCAGTCCATCACACGTGATCAACACTTGCCTCTCTTCTAGGTTTTGATGTTATGCAGGGTGGTAGTAAGAGATCTCTAATATGTTTGAATAAATAGAGCTTATTTCTGTATTCAAGGTTTGGGTTTTATCTCAGCAGATTTGAGGTAGTCCAGCAGGAGAAGTCAGAGTGCCTTTGCCCAAAGTTCCTTCATGTTTGCTCCTCTAGTGGTTGCACAGCCAGAGCCATCATCTGGACAAGCACATGTGCAGACCTTAGGTTTCCACTGAGATGGTGACTTGGCAGTTCTTAAAGGTCCAGTGTGTGTGGTGGAACCGGTGCCTTCCATGGGGCTGCTCCAGTCCTGGTCTCCTCAGCAGCACACTGCGGGGCTGCAGAGGTTGCCTGCTGTGAGGAAGGCAACCAAAGGGCAGCTCTGACATTTCCCTCTGCTTCTTTTTCCTTGATGGAGAAAGCAGAGCATTCATGAGTCAGTTCCTCAGTGCTGCCAACCTCAGTCACTCATAAATCATTGATTGGGCATGCAAAATCATGCCATTTGGGGCTGTTAGGGCGGTTGTGTTTTTTAACTCTATCTTGTTGCTTCCCCGATGGTAGGACCTTGGGGTGCCTTTCTGTCGTAGTTCCCCATTTCAACAGGCAGTAACTCCACGATCAGCAGCAGTCTCAGCTGTACTGTATCTTCAAATGCAAGGAGGCAAATTGGGTTATATATGTAGGCTGGAGTTTGGGGTTTCTCCAGCCATGTTTTGATCTTCTGTTTATTTTTCTGCTCCCAAGCTTGGTTTATGTAATGTTTGGGTTTATAACCAACCTGTAGACATTATAAAAAGACATCCTGAGCAAAGCTTATATGCTTTCTTGTATGTTACAGTCAGCCAGAATTTCACTTACACCAAAAAACCCTACATGCTGTGCTCTTAAAAAGCATTAGAATTGCCATTTTGTCATTTTGCTGCTATGAATCATTAGACTTCAGCAATGTAATGCCCATTATATCATCCAGTTCAGCGCCCAATCTGTGTCAGATTGTTCTCTACAAATATTTTCCTCATATGAGGTCCTGCGTTCAGTTTACTACATCGTAGATTTTCCATTGCTTCCCTTGGAAAAGAGTAGATCAAGAATACTAGGAAACATCAAATCACATTGAATATGTCATTCCAGACTGTAAACAAACAAAGCTAAAAATAATTTGAGGACCATGCACAGTGGAAAACTTCCACTTCCAGAAAAGCTACCAAATAGCTATTCTAAGGGAGCCCTTGCATATTCTTGTGCACTTGTAGGTTTTCCTTTGTTAGAGATTTTTATGTAAAATATAAAGCAAGAAAGAATATGCTAGAAGCTCAGAATAGCAGTTTCTCTTGGAGAGATAGAAAATGAAGCAGACTTGTCGTTCTGCTGCTTGTTTACATGTCATCCTCCCTTATTGGCAAATAATTATAAGCAGAATCAAATGATAGATATCTGCTGTGCTGAATTCCACTGCTCTGATTTAGTTACACTAAGCAAGGAGGTTTTGAGGCTGATTTTTAAAACTGTCAGGCGCCAAATGGCATGCTTCACATTAGCCTGCAGTTCTGTACCTAATTTGCATTCAGTTATGCAAATTAAACATTTGACTTGAGTAATCACACACAAATCAGCATGTCTGATCATTTGCACACATGCTTATTCACTTCATTGGCTCAAATAAAATATATACTTAAACTAAGTAGACAGCTTAGTCCCTAACCATTTTAGCAACCAGCTTCGGTATTTCTGAGGCCGATAGTGCTGTTTCTTAACAGGGCAGCTGCAAGCAGTTAATAATAAAAGCATCCTTTAATAAAACTTCCCTTGTGCATTTTTGCATTCCTTTGGAATCTGCTAGTGATGAACATAAGGTTGCCTGAATTCATGGAAAGTTGAATACATGGAAGTTTGCTAAAGCTGACCTTCAGCTGAATTGCTGGCTGTTGGTTATCTTAAAAGCGAGTAGGAAAAAATAGCCCTGAGGACTAGTTAAGTGTTCTCCTAGAACATAACCCAGTTTGGACAGCTTAAGCAAAAAGTGCATCCATACATATGCTAGTTAGAATGTGCGAATTTAGCATTTCACTGCAGTAAAATAAACAAAAAGTAAAATTACTTCTGTACCTAAATATTCATTCTGTCTGTAGCATTCCTCTGTTCCAAGAGGTTGCAATAATATGGATTGCTATCTGATGAAAGAAAATCAGCTTTTGGAAGAAATGTGAAATTATTTAGCAAGTAAAGCAGAAAGTGGGGGTTCAAAATATTTCAAATACATTCAGTTCTTCAGGGAAAAGTGGCTACTGGCACAGGCACAGAAAACTGCCTTGATACACTAATGCTCAACAAATATCTTGTCGATGAAAAATGCATTTGATAAGCAAGGTCTTTTGAAATTAAGATGGTTTTATTGTTTCTTTGTGTGTAAAACTGGAATGTAACCAGTTCCTGTAAATTAGATAAATAAGCAGTTTAGGAATTAATCCTAAAAAAAAAAGATCCAAAGAGAATAATACCATTCCCCTGATGTATCCATAGGGCTGCCCACTCAGGTGGTGCAGTACCAAAGCTACCTGCTGGCATGGTGTGCTCTGAAGGTCTCTGAAGGCCATTTGCCATAGGTAGATCATATCTTGTATTATGTTCAGAACTTTTCAGGTAGCTCAGAAAGGAGCTCTGTATTGAATTGCAGGAACTTGAAGGCCCTCCTAAGCTGTAACAGTGCTGAGATCTCTGCTTCTCTGTATACGCTAGGATGCTTTGGGGAATATTCATAGGTCTTTGGTACCCAAGGAAGTGGGGTCTCAGGAGCATCAGCTGTTGTTTTCAGGTACCACCATGAGTTAGTTGTTCCTTTAGACAGAGCAGTGACAGGTAGCCCAAGAAACAGTGCTATCTCTCCAGCATCCCTCCGTGCTGTGTCACACACCCTCATGGAGAGCATGAAGCTACAGAGAATATTTAAAAGGCCTCAAATGATAAAAAAAACATAGTGCATGAAGCAAACCTGCAAGACAACTTTTGTTGGTAGGAGTCACACAGGTCCTGAGCGTTGCTTGACTTCGGAGGAGGCTGAGAAGCTGCCTGGCAAGAGTCATGCCCCATAACCTCAGACTAAACAGCCCCTTTACAAACAATAAGATAAGTTTTGCTTTGTTTTGGCCCCCACATTAATTGCGATTAAAAATAGAGTCCTCAGCAGGGAGCAAAACAACTGCGGTATTGTTAGCTTTATCAGGAGAAACAGGGAGTACAAACATGAGGCAAGTGGAGGGACGAGAAAAATGATGTTAGGTCTAAGGACTGAGTCGGGTTGAACCACCCATCCCCTCGCAGGCTGATCTTTTAGTGCAAAACAATAATAAGTTTTCCTCCATGCTTTGTGTTTAGATGAAAGTTTTTTTACCTGTCAGTATTTAGTGACTGGAGATGACAAACCTGTTCTTAGATCATCTATTCCCTGCTTCCAGGTCAGGATTACACAACTACAATTAAATCATTTGGTGCTCTCAGAACTTACACACTGGAAGTAACATCTCAGCCCCACTGGGACTTCCAATAACAACATACCCATCAGTTTCAACAAATTTCACCCAAGGGAAATAAGATTCCAGCTTATTCTGAAAGTCATGGCTGAGTTATCTCTTAAAGGTGAAGACTGCAGAGCTGTGTAGAGAGGTGTTTCTGATGGACCAATACGTATGTTTTCTAGTGGTTTGTTTCAATACTGCTATGGATAAATTTGGGGTTAGGAACAAGAGAGGAGTTTGGAGGTTTCCTTTTAAATAGTAGGGAACAGAATCACCCATGTGTGTAGAAACAGATCCCTTCATTAGCATTTATTAGTGTTTGTTGTATTACACCAGCACCCAATGGTCTCTACCACATGAAAACTCCATTTTCCAGGCTGTCTTATGAACATGCTTATAACAAATGATGTTTGCAGGTCAATTAAGCAAATTTCTTGTATTCTTTCCCAATGTATTTTCTGAGTAGGGGTCACTAAAGTGTGAGCAGTTTGAGATGAACAGAGCTGGCGAAAAAAAGCAATTTTTCTTTCCTCTCCCCTCCCCTCCTCTCCTCTCCTTTCCTCTCCTCTCCTCTCCATTTTATTTCATACACACATAAAAATGTTGTGATTTAAATCTCAGAGGAAGCACAAATAGGAAGTCTGAACCATCTAAGACCAAAGGTTTCTCTGGTTCTGCATGTGGTCACTCTTAGTGGTCATAAGTAGAAGACCACAGTAACCAGATAAGCATACATTAGCCTTCCCCAGGATGCTCTCCCAGCCTCCAGCCATTTTTGGCTGACCATCAATAAATGGTACATTTGCATTTAATAGCTTGAAAGGATTTTTCTTCAATGAATTTATATAGTTGCTTTCTGAACCCATTTAAATTTACAGCATGTGTGACATCTTGCTATAAATAGCTCCATAGCTGTGCCTCACAGAAGGACCTCCTTGTCTGCTTTTACCTTGCCATGTGCTCATTTTAAATGACGTCCTCCAGCTCTTGTAAGAGAAGATTCATCGATCCCTGTTCACCTACTCCACGCAACATGTTTTTTACATTTGCATCATATTCCCCTCTCAATTTTTCCTATCCTGGGCTGAAAAAAACTTAGTCTATTTAACTGGTTCCTCTGTGGAAGATGTTTTTTCCCTTTGATTGTCCTTTTTGCCCTTCTCTGTGTATTTTTCTTTCTACTGTGTTCTTTTTGAGACAGGGGTGGATTTAAACAGTGCCAGCACGATGTGTTTTTGCTTTGCTCTCTGTTCCTTTCCTGGCGTTCGGCTTGCAGTCTGAGCACTTGCACTTCAGAGCACGGGGATGGTGTGGATAGCACTGTCTAGTCTGACCTTGGGATCTCATTCCTGAGCAGTAAGACTGAGTTTAGGGCCCATCGCTGTAGGAGGAGTTTCCTCTATGCTGGATTTTATATTTGTCTATGTTAAATTCCACCTGCTCTTCTATAACCTAGTTTCAGGTAATCTCCCTTCACTGTGAAAACTGGTATTTCCTCTTGCCCTTCCATGCTGCTTTTTAATGTGAAGAGCTTCCTTCTCATCCCACAACAGCTTAGTTTCTTTAAGCATCTCTAACAAGGGATCTTGCTGAGTGCCTTTGGGCACAAGCCCTCCAGTTAAGCTATGTCAACTGAATTCTTCTTGTTCACGTGCTTGTTATCTCCTTCAAAAAACCTTACTAGTACAATTTCCCTTTGCCAAAGCTGAGCTGGACTTCTCCAGTATACCCTATTTATCCAGGTGTCACCTAAAGCTATTCTTTAGAATGTTTTTATATACGCATTTTGCCTGGTATAAGCATTTTTCCTTGAACCTTTTTTAAAAATTGGTGCCATATTTGCCACCTTCTAGTTTTCTGATGCCAAGGTCATTTTCAGCCAAAAGCTGCATGCTATAGTTAGCAGTTCAGCTGAATAAAGATAAAAGTAGAAAAAAAATATAAATAAATGTTCTTGTTTCCTGGAAAAGAGTTTAGTTTTGCAAGATTCTGATCAACCTGGTATTTTGGTTTGCTGCTAAATGTCAACTCGTAACATTTAGTGATTATCTGTTAGTTTGTCTTTTCACTATTTGACAAATATTTTGATAAAGGACACTCGGCCAGTTAGAGAGGAGAGAGGCTGACCTGTGCTGAGAAACCTCAAGATGAACACAAAATCGGAACAGTAATCCTGAAACAAAGTTAAATAAAAACTAGCATAAAATAGAAAACTTGGAAAGAGGCAGAATAAAGCACTCAATTTTATTTTGAGTCATTCTCGACATTTTTCCATGTCAAAGAGGTCACTCACAGTGAAAACACAGCTTTGCCGTAAATGTTTCTACCACTATTAGCACTGAGCTTGTAAGAAAGCAGCGTGTTCAGCAGTATCTGTTACTCATCGGGGCTGTTGTATATTTAAACTGACGTAGGACCAAGCTACAGAGGCTGGAAACATTAAATAACGTGCAAGTTTGTGTTTCCTTGTGAACATAATTGCCTGACCTCTACAGCAGATGCAATTTGCCAAGATTTTCTTAACAAAGGCAGTGACCTTAGTTTACTACATCGTATGAATGTATTCAAGCTTTGGCACCGGCGTACGCTGCATTCCCTTTCTTTCCTCTGCCGTTTTGCCTATTGTTTAACTCTCTCTTGTTTACCTGAGACCTAAAAGAACCAGCACAAACTATCTGCCCCACCACACATATTGATTAGGCTGATACTGAATTACAGTTCCTTATTTCAAGAAGTTTTGTCAGCGTGCAGTTCTGAGGAGCGTTGTTTATGAAACGGGGCTGTTGCAAGGTCAGAGGACTAGCAGCCCCGCGGGACGGTAAATAGCATTGCAGCCCAGATACCGTTAATTATTTAACATGTCTTCAGATGAGTGATTTGAACTGAACTGTCTCATCTTTCCTAGCAAAGTAGTGAAGATGACTCAAAAGCTTTTATGGCCCAAATCACCCAGGGTAATTTACCTCTGCAAATTGAGATGGTGAAGAAACAGAAAAAGAAGCTGGGTTTCTTACAGATTTAGTTGTTGTCCCTTTACATTCCTTTTTCTTACCGACCACGATGCACCCAGCAACCTCTCCCGTGTCCCGTAACATCCTCGGCAGGCAAAAGATGTCAGATGCCAGCTGGGTCAGTTTGTGACTGTGCCAGCCTCTGCTGAGCAAACACGGCAGGGTTCAGCCAGTGCCTCCCTCCTCTGCGCCCCAGGTTGGGTGTCCTCTTCTCAGCTGATAGTTTTCACAGAAAGTGTAAGAGCTTTGCTTCTCTGAGGCTCCTGCTGGTCTGTCAAATCAGACTGGTCTTGGCTCAGTGTTGGCAGGTAGCGACCCAAACTTGAATGGCATGATGTTTTTCCATGGTTCTTATCTCTGGAAATCAAATGTCTCCTGTGCTGATCATCCTGTCACGAGCATACTATTTTAATATAACCCTCAAAACTTAAAAGGTTTGTAACATGGGTGTGTCCAGCAAAGACTCACAAGTGACAAACTGCTTCACATATGAGCTGACCCTCAAAACGCGAGGGCAATGGAGACCTGCTGCCACAGAACAGAGACAGAACCTCTCTGGGCCTGCCATGCCTTATTCCTCTGCTTCATTCATTCTTCCTTCCTTCTTAGTCCTCCGGGATATCTCTGCGGAGCTTTTCCTTCAATGTTTTCTGTTCGCAGACTAAAACATACACCATCAGTTTTTGTCACTCTCCTCTTCCTTATTCTCTCAGACAGGTAATTTCCTTCTTTGTCCATCTCCTTTAGATTGTTCCTTTCCTTCCTTGTCCATCCTTCCCGTCATCTCCTCTTTTCTCTCTTATTTTCAACCCATCTTGTTACCTTCTCATCCTTATCTCCCTGCTTCATAATTTATTCTTTTATTCTCTGTCCCCTGTTCCTCTTTGCTATCTTTCCCTTGCATCAGACCATGCCTACCCCAACTCATGCCTTCTAAAGTGCACATCAACCATATTGGTCAGAAAGAGAAGTGGAAGCGAGCAGGACTGCATGAGTGGGCACCCTCTCACTCAGCCTCAGATCTTCCAGAGGAGTTTAGACAGCTGCTCAGCTTCGACACTTAATCCCCATTGATTTTGAGTAGGATTTAGGGGCCTAAATCCCCCTGAGTCCCAGGTCCCAGGTCAGCAACACTATCCATCCCGCATCCAGCCCCTCAGCAAGACTCACCAATGTGGTCTCACAAAACTTAAGCTATTAATGACAGAAGTGGCCAGTGTTATGTGGCCACTTTTCCCTGTGCTGGCATCACTTGCTTCTTAATTAAATTGCCGTTGTGCCAATGGGCGGGGATGTACTTACGCCTGAAATCATGACAAAAAGCTGCTGGGGGAAGAGGCTGAGAGGGGAAAAGGACAGATCAATATGGAAACCTGGGCACTGTGGTGATGCGGGACTGCCAGCTTGTGGATTGCTCAACCTCACCAGGTTCTCAGGAGAATTAAGTCTCTGCGCACATTCTTCTCCCTTTTGCTCCCTCCAACGCTACAGCAAGAAGAACTGAAGGAAACTGTGAGTAGGAAGGCAGATTTTCCAGTCCCCTTTGTAGGAATGACCCACTTCACGGATGATACAATCAGAGTATTTACTCTTTTTTTTTTGCTGCTTCCAGTAAGGGATGTTCAAAAGCAAAATGCCCATTCATTGAGATACCCAGTGTCCGAATCAGCCAGCACAAAGGAGCCAATCTTGTCCTCAGCAATCCTATTTGTTCAGGTGCAAAGCTAGTGCCTGCAGTAGCTACCAATCTAAATACAGATGCAGGGGCCTAAAAAAGAAAGAAAAAAAAAAAGAAGGAAAGAAAGAAAGAAGGAAAGAAAGAAAGAAAGAAAGAAGGCCATTTCAGACAAGCTATAGTGAGCCCAAGCAAGTTTCAAGTAAATTAATTGTGGAACAACACAGTGTACGATTTTGGCCTCCTAAAATGGAATATATTCCTTATAAAATGGGCATGCTGTGCAGCTCTCTGACATTTCCAAGTGAAACAATAGGACCACTAGAATGGAAAGTCTGCAGGAACGGCAGACAAGGAAAGGAAGTTTAGGTTGAACAAAGGTTTTGTTCATTTTTACAGCCCCTAGAGGAAGAGCAGTGCTGTACAGAAGCTGTTAATGATGGGCTGGATTGGACAGCCGAAACCAGTGCCAAGATCTAAATGTGTTTTTACTCCAAACTCCTCCCCAGCTGTCCAGATACCCTGCAGAATTTCCAGCTGGTGTGAACCCCACGGGCTTCTTGGACCAGCAAAAAATAAAATATAAATGGGTGGGGGGCAATCTTGTCCGTGGTTCGCACGCCACCTTCTCGCTTGATAAATGCAATTCACTTGCATGAAATAGCAAATCATTAAGCTTCGTCTGAGAAACTTGCAAGTTGACCTAAACTCTTGGGTTGTAGGAAGGAGCTGTGCTGTGCTGAGGGCTTGCTCAGGTAACTATGGCAACTCTGCTTCTCCGTTAGGCTTTGAACGAGCTGTTCTTAAGTGAAAACAGCTTCAGCCTACCATCGCTGTTTAATAAATAATCTGCCAGCAGACGAGAATTCAGGTTCGGCGAAGCTGTGCGTCCTTTCAACTAAGAGCCGGAAAATGCAGAAGTAAAATTCGGCGAAGCTGTTTTGCAGGATTTCCATGACATGACTTTGTTCTTCCAGCACGTAAACAAATCCCTCTCGCACACCCCCGGGGCTCGGCAGAGGGGTCCAGGGCTCGGGGACCCGCTCCTCGCTGCTGGGTTCCCAGCAGGTAAATGCAGGATTGGAGCTCATGAACTGCTTTTGCTCGTAATCTCCCTGTTGTATGTCATCGTTTTAGACCCACATGAGCAAAATGAGATGTTTCTTTGTATTAGGCAGTGAGAGAAAGAAAAAGAGAGAGTAAAGGAGAGAAACTTTTTGAAATCTGTCATTTGGGACTGGCAGGGTGAGATTCAACCTGTGCAGTTCTGTGATATGTCAGAGTGCATTGGGGTCAGAAAATAGCAGTGCACAGTTCCTGAGTGGGAATGATGTTTACAGGCTTTTCTTTTACAAGTTTGGAATCTGCCAGGGACATTACATGAGAACTTACAATTTGTTCTTTATAACTAAGAGCCATTTTGAATAGTAGCCAGGCAGTCTGGGCCAGGTTCTTCTTTTAGGCTCTGATGCAGCAAGGACTGGCCTTGGGGCCCAATATGAGTTTTCTGTTGACTTCAGTCAGAGTTGGTTTAATCGGGTGTCTCACAGGCATAAAGGTGGGCCACCTTGGTCAACAGGGGCCTCATTTCTCCTGCCTCTCTCTGCGAGAGGGATGGTGAAAGCAGCACGGCTTTGCCCTGCTTATTGAGCTTGTCCATGAGTTTTAAAGCCTGAGGCATCTCTTCCAGCGTATGTCTTGTACATGGCTGTGTGACCTCTCCTTCACAAGGTAGGGTGCACATCAGAATATATCCAGAAGTATTGTCAGATGAATAGAAGAAAGCTTCTAGGGCCAGCAGAGCATCTTCCACTGAGAGAGAACAGGTCTTACAGATACCTGCCACGTTCTAAGGTATCTTTCAGATCTAAGCATTTCAAAACCTGCATTTCAACCCAGGCTCCTGACCAACGAGAAGAGTTCTCACCCCACCTGTGACTTCCTTACCTTCCATCCATGGGCGTGCTCTCTGCAAGGCAAGCAAAGGCGCTGAGGGCCACAGTGTGCCCTTTCTTCCCTCCCTGCCCTCTCACTGTGTGAATCCCATCCAAGTTTCCCTGCCAATATCCACTGGTCTTTGCCAGCATAAACAGTGGCAGAGGGCCACAGGGGCTGCAATTCCACTTATGAGGAGAGAAACAATAAGAGATCAGTTTGGTCCAGAAAACGTATGGAAGTGGCCAAAATGGAGGCATGACCAAAGCAAAGAGAAGACCTACAGAGATGGTACCTGTATAGTCTCTCCAAAACACTGCAGAACCATGGTAGGGTGTGGCGGTGTGGCATAGGGTCATCTCTGCTTTCCCCACCTCTGCAGCTTGGGTGGAGGACAGCAGTTTGGACCCTCTAAATGTGATCCCACGTGGACACAGGGTCCAGCTTCGTCAGGGAGAACCACCTGCCTCAGCTTTGTCCGTTGGGCGTCAAGATGCTGAAGCGCTTAGGAGCACCGGACAGGAGTGGGATGTGGTCACCACCCCAGGACAAGGGGCAATGCCGAGGACAATGATAGGGTGAGCAGGATGGCTGAGGAAATGGAAGGAAATACATTCCTTGCTTAAAACCCCAAATTTGGAAGACATCTTCCACTGTGTCACATCTTTGTTTTCTCAGACCCTGAGCTGAAGATTAAGGCTTACAGGCTTGTAGACACTATCTGGTTATTGTCTATGAGGCTGGGATGTGGAGTCATTAAAAATAACTACTCTTGCCACTACCCAAATAACTCAGTAGGGTTGAGTGACTGTAACCCAATTTGGCCTTTTGTCATTGAGTGCTGCTATTACAAGACTGCAGTTTCGTGATTTGTGGAGAGCAAATTCCCCTACAAACAAAGGCCAAACCAGAGCCAGGGCTTCGTACCCTGTCTCCAGGAGGATAGGATGTGGTGGCCATGCTTTGGCCCTCTCCTCACTGAGGCAACCCCAAAACCACCATGTTTTTGTGGGAGCTCTGTCACTGGGGATGACTGAGCACCTTCCACCAGGAGACTCGCCTGGAGTGAAGAAGTAAAGTTTTATCACTGCAATCTATCAATATTTGGGCAAAGTGTACCTTTGTAGGTGAGATAAAGTTTCCACTCCTGATTGAAAAAAGGAGGGGGAGGAAAAGGGGAGAGGTGCAGAGCCTAAGAATCCTAATGCTTAGATGCCTTAATTAAAGGTAAACTTTTGCTTTGGGGTGGCTGTGGTTAGAGCAGCAGGCAGAGACCTGACATCACAGGCTAAAAACTGAAAAAAGGCTCTTTCTTTTTTTTTTTTTTCTTTCTTTAATAAGCATTCACTTTGGCCTCAGTCTGAAATGGCTTTGAAACTGCAGACACCTTCATGTAAATGCTCTTAATAAAGGGAAAAAAAAGTCCACTGCCGGACATCTGTAATCCTTCTGATTTAGATGTTTTAATAATGCGCAAGTTTATCTTGGAAGATGGTGGCTGACCTGGAATTAAAAGTATGGCTTTGCCAACGTAAGTCTAAGAGCCCAGACACAAGACTTAAATATAATAATATGATGTGTGTCTTTATATATATTTGCACACATATACACACATACATATGTATGGGCAATATAAATACATCTCTAAATAATCATAAACTCCCTTCAGAAATTATTTCAGCCCAAATGAAGGTGTAGGCAACATCTGATTGGCTCAGACACGAGGGAGTAAAGCCCCATGATATATTCATTTCCTATTCTGGTGTGGTTAATTGGGTATTTCAATTTAATTACCACAGTCAATAGCACTTTCAGTAGAGTGTCTTAAGTGTTCATTTAATTTACTGTAGATTTAATAAGGCAGTGGTTGTATGTTAAACCCGTTTACCATCTGGAAGTCCATCTCTTCTCTTGGGTAGCTGGGGCCTGATCCAAGACACACTGATGTCTACAAGAGTCTTTCTGTTGACTTCAGGAGCTCTAGACCCAGGTTCCCTGGGGAACAGGGAGGTGAGCAAATGCCTTCAGCTGTGGGCTTCCTGACTGGGGTGTGTGAGAAAGGTTATTTTAAAGGTTCCGTTTCTTTTCTGTAGGCAATTTCATAAAGCAGAAACAACAGGAAGAGCAATCCATGACTTGGGGCTTGGTAATTGTGAACTACGAGGTGGATCCTTTTGGGTTAGGATTTAAAGTGAAATTTCAGGAGGCTTCTCACAGCCTGGATAAGGAGACCATGAGCTGGGTCACACCTAGGAAAAATTAAACTTAACACACCAATTTGACAAGCTTCATGCAACTGGATGATCTGTTTTACCCCTCTCACAAGGTCTGGCAGAACTGTTCCCTCCACCTCCTGTGAGTCACTAGCTCATGTCATGGGTCAGGAAATATGCAGGCCTGCAGGTTTTCAACTCACTAACATACCACGGAGCAAAAGGAAGCAACCAGCAGATATCAGCATTGCCTCCCTTGAATTCAGGGGCTGTCTTAAATGGGAGCATGATTAGTTTAGGTAAAGAATGATAGAGCAGGATGATGATCACAGGACTGTGATCATAGGGCGTGGACTTTAAGGCCTGGGGACGTGCCCATCCTATCTTCCTGCACAGTCCTACTTGCTTTGGCAAAATGTTAAAATATCACTGTGTTGGGTGTTTTAGAGATATGCTAGTGCCTAACCATGCTGGCAGATAGCTGAGGGGATTTCAATGAACACGGGGGTCAGGAGTGGGCAAAGGTGATGTGTGCCAGTATCCTCATGACACAGACCACATGCCTTGGACGGATAAGAAAATCTGGGGAAAGAAGAGGGGCTTTTAGGTAGAGGATGTGTAGCCAGGTTCCACAGCTCTGCCGTGGGACAAGCAGGAGGAGAGTGTTTTGGAGGATCTTAGAGTAGCCCATAGGTGCAGGCCACAGTGACCCGATTGCCTGCCTCTTCCTCCAGTCAACAACTGGGTTTATCCAGCAACTCCCAGTCCTGTAAGGCCAGCTGTATGATGTTGTCCAGACCCAGGACTATAACTGGCTCGCTGGCGAGCTGCATGCAACATAGGAGCCACCAGTTCTTTGGGGCTGCGGGCTCCCATGCCCCCCAGGCTCGAAGCCAGGCTGCGTTTAAAAACAAGCATCAGAAGCATCGGCAGAAACAGCACATGAAATCAAGTGGAGGGAAATTCTTCTGCTGCAGAAAGTAGGCAAAAGGCAACTGGAGATGAATAGGCTGCCTGACAGTTGGCAGACACGCAGACTGTCTGCCATAGATGGTAATATAGGCACTGCAACTATTATGGCATCTCAAGTCAAAAAAAGCAATAAAAAAGCTTTAACCTCTGCTGTCCGGGAAAACAAACAGTGGCTTCGGATGCAGTTGGTGGAGAGAAGTCTTTGCGGTGCTTGTGACAGGCAAATGGTCTAGAAAGCTCTGCCGAGCTGTGTTTGGGATTAAGGGCTCGGAATGCCTGAGTTCGTGCTTTATTTGTACTAGTTACACAGCCAGTTTTAAAAATTTTATTACTGCTGTTATTATAATGATACTGCTATCACTACTGTTATTTTCTTAACTCATCAAGGGAGCCTGGACAGCCGCTCTTTATTTCTAACGTGAATGCAAACGGCGTTTAGATTTTTGTGGAGATCAGACACCAGACGCATTCCTACATTCTTGTCCAATGTTCAATATTTTTCCATGAGTCAAGGAGAACAAGAATGGGCATATTGTGTAAATGCAAAACTCTGCCTTTTTTAAACTGACACGATGAATTTCAGCCCTGCCTCTTTGTCTCTCTCCTCCAAGCAGGGGCTTTTCAGCCTGCCAGATTTTGTTACTTACTATCTTTGAAAACAGAGGGAGGGAAAAGTCAGCCCTTGTTAATTCATTGTCCCAGCTACCTAGCAGTGCTGTATCCTTAAGGACTGCTGGGGCTCTTTTTTTTTGCTCTTCTGAGATGGTGAAGAGCTGTTGCTTTCCTGCCAGCTCCATTGTGTTCCCTTAGTAAAAGCCTGCAACACTAGAGGCACTTTAAAAAGAAGCGAGGAATCTGTTGCAATAGACATCCAACAAAAGTTCTTGCTGCAATCCGCGCTTCCAGTAAATGCTGGTTCATAATCCAGAATTCAGGCTCCAGGGCTGGTTCTTAATAAAGCACTGATACAGGTCAGTGTAGCTGCATCTGTTCACAGCAACAGAAAATCCAGCTCACCGTTGCACCACGCTTCAGAACAAATTAACAGAGAAGGACGTGTATTCAGAAAAAATATCAGCATATATGGGGTCCCTGGAGTTTGAATTCCACTTGGTGAACATGGCAAAACACTTTGCCACCTCTGTTTTTCAATGTGCCTGATTGATGACCTAACAACTTAACGCATCTGTGCCTGCCAGAGCAGCAGCTGCCCTGTACACTGCTTAGATTTGGTCCATGCCCCAAGTAGGACTCCATGGCCTGCCTTTCCAAAGGCTTTTCCAAGCATGGGCTGCCATATACAGAAGTCTGTGTGCAAACAAAGACTTTTTTTCCAGAGATCTCTTTGAATTTTTGCAGATACTTTAACAGGCCATAAAATGCATATTCCCACACAATAAATGAGAATAAACATGTATCTACCAAAGCAAGTCTAATCTAAGTAATAAGCAAGCAAAGTGTCACTGACGTGCTTTGATAACTCTGACTTTTTGGTTGGTCTTTCTGAGAGTGGAAAGCTGGTGAGTGCCCTCTGAGTACATTTGACCCAGAGCTTCCTAGCTAAGGCTTATGAAAGAACGGGGAGCATAAGAAGGGTGAAAGGAACTAATTAGCACCAAGAATGATGTGGTCATTTGTCCACTAGGAACCGGTCTGCTACCTCCAGAGTTTCATATATAGCAGTTTGCTGTGCAGCCCTTCGACTCTAATGATTTCTGTCACCATTAACTGGTTCTTTAAAGGTGAAAGGTTTCACATTAGTTATTAAAATGGAAAATAATTTTTTATCCAGTCTAGTATTTTCTAAAGCATACTGGGATTCATTAGTTTGACACCTAAATAGATGTCTGCTTTTCATAGGCGCTGAATGTGCATTGGTGTCTTTTGGAATTTAGCTGGAAAGCAGGGCTCATTATTAATGTGTTTGACAGTGTCTATGTGCATGAAGAGTATTTTTCAGAAAAATATAGAGAGATAATGTCCTTGTCATGGAACCTTATAATCAAGAGGAGAGAGGCAAAGTCCATTTAAATATTTGGATATCTCAATGGACTTTAGATCAGGCTTATGAAAAGGTGTCTTTTAGAAACTTGGATTCATCTGCTGCAGAATCAGTTTGGGTGGTCAACCCCTTGCTTGTGTCATTTAAAAGCTACTGATCTGATGCTTTCCCTGAAGAAATCTGCATAGAAACAGAGATTGGCATTTCTCAAGTGCATTGTCATTTATGGCTTTCATCTCTTTCTCCCCCCTCATTACTGACTTGGAGACAAGTCAAATTTATACATTTTCTCCATTCACTCTACATTCAAAGTTTTCCAATTGCGTATGAGATTTGTTAGAGGTGAACAACAAAAGGATGAGAGGCAAGAAGCATAAGTTGCTAACTAGACAAGGAAAAAAAAGGGAACTGTCAAACACTGGAATGAGGCCCAGAGAGGTTGTGGTGTCTTCATCCTTGGATGTGTTTGACATTTGCCTGGACCATGCCTTGAGCATCCTATTAGAACTTTGAAGGCAGCTCTGTTTTCAGCAGGGCCTGGGCTGCATGATACCCAGAAGCCCCTTCACAGCTACATCATTTTCTGATCTTATAAGTCTTCTAAAGAACTCTCCACTAAGGCCCTTGCCACAATACTTTTATTTTCTTTCTGTGAATAAGATAGGACATGGACAAGTAGCAAATGAACTATCTTCCTACTGAGTTAATGGTCTGCAGAGATTTCATTTTAGAGATCCAGCTGTGGACTTATATGATTGCAGAGGGTTTCCACTGCATGATTTGGTGAGGACTTACTCCAGGTGCATTGGACTCCCTAATCGAAGTCAGCAGAGTAGCTGAATAGTTCTGCTTCTGGCCAGACCTGGTGTGTCATTGAGGTGTAGGCTACAAAACTGATGCAACACTGACACAACAAAGCCGTCTTATAGTTGAGGAATCCTTAGAGACCTTAGCTGAGCTGTTTTCACTGTGTAGCCAAAGGAATGCTGTTTCTTGTGGTGGTCGTGGTACCTGTGTCCAGTTGTGGTACCTGTGTCCAGTCTTACAGAAATATGTTACCTTATCACAGTGTGTTGTGTCAGGAGATACCATTCCACTCAGTCATGGCCAAACAGGGGATTTTTCTCGTTTTGAATTTTCAAAGCCATAGATCACAATTGGCTCTGGAAACAGGCTCAAGGCTGCTGGAGAGGAAAAGATTACTCTGAGAATGTCTGTTATCTTTGAGAGGCCTAGAACTGCTCATTCTTCAGCGTTGTTTCTATTTGCATGAGTTCACTCAGCAGGTGGTTGGGGCACATAGAAAATAAGGCATATAGGAAAGCAACAAGTGTAATGAATCTACTGTCCCATTCGGGCAATAGTAGGAAACGGCCATAGTGGCCAAAAATACCTGAAAGTATTGTGGTGACCCTTCATGGTTTACCACCACAGGAGATGTAATGCATAGCTGGCCGGGACAGGCTCCTGTCCAGAACTACCAGGAGCATCTTCATCAATTGCTTAGCCTCCCACTGTGTCTCCATGGGACTCGGTGGTGAGTCTGGGGCCAGCTTGAGGAAAGCTGTAGTTGGCATAAAGGCATTCAGTAAAAAAGCTCCTAGGAGACTGGATGGCTGCAGAGATGTGAATGTCTGCAGCAAGGGGACTGTAGGAACCGTCTTAGTCACTGGCATCGCCGCTCCAAGCCACAAACCACGGTGTGTGCTCAGCAGCAGGGCTTTGCCTCTGAGGGGCAGGACACAGCAGCTGAAAGGCTGCAGTATGCAAACCTCAGATTTGGCCTTCACGTTCTTTCCCCAGCTAGTTGGTGACCAGTGTAACACTGTTCAATGTTACACTTTAAACCATGTGGTAAGCTGGTGCAGAATCAACGCTCTTGAAACATATAGATTCATAGAATAGACACCATTCTTGTTCTGTCATTCTGTCTATGTTTTCAAGCTCAAACTGCAACTTGGGGGTACAATTAGTAGTAAACATTTAGATACTGGTCAAATGACTTCCATTTTTCCAGCTTTCTTGCAGACTTCTAAAACTTTGGAAATACAGGAGTTGTGAAACATGGCCAGACAGATAGGCATGCAAAATCCACCACTCCGCTCCCTTACCTCTTCCTCCCCTGTCCACTGAGAACTGTAGCTAGTCCCCATGAACCATAGACTGGGTAGAACCTTGGTTTTTAGTATTTCACATCCCCTTCTATCCCCACCTTTTATAAATCAGCGACTTCCTGTTTCCAAACAAATGCCCAGTCCCTCTTTAGATCTTGCTGAGCTGTCGTGTAATTCCTCACACGCTGTCCACACTGGAAGAAAAAGTTTATCATTTCATTGGGATTGAGTTTACTGCTATTCAAGTTTGCTAAATACCCTCTTGATCTGCATTTAATCAGTTAGGATCTTATAATATAAACTTTCATATTTTTCTTTTTTTATTTGTCCCTTCTATTGTCCATTCTCTTCATAGGAGTACCTTCAAAGCTTTTAAATCGTTGTTGTTGTTTGTCTCCAAAATCCTCTAAATATTTGGCTGTTCTACTCATGTAGGTCAAACTTTTGGTGGGGTGCACTTGACCTGTCCTGACACTGCATGTTTAAACTGAAGGTTTTGAAAATGGCTATTAAGTAGTACTTTTACTTTATGTCCTTCTTAATAGGGTGAACCTGCATGATGGGCAGAGGCAGGGAGATGATGCTAATACAGATCAAACCCAGCCATCAAACGAGCAACCTCTTACCACAGGCCTGGATTTGGTCCTAAATATCACTTCCCCACTGAAGTTTTTGGCGGAGGATAGTGCTCGTTCCTCCTAAGGAAGAGCCATTTTGCCAGTTGCTCATTAAAACTCTTGGTTGAAGTAGTGATGGAAGGCAGTTCTCATTCAAGCAGTCCCTCCTCCTTGTCCTGGCTGATAGAGTCTGATGCTGGAAGCACGAGTGGGTAAATGTATGGAAGAGATCAGGGATTTTTGCAATTGAGGAGTGATAACTATATCTCCCATTAACTGTAACTTAGCCTGCAGAAGACCTCAAGGCCAAACAGTTGGCATGAGTGTCCTGTGTGACGCATTGATTTGCAGGAAGAGAGAAATGGTCTAAATATTTCCTTATTTTCCAAGGCTGGGTGGATGGCTGCTGTCTTCCTCCAGTGATTGAACTTTTGATACAGTGCTGCAGAGATAGGTGCTTAGACAGGTACCGAAAGCCCATGTGTAGGCATGGATATGTGCTCTAATGAAGCTGGAAAACCTTCACACAGCTGGTTTGGAAGTGATGCTAGGCAGAAAACCACGACCAGACTGCTCTCAGCAGTCAATCCTTAGGTGAAATCTGCTGTGCTATTGATCTCTAAAAGGCAAATCAAGTAACAGCAGCCACATTTTTAAGGATTAGGAGCTTCCTGTGCAAGACAGTATGTGTTTTTAATACTTTAAGCTGACTTATGAAACTGGTAAACAATGAGGAGGGTGGTGTTGGATGACCTCTTTTACATGCCTGATCATCCTGTCAACATTTATAATGCATTTGATATTTCCTTCTCATCAGGATAGGATCAGTTAAGCAGTCACATTTCCCAAAGCTCAGGTTGCATTATGCTTTGTTCCACATTTCATGGTAATAAACGTTGACATAAATTTCTGTAGATTTCACATAAAGTGATTGTTAATTTATTCATGGTTGAAAAAGATCTAAAAAAAAAAAAAAAAAAAAAAGAACAGAAAAGATTTCTGCAGAAGACAAATACACAGCTTGCAGGATAAGAAATACAGATCTTTCATGCCTATTTGTTTTGCACACAGTAATGACTGTTACATTCTGATTAGCAGTCTTGACCTAGTTAAAGTGCTATTGTTTCTCTGTGTTCCTATTCTTCTAAAAGACTGTGGCTAGACATGATATTTTATAATCCATCAGATGTAAAATCTGCATAAAAAATATAATTATTGTGCTTCAGCAACTTGGACCAAAGCCCTGATGTTATATTTCTAGACAGTACAGTGTGAATAATATGGATGCTTTTTTAGGTTGGTGTGTTCAGTTGGCAAGGTATGTAATTTTTCCATAAGTGAAGGTAAATTGTGGGATTTTTAAAATACTGATTACTATTCCAACCTTGTTCCTAGATAATGAGAATTAAGTGGATACTTGTCAGCCGAGGAGCATCCTTATTTGTTACTACAAATTAAGTTTTAGTGTCACTTACTACAGTAAGCAGGGATTAAAACTTGTGTTACCACTCAATCAGGGCTGACAGCGGTGCTTGTGCACTTCAACCAGAACTAGGGTGCCAGTGCAAGAGGCCCTGGATAGACACCAGGTGTTTTCCCAAAGAGCTCGTGGTCGGAAAGGCGGATGGGTGATTAGAAGGTTTGGGATGTGCAGAGCAAAAACCTCATGGCAGCAAACCTTGCTCCTGGTTAGCAGACCAGTCTCAGGAGCTAAATGGGAGAGGCCTGAGGCAGAGCAGAGGTGTGCTGGCTTGAGCTGCCATGCTCACCAGCAGTGTGGGGCTGAAGGCACCTGTTCCTCTTCCTCACTGCTCAGAATGGCTGGTCCCCTTCCTGTGGACACTCTCAAAGCAGGTGTCATGGAGGAGCATGAAGAAGAGGAGGCACCTGGAGTTGAGCTTGAGGCTGGAGTGGGAAAACAGCATCTGCTGCTCTTGCACAGCTCTTTGCAGCCGTGGCAACGCCGCCTTGACCCCACTGTGGTGCTGTGAGGACACACCAGCTCTCAGCACTGCTCCCCATCGTGCTGGTTGCCCAGGGCCCCTGCTGTGTCACTCAGTCCTGCATGAAAAATTCATGCTGTTTCCCAGATCAGCATCATCCAGCAGATTGGGCTTTCTGAACCCTGAGTGCTAAAAATTCTCTGAAGACAACTGTCACGCTTGCATTCTCAGCCATGTCAGGTAGAAGTTGCGAATGAAGACAAAAGATTAAAAATAAATACTCTCTTGCTGTGCAGAGAAAATGTAGAGCATAGGGGCTGGAAGAGATGCTCAGAAGTAGACAGTGCTACTTGAGATCTTCAGGAGAGACATCAGGATGAACCTGCTGCCCTGGGTGGGGGATGGCCATAGCTGCCGGGTTTCAGGAGATGGGTAGGAAGAGTAGTAACGGGAGCCCTTTTGTATATTTTAAAAAAGTGTGCCTGCAGTCAGAAACAGGCCGTGAGGGTATGTGTGTGATCACAGTGTTAGGACCTGTGATGACCCCAGAGGTGGTAGCTTAGGGTAATGGTCCCTCCTCATCCTTGTGTCAGCCCTGGGGTGCCTAGGTGTCTCTGCAACTGGCCATGGCCTGAGTCACTATCACCAGTGTGTCTGCTCAAAGGGGTAAGAAAACAAGGAGAGGGGCACTTGGTCCTCCAGCCTGCCAGGGAGGTACTTGCAATGGGGAGGCTCTGTGCTGGTGAACCCCCAAACCCTGCCTAGAGGGGTTGTCCTCAGCTCAGCTCACCGCTGGACACCGCAGGAGGTGGCACTGCAGAAGGCTGGCAGCAAACACTACAAACCACTCTTTTGAAAAGGAGAGCTGCTGTCATTCAGGATCAGGCCGTAAATCCCAGGGGTGTCTTGCTGAGTCCAGCCCTCTGATGTAAAAAGGTGCTTTCACAGCATAAATAAGAAGCAGCATTCAGCATGTTTTCCTCCTTTGGAATGAATTCCCTTTTTTTTTTTTTTTTGGCCACTTTCATTGTTTGAATATTTTCTGTATTTTTCATGTAATTCCTTCACCCCTTCTCCTCCCCAGATACACGAAGGATTTTGTTTACAGTGCAGCCATAGATACAGTCAGCGTATATTGTGAGAAAGTTTAGGAAGTCCAAAAGGGACCTTCTTAAAGTGGGTTTGTCTGCTGCTTCTATATTAAAACATAAAATCCAAAGCTGCTTTTTTAACATCGGAAGTATTACTCCACATGAGTCGCTAACGCTGCCGCGCTACCTGCTTCGCAAACGAACTGATAATCCCCTGGGGTTTGAGTTAGCAGAATATTACGAGTTTCGTCCCCGTTGTTCCACTGCACAAGCTAAGAAAGGTGCAAACCTTAGTAGGAAAATGTGAGAGATGGGAGAACAAAGGTGGTAAGAGACCTTCCTTTTATGTCTTCAGCTAACATAGATTAGTGGAGACTTAAAACTGTCACAGTCTGCTATTTTCTTTGTAGTTTGCTTGGAGCATTTTGGTGGTTTGGTCCAGCCTTAAGTATCTGGTTGCAAACATTTGGAGATGACAGTCAGGCACGTTACTCACACCTCAGTACAAGGCCAAGGGTGGTTTGCACTGGGAAATTAATTTTTTTTTTGAGATCTGCAGGCACTATGGAGTTACTCGGGCAAGTCAGAGGGATGGGCTGTGTTCTACTTGTTCTCAGAGCTGCAAAGCTCAAGGCTGCTGGATTGTTAACTGAGGGCTACTCTCAAATGCCATGCTCCTATAGTTAAATGAAGTAAAAAGCAAATTCTAAAGGAATTCTAACTGAAGAAGCTGCATAAAGTGCACAAAAAATAAGACTTTCAATGAAAGTGAAACCAGGAAGTCCTTCTTATTTCCTGTTGTCACTGACAAATTATTTTCTTTGCCATTACGGGCAGTGCTTGTGGAAAGGAATACAAGGTGAATGCACACGGGTAGTGTCAGAAACAGCTCAAAGATACCGTAATATAATGTTAGATATGGATAGCTGGAGGGAAACAACCCTAAAATTTCTCATGGAGAAATCGTGCTTTTATACCAAAGAAGTTGTTTCCAGTTTTTGAAAAAGCTTCTGAGCAGGAAAAAAAAATAAATTTTCAGCAAAATCCTCTAGTTTAATAAAAAAATTCAACCAAAAGAAGGTGAAGCAAAAGCTTTTTTTTTTCTTTTTTTTTTTTTTTCCTGCCAAAAGAGAAATTATTTGATACCAGATTTTGACTAGCCCTAATTATTAGCTTGATGGAAGTCCTGCTGATTTTGTCAGGGAGCATTAGAGAAGAAGCTGATGCTCTTAAATCCTCTTTAAGACTCAATCAGTTTAAATAGAAATTAATTGTTCCTCTGCATGGGACATGGTGTCACACTGGATTGTTTAGACCAAGTCATGTCTAGAGTTTTGTTCTCTGCTGGTAATGCCCCCAGGTAGTTTGACCAGTAACAGAATCACAGAATGGTAGGTGTTGGAAGGAACCTTTGGAGATCATTTAGTTCAACCTCCCTGCCACAAAGCAGCGTCATCCAGAGCAGGTTGCTCAGGAAAACATCCAGGTGGGTTTTGAAGTTCTCCAGAGAAGGAGACTCCACCACCTCTCTGAGCAGCCTGTGCCAGGGCTCTGCCATCCTCAAAGTGAAGTTTTTCCTCATGTTGAGATGGAATTTTCTGTGTTCTAGTTTGTGCCCGTTGCCCCTTTTCCTGTCACTGGGCATCACCGGGAAGAGCCTGGCCCCACTGCGCTGTCCTGCAGACATGATTTCCAGAGGCTTAGCCCCTCCAATAACTTCAGACAAGTCAATGCATCCAGCCCTCCCTCTCTCCCTCCCTCCCTGTGGGTTTGTGAACTTGTGCTGACTCACCAGAGCCTGCTTGGTGAAAGGGCTGGCAGTAACCCGGGCTGCCAGGAAATGCCTGTGCTCTTTGATGGCTCACACAGCCCTTGCCCACCTACCTGTGGGACAGAGCTGTGCGTGGAGGGCTTCCTCCTCTCCCCCTTACTGTCATGCCTCTGGTTTCCCATCACAGAGCCTTTCACTATTACGCAGCTGAAGGGGTTTGAGATGTGTAATCGCCAGCCCGTTTGATCTGAGGAATGTGCCTGTGTGTTCATAGGAACTTTTGCTTTACGTTTACTGACCCAAATCAATCCTGGCTTGCAAATTGGAAGAGATGGAGCTTGAAATCTGGCAAGCTCTTTTTTCACTCTCTGAAGAGCCTGTGCTTTGCTTGGGGAAAAAGGGCTTGAGTACCGACTTTCAATCAGTGGTGGAAAAGTGCAGTTGCTAGAAAACTGTGAAGATTTGAGT
The DNA here is from genome assembly GCA_013400375.1 of Thinocorus orbignyianus. NCBI lineage: Eukaryota > Metazoa > Chordata > Aves > Ciconiiformes > Thinocoridae > Thinocorus > Thinocorus orbignyianus. Next base: position 407,297 of record VXBW01006960.1, read on the forward strand.
GATCGAACCCTGACCTTTTCCCTTCTGAAAACAAAACAGGCGCGATGCTGGGGCAGCAGCGCCCTTTGAAGGCAGAGCACGTTTGAAATAGCAAGGCAGAGAGGCTTGTGATGAACACTGCCTGTCTCACTGGACAAACACAGACTGGTCCCTTGCAAGCTGGTGACAGCTCAGTGCAAGGAGGGAGAAGGGACTTCATCCCCATGGGCTGCCACATTCTTGTCACGCCCTCGCCCTCCACATCCCTAACTCGTGGGGGATGTGAAATCAGGACCTTCCCTGCAGCTTCAGTGAAGTCCCCTGAGAGTCCCTGCACCTTTGTCACCTCATTTGCTCCCATTACTGCTTTAAGGTGGGGACACTTACTGACACCTCCCACTAGATCAGGTTGCTCAAAGCCCCATCCAGCCTAGATGGGGCTTGAACACTTCCAGGGATGGGGCAGCCACAACTTCTCTGGGCAGCCTGTTCCAGTGTCTCACCACCCTCACAGGAAAGAATTTCTTTTTTAGTATCTACTCTAAATCTCCCCCTTTTCAGTTTAAAACTTTCAGTTTTGGGAGGGGCTATAAGCCAGCAGTTGTTACGTTTTCTTTAAAAATTCATAGTGGCGTTTTTGGTGGGCACTTCAGCAAAGCAGATGTCATGAGACCACGAGACCTTCAGCCCATGTGAAGGAAGAGGGTGCTTGGTTAAGGGATGTGTCTGGAGATGGTGGTGGTCTCTCTGGCTCTGCTGTTGACTTACTGCCTTGTCTGTGTCACCAGGCAAACCACTTCTCAGCTCTCCTGGGTGGCAGCTCGTTCAACCGGAGAAGAAAAGCAGCCGCCATGCACAGTGCAGTACAACAACTGCGTTTTCAGTTGTACCAGGAAGCCTGGTGCAGATGCTCTGAAAACGTGAAGGCATTTTAAACAGCTCCCTCTGCTTCAAAATGTCAAGGAAAAGTAAAATTAACTCAGAAAGGCATATTAACCACATAAAGCATATACATATGCAGAGGATATATTATTTGTTATCTCTTCAGCCTTTCTGTCAGCAGCACATCTGAGAGCAAAATGCGCTGCCAAGTCATGTATTCTGACAACCTGGGGACTTCCCCATTTCCCAGAAAGACAAATCTGGGGGCATGAGAATGATTTCTAGAAAACACACTGAGAGCAAAGATGATGGTAAAAAGAAGTGCAGCTTACTGGTTGGGGTTTTTTTGTTGTTTTTTTTTTAAAGGAAAGTACAGTCACTCATGTGGCAGAAGGAACACACTAACCAGAGACAGTCCATGCTCTTTGCAAGTGACCACCCAAAACTTCCACCCTGGGGACACCTAATGACAGTTGGCTGCTCTTGAAGGCACAAGGTCTTCAGACTTGCACAAACAGGCACCGACATGTCTGTCCTTATGAAATGAAAACATTAATCTGTGATTCAAAAGCCGTGCTGGAAACTCAACTTGAGATACGAGATGAGATTTTTGGTGTCAGAGAGAGAAATTACAAGCTTTATTTTTAAAGGATAAACTCAGTGACCTGCTGATGCAATGAAAGGGTAGATGGGTATGGAGGAAAAATATGTATTTGTCAGTTGAGTTTCTCCTGAGCAACTCACTGGTATCCACTCCAGAATAAAAGTGTTCACACCTGGAGTTATCTGGGAAGAGCTCTTCCCTAGAGATAAACCTGAAGTGGAGGGGAACAGGGGCCACAACAGAGTATTAGGTGTCCACAATTCAGTGGTCTTCTGTACGCAGAACAGCATGATACAAATAATGTGATTTAAAGACCTCATAAATCATCCTTCCTTGATTTACTGGAAAATTAGAGTTCTTGGTGTTCCCTCTGCCCATCACAGGTTCCCGGGGTGTCACAGTTTGTATGAGCATCATTTTCTCACTGCTAAACACTAGTATTTGTCAGATGACATTGTCCTGTTGCCTCCAAGGCTGGTGCACTTCTGCCAGGGTAGGAATTTGTGTGTACAGCTGCGGCAGATGATTGTGCATCAGGTGGACAGAGCCATGAACCTCTTTTCCTTGGGTAGGCCCACAGGGCTTGTGAGCAGGTGAAAGTATCGCTGTAAATATTCAAGGAAAGGAAATAGAGTTACAATTCTCAGAGCAGTGTTGCGTGAACAGTGTGTTTTATAGCAGATGTTTCAGGACATAAACAATTAGGTCTTAATGTATTAATATACTTCTCTGGGAAATAATCCGGCCGTACATTATGGCCCAGACCCGTGTCTGACATAACCTGACATGGCTCCAGTGGCTTCATTTTCAGTTTTGATCAAGTTAAATTCTAACATCTCTAATTACACACATCTCTGGCCAGTATAAACCTAAGTGAGATCAAGATGCCTAGATCTCTTGTGTGCCATTAGAATGTCTCGTAGGACATTTGGACTCTACAAGTACTCAAAAATGCTCTTTCGGATCATGAACCAAAAGCATGGAAGTGAAGCCCTGCAGCACCGGATAGGCAGAAGGGCAGACTTCATGACTACATTAGTCTCTGCTAACAGTTAGAAGGGAGCAAATCTGCGGCAAGTGTGTCCTAGGCTTTGTCAGCTGTGGCTCCGGCCACCTCATTCCACTCACACCCACAGGGGAAAGAGGGTCTGTGGAGGCAGTAGTGTCCAAAAAGTGCTGGTGGCTACAGGGTCAGGAGTGGTGAGATGTCTCACTTACAAGGCATTTTCCTACAGTTCCGTGTAGTTTCATTGACCGAGAAAACCCAGAATAGCTTTCTCTACTAAGCAATGCCTCCTTGCCCATTGACTTGCAAAATCTGTCTAGCAAATATACTACAGATTGTTTCTTCATTGTCATCTAATAATTGAGCGCTTTGTCTCTGTTTCTTTCAGCTCCAAGGCTCCTTGAAGAGAAAGTTGGTGGTAAATCTGTCTCCTGTCAACAACAAGAGACCCAATGGTGTTTCGGAGAGCTCTTTCCTTGACATTAAGAGGATAAGAGTGGGTGATAATATCTCAGTGGGGCAAAGTGGACAACATGTTAACAATTGCCAAAGCCAGTCAATGTCAGGAACTATGTCTGTGGGGCAAGGATCACAAAGAAAGGCCAGCAACATAACAAACAATACACACGCTAGTGGGAATGGCATGCTTAACATGACTTTGAAAGAGGTAAAGAAAGAACCAGGAGAAACAATGTCCTGCAGCAAACACTTAGATGGCCAGACGTCCCATGAGAACATGTTCCCTAACAGATACGGGGAAGACTCATGGGAACAAATGATGGATCTGGAGCTTCAGGAACTATTTAATGAACTGACTAACATATCAGTGCCACCAATGAGTGATCTTGAGCTAGAGAATATGATAAATGCCACGATAAAACAAGACGAGCCATTCAACATTGACCTTGGGCAGCAGAACCAGAGGGGCCCTGTTAGATCTCTGCAGATGGATAAGATGGTGATAAAGAGTGAATATGCACCAGGCATGAATCAGGCTCCTGTGGGCTCCCCACAGATGAGGCCTTCTTCTACAGGTCCAGCCTTCACTATGGCCACCGCTGCCATGTCCATCTCTTCACCCATCCCTTCGGTCCCTCAGAATCAAACACAGGTATCGCAGGTTTCTTCTGCGTCCAGCCGGCCATTGCCTAACTGGCAGGAGGTGTCTCATGCACAGCAGCTCAAACAGATAGCAGCCAACCGGCAGCAGCATGCCTTGATTCAGCAGCAACAGCAGCAGCAGAACCAGACGGCCAGCTGGTCCACCTTATCTCCATCAGGACCTTCCCCTGGACCCTTCGTGCAGGAGAAAATCCCCAGTCCTTCTTTTCGCCAGCAGCAGTTCAGCCCACAAAGCTCAGCAATGCTTGGGGTACCAGTGAATGGAAACCAGTCAAAAGGGATGAACAACTATGTTTATAAACCAACCACTCCCCAGAGCAATGCCATGGACATAATCATGCAACAGAAGCCTCAGGACCTCAACAGAAACTTTATCAACAGCTCTCAGCCACCACTAGAGCAGCATCATGGCAACACAAAGCCTTTGTTTCACTTTAACTCAGAGCAAACAAACCAGCAGATGCCTTCAGTTTTGGGTTCCCAAAACAAGCCAGCCCTTCTGCACTACACACAGCAGGCACAGGGTTCAGCCCCCATGCAACAGCCACAGCAGCAACAGCAGCAGCAGCAGCCACCGCCACAACCTGCGCAGCCCCTCTCCAACCAGTCGCTTCAAAGGCCGCCTAACGTACCCCTAGCAATGCAGCAAAAAATGATGCTTCAGAAAATGCAGCAAAGCCAGCAAATCTCAGGTTTGCAGTATCCGATCTCTCAGCAGCATAGACAGGTAAGGCAAATTCCTCCTTATTTGTTGCAGAATCATTCTGGTCTGAGCAGTATAAAGGCTTTTCCAGCCTGGCCTCGTTCCTCCAAGAGATGTGTGCTGGTGGCAGATAATGACCATCTCAGCACATACTTCAGCAGAGCTGTTGATGGCACATTTAGCACCTATTCAGGTATATGATGGATGCACATTTGTAAGAATTTCAAAAAGGATATGTTCATAACACTTTTTTCTTCATGCAGTGGAGTGAATATGTCTCTGATATATACTATGCAGGTACTTGTCAGAAAGGTGAGATAATGGGGCAGATGCAAGCTTCTTTTGGGCCCATAAGATTTCTGGCTTACAAAAGTTTACGCTCTTTTGAATGGCAAAATTTTAATTAATTCCAGTTATCCTAGGTAATGTATTTTACAATGTTAATTTTTATGCCGTCATTGCCTCAGCGAGGCAAAGTTAGAAAATTCTGGTTTTATGTATCTTTTGAGTGACATGACAAAAATATTGTTTGCGCATTTGTTACCTGTTTGGCAAAGGAAAACTAAGACTTATGTGTGAGCTTCGTAAACACCCATCACATTTCTGGGAAAATTCTATGGATAAAATCCACGCTCAGATATGAAAATGAAGGTTGCCATAGATATGTCTACAATTACATAGTGCATGGCCAGCTGTGTTATCATGAAACGGGGATCTGACAGGACTGGTTGTGCTGTACCAAGTCACTGTGCACCAGGATCCCAAGTTTCTGACCTGACAATCAAAGCTGGAATTTGTAACCTCAAGGTACCCCAGAAACTGGAAACCAGGTGCAAAACAAGTACAACGTATTTGACCGTGGGAGGTTTAAGTGTCTCAGGGGAGTTTTGCTGGTGCTTGGGTTCAACACATGTGAGGTATGGAATGGCAATATAGGTGTGGAGATCATGTGTGGATGTGAAAAACAGCTGTAAGATATTACTGATAAGTGGAAGTCTTCCATAAAGTCCCGGTGAAGCAGCATTGTGAATGACTCGTTCATAGCTGGAGCTTCTCACCAAGCTGTTTGCTTGAACAGTCCGATGCTTTTAAAGAAAAAGTAAAGTAAATGTAGTTGGACACCTTTCTGCTTTTAACTCTTTTAAATTCTCTGACCAACTAACCATGACTTCCTCCAACAGAATATCCCTTAGCAAGAGGTACCAGATGAAACATTTAGGTGGACATGTTGCTTTGCTGGAAGATACTGGAGAACGAGTGGCAGCAGGAAGCAATCCCAGCTTTACGGGAGGTCTCTGTTGGCTGTTCCTCTCCTTCTTGGGCCACTGTGTGCTCTCTTCTTCGGCACATTTCCCTGTTCTCTTAATAGACTGGCAGGCAGATGAATTTTAACAGTTCCTTCATTCAGCCATGATGAAGCTTCCAGCAGTCTGTCAGCACAGGAGAGACAAGGAGGACTTTTGAAAACATTACTATTTTTCTGAAAAAAAATATGCGAGGTCACATTCTGGAAAGGAATAAAAACACTGAAATCAACTCTGCTTGAGGTGATATTAGCTCCTTGCTCTGTGTCCTTCTGGGCTCCTGCTCAGGGCAGCAAGCCACCAAGATGGCCCTTGGCAATATGGTCATAGTAGTACCTACAAGGTTTATCAGAAGTGTAGTGGGATCTCTCACCTGTGCAGCCACAAGAACTTTTAGCTTAAGAAACTTGCCCTAAATGAATTTGGCTGAGTGGCAAACTTTAGATATTACACCAAGGAAGGAGTTTTGCCTGTTGTCACAGACTTTAGCAAGTAGTTTTCCAATGTTTCTTGTCATCTGACCACTTTCCACAGTTGTGTCTGTGAAATGTGTCTACCTCATCCACAGCACATCTGAGAAGCTTAGAAGCTTTGTAGGCACAGGTTAGGGGCTTTTTGCAGCAAGAATATAGTTTTTTCTGTGCTCTAGAGAGATAACTGGATTTTTAAGAGATTTTAAGAGATTTTTTTGGCAGTTGTTCCAAAGTTCTGCTGAAATTCAGAGAATCAGGTAGGTGTCTCTGAGTGGAGTATTCTGTAGCTGCTGGAACAACATTTAGAAATAAAATCGGTCTGTAAATTGCAGAGTTTTGGAAAAGTATGAACATAACTGTTCACCTGACAATAGTTAGGAGTTCTGTGGACTTCTTTAGCGCCTGCCTGCAGAGCTGCAAGAGCCCACCAACACCTTGGTCAGGGCTTGCTTGCCCCATAGGTCCATATGAATATTAATATCAGAGTAGAAGACACCACTAGTATTATCTTGCAATAAAGACAACAAAGGTCAAAGCAATCTCACAGCTGAATTCCTCTGATTTTAGCAATGAGGACATCACCTTATTTAAGGCTCCACAGGCTTCTTTCCTGGAGGATCATCTCCCACCTCTGAGGATTCCTATACATTATTAACAGTAATGCATGATTAATTACCAGCATTTACTAATTAACTTCACAATTAATATTTATTTTACTCATGCCCTATTTCTTCAGGAGGAATCGAGGTTTGGTTCTGTTGGTATCATCTAATTCCTCCTCAGATCGTTATAATTGTGGATTATAAGGACCTTCTCAGTAGTGGCTGGAAGGCTCTGTAGCTGGAAATGTGAGTGCACATTCATAAAGAGCTGCTCTGCCGTCAGACAACACTGGCTGGAACACTCTAAATTCACATTTTTAGCTGAACCAGCTCATGCTCTCGATTTTTACTCCACAAGCCTCAAGATCCAAAAAAAGCATTTGAACTTGACTTTATCAATCAGCCCAAACTTGCTAACTGGAAATGTAAGGCTTATTAATTTCTCTGCTTGTCACATTCGCTTTGTGTCAAATTGGAGTGAACTTGTAGTGGGATTTGCTAATTAGATGTCTTTTGCCTATAGGGAAAAGTCATAAAAATGATGGAAATCATCTTGGTTTCCTGTACGGTTGATCTGAATGAAGGTTTTGTTTGCGTCTGTGTTTTGTTCTCCATTGTTGTGGGAAAGATTCACCTTACCATTGTCTGTCAGGATGCAGCATATGCACAGTTACGAAAAAGTGCTTAGAAATTCAACACTGGCTTTGTTTAGGGAATAATTAGAAGCTCCAAACTTTGCACAGGTTTAATCAGGTTTTCAATGCTTATACAGAACCTGGGTTTATGTGGGGAAAATCTGTAACTAGGCTTGGGTAGAAGTTTGAAGTCTAGCTTTCTCCATGTGAAGAAACAAAGTGCAGTCAATAAAAGATGCTTCTGAAGAAAGACTTAAGGTTTTCAAAAAAAAAAAAAAAAGACATTTTTAACTAGTCTAAGAAGTTCTGCACATATTTTTAAAGCTTTTGATAGACCATAAGACTTGTTTGGGAAGATCTATCAGTCTTCTGCCAAGGAAAAATCAGAAGAGAAAAAAAAAGAGAGAGAAAAAAGAAAAAGCTACTAAATAAAGTATTATTCATCCCCATCTGGATTTGACCTAAAGCCAAATTAAACTCAAAAGTTTCAAGCATTTTTTTTTTATTCAGGTCGAGAGCTGGAGAGGGGCTCTTTGTCAGGAAGTGAAGTGACAGGGCAAGGGGTAATGGTTTTAAACTGGAAGAGGGAAGATTTAGATTAGATACTAGAAAGAAATTCTTTCCTGTGAGGGTGGTGAGGCACTGGAACAGCTTGCCCATAAAGGTTGGGGATGCCCCATCCCTGGAGGTGTTTAAGGCCAGGCTGGATGGGGCTTTGAGCAACCTGCTGTAGTGAGAGGTGTCCCTGCCCATGGCAGGGGGGTTGGAACTGGATGATCTTTAAGGTCCCTTCCAACTCTAACCATTCTATGATTCTATGATTCTAATTTCATTTACTCAAGTTAGGTGAGCAGTGAAGGCTGAGCTCTCAGGAACAGGAACTCTAATGGAGCATGACCAGTCTGTCTGCTACACGCAGGCATGTGCCCCATTTAGTCTCAGTTTTGGGGGCAAGGGCAACACGAGGGTTTATGAGACCTTCAGCTCCCAGTTTACATGAACAGTCACTGCTCCTTATTTTTAAGGCTCTGGAAGCGTCAATGGTGTCTTATGTAGTTACAACCCACACCAGTGTTTCCTTGTGCAGAGCTCAGGGCCTTGTTAGTCCTTGTTCTTTTGTAATCACTTTGAGGATGGGATCATTTTCTCCTTTTTCTTTTATCTCTTTTTTTTTTTTTCTAGAATCCAGGAATGTAGTGTGATTACTTGCAGTCTGGGGTTGGTTTTTCGCCCTTACTTGCCCTAACTGGAGCATGCCTTGGATCATTTTCTTCATCTGGTCCTAACAGGCTCCTTTTAAATCCAAATAGGCTCCCATCTTACCAAAACCTGTGCAATCCCTTCTCCGGTCCCTGCTCCAAGCATGAGTGTCTCATATATGCCTCGTGCCTCATGCTCTCCCACAGCAAGGCTTTGTATCTTGCAGGATGGGGCCAGTGGTTCCATGACCCAGGGACACGGCACAGCTGCATTTGGCTGGAGAGAGGCCACAGAGCAGCGCAGCACCCAGGAAGGGGCCACCAGTGAGGAGCTTGAGCTCAGAGGAGCTCCAGGTGCTGGGGTGACCCCCACTTTGCAAACCCCCTCCATTACACCAGCCCTTCAAATGCCCAGAAAAGCAGTGCTTAACTGATATATATGCACCACTCTTAAATATCTCAAAGGGATAAAGATGGTATTTCAGCCAACCTGGCAGCTCTGCAGAGATGCTGAGACAAATTCTGCTCTCTTTTTCTCCAGTGTAAACGCAGGGTAGTTTTGTTTCATTCAGGAGTGCATAACAGGACTTGCAGCGGTATGGTGGTTTTTTTAAACCATGGGCACCATACAGATTTAATAAGTAGTCTATGTTAAGCTGTCAGATTGTTAGAGTGCTATGTGAGGAAGAAGCACCAGGAGCAAAAGATCTAATGGCTTTTTTGAAAGTGCAGGTAGAAAAACTCTTGTTATCGTTCACTGACACTTCTAATTTAGCCTCCAAAATTTCTCAAAGAGAATGTGTCTTCTTTGGATGATTGATATCAAAGCAGTATTTTCCTAGACCTTTATGTTTACCACCAAAGAAGAAGAGGAGAACACATTTTGATGAGGCAACCTCTCTGTTTCCAAGTGTAAAGGAATTATTTTGCAAATATTTCTGAAATGAGGAAAGAAAACCTAAAGTGGCTTGTGGTAATTGGTACAAACCAGGACTTAAATTTTACTTAGATCATAAATAACAACGATTCCAGGCTTTTGGAATCCGTAATAATAGAAACTGTTCCATAGTGTAAGAAAACAACAATGTGACCTTTCTTTCAATGCCCACTATAAAAATAATATTTGGATGACAGCTTTTCTTGATAGCTCTGTTTTGGTCGCATTCCTTCATGCAAGGGCTTCTGAATTAAATATTCTGGATAAAAACTTGAGTAGGACCAAATAACCACCATCGATTGCAGGGTCATAGCTGATTTATGAGCATGAAACCAGACAGAAAATGTCATACGTTCCTGGATTGTCGTGGTGGACAGTTCTCTCAGTAGTGCCTTATGTCGTTCGTGCTCAGTTTGCTGAATGAAATATATAGGCAATAGCAATCACGCTGTGGATGGTCAGTCCCTGAGGACATTGTAATTCAAAGGCTCAGAGACACTGCCAGTTCCATAAGGTTTCTTGAACTCTTTGCATAAAGTAGTTGCACTGGTAGAACAGCAGAATATCAACCACTAAGCCAAATGCTTCTGGGTTTGGGGAGGTGGAACGTAGCTGAGACAGTCCCTGTTGTCTCATTTGTACTGCTTTTGGAAGATACTTCCATGAAGATACCAATAAAAATCATCATGGCACTTGCCTGGATGAGTTCTTTGCTAATGTCAGCACAGACGTGAAGTCTTATTTGTTATTTATTAGGACAGGGAAAGTGTCTGGGAAGTTCACTGATAGGCAAAATATCATTCTGTGAAGAACTGTATAAACTTGGATTAAAAAGGGCCCATCTCTTTCTGTAAGAATTAAGGAAAAAATGAGTTTTACAGAAGGAATTTGAAGGATATCAGCTTCTGCCCATCTGCGTGTCCAGAGATATTGATTTGAGGACTGCTGTGATCGAGGAGGTACTTCATGAGCCAGTGAGTTGTCTTGGCTGTGGGGAAAAAAATGTTGTTGGAGACAGGAGGCACAGTAAGGGTGCTAGATGCTTCAGTCCTCTGGTTTTTTCTCCACTGCCATCTTGAAGACATGGACTAGGGTGAGGAAAACCATGGTGCCTGGTTCATATGTAGGAGAAAATGATGGTGGCTGCAATGAGGAAAGGGCAGGTGAGAAGATCTGAAGTGTTGGTGGATGAGTTTACAGTTTACAGGTCTGGGGTGGTGAGGTAGAGTAGGGAACCATCACCAGAGACAGGACATGGCTTCGTGCTTTTTAGATTAACTGGAAAGGAGGTGTAACAGGACAAGACTGGGATAAGGAACTGTGAAGATACAATGCTGACTGGAAGGAAAGGAGCCGGGGATGTTTCAGGTCTGGCTCTCTGATACCAAGTGAATTAGTCTGTTTTAACCTGTTACCTTATCAGTAAAGTTGGGATACCCATAAAGGCTTCTTACCTGCTTGAAGTAAGGATTTCTTCTATTGCTATGTGTGCATCATAGGCCAGAGTCAAACCCTGAGTCAACTTCCTGCGGGGATTTTGGAAAGGCAGCCTGGAAAAACAATATAATTCCACAGCCATTTGGAGCTAGCATGGTGAAAAACCCTTTCCTGTAAGTTTTCGCTTGTTTGTAGGCAATTTATGAATACCTCAAGAAGTCAAGGAACAAAAAAATTTTAACAAGCCCCAGCTCCCACGTCTCTCCCTGAAGTCTCCCTATTATTTTAATTCCCTGAAGTCATCAAGAGTAAGTCCCAGTAATTTGTCTCTCTAGGGGTTCAAAATGAAGAACTATTTTAATGGCAAATACTTGTTCCTCTACTTGGCCACTTTTACTGCTGGTGTTTTTATGGTGGAGACCTGCCCCAGGCCACTGATGACTGTCATTAAGACAGCAACAGACCTAATAATGTTCCTTTAATGTGAGTTTTCATGGGTGAATTTACCATTTGCATGTGATGATGATCCAGAAAATCAGCCAGATGCTCCAACAGAACTAATCCAGAACCATCTGCCTGCTTCGTTTGCTGCATGCCTGTTTCTGGTAATATACACACACTGTGTAAGAGACAGCTTTTGCCCCGAAGAATTTATAATCTAAATAAGCAAGCCAGCCAAACCTTGAGAGGAAGGAAATGTTACTGTATATTTTATATATTATTATATATTTTGGGAAAGCGAGAAGGCAGGTCTTATCCAAAGCTATTACAATCAATCCACTGGAGTTGCTGGATAAGGACATAACTAACACGTTACCATTGCAGGGAAATCCTCTGACAGAGTTTAGAGTTGAACTAGACCCAGTGTCAGTCTCAGAGACACTGTCCTTGTGTCCCAGGATGGTGCCTGAACTCGTCACGCCCCCCACACACGCACCCAAGCTCATCTTTACCTGGCTGCACTTTGCCCTTGGTCTGAGTCTTCTCTAGCCTATCCCTCAGGAAGTCTAGTGATAGGACAAGGGGTAATGGTTTTAAATTGGAAGAGGGAAGATTTAGATTAGATACTAGGAAGAAGTTCTTTCCTGTGCGGATGGTGAGGCACTGGAACAGGTTGCCCAGGGAAGCTGTGGATGCCCCATCCCTGGATGTGTTGAAGGCCAGGCTGGATGGGGCTGCTTTGAGCAACCTGCTCTAGTGGGAGGTGTCCCTGCTTGGAACTGGATGATCTTGAAGGTCCCTTCCAACTCTGACCATTCTATGATTCTGTGATTCTTCATAGCAGTTATCTGTAGTTATTGTTCAACCCCTAACCTTCCTCTGTAACCAGGGAGGAAGGCACAGCTTTGAGTGCCTAAGTCAGACACATATGGGACATAACCTCGCTGCAGAAGACTCAGCATCCATGAGTCCAGCTGTGCTTCTCTGCCGGCAAAACACATGGACTTAAAGCTATAATGCCATGAATTGCATGCAAATATGACAAGGAAAGAGAAAACCAGGGGCCTTGGATACTCTGAGGTGAGGTTGCACAGTCTGGCAGAGCTGATCTAACAGCTAGTGGCTTCAGAAAGAGACAAGGAGTCCTACCCCACCACAGTCCCATGTCGGCTCCTTCCTCTGGCACTTGTGTGAGCTCTCACAAAACTTGCAGAAAGCAATCCTTTATCTCTCTGTGTTGGTTTTCTGCTCTTTTAGTGACTTTCCCCAGCTTGTGGGGTGAGCCGAAACCAATGCTGGCACAAGGGATGTGGCAGAAGCACATAGCTGGAGGCAAGAAGTGGCTATGGGGCTGCTCCTGCCAGCAGCAGCAAGTTGTTAAACTCGACTTAGGTGGCTGGTGCTGGAGAGCCTCAGCTACAGGGGTGGCTGGAGAGGGAGTGGAAGGTAGACAACTGACTGCAAGAGGGAGCCTGTGTGTGGAAGGACAGGAACTGAGGGTAAGAAAGAGTCAGGGAACAGAACGTTTACTGCAAGGGAAGGAAACAGCCAGGTGGGTCTGGATCCAGAGTAGGACAAACATGATGGGCCTGCAGCGACTGGGGAGGAGGTGGTGAAGGAGTAAAGTGCACGAAGAGTGAGAGTCTGTGGGGAGGAAGAAACCTGGAAAGCAGTAATACAGAATGCAAACTAGGTTTGGGCGAGGGAGAAGTATTGGGCCCTCAGGAGGAGGAAGCTGAGTGGGTCTGGGTGCAGGCAGAGGAGGGCAGGGGATCTGAGGGTGGGAAATAGCATGGGAGGAAATGCAGCAGAACAAGAGCACAGGGGACAAGCACCTATCTTTTTACAAAGAGGAGAATAGAAGATTAAAACTAGCTTAAAAACTGTTTCTGTATCCTGTGCCAGGAATAAGCGAAGGGGCATAAGGGGCTTGTTGTCCAGTAGTTCCCAAAGTGTCTGCAGGAAGTTTTCAGGACAGAGCAGGAAATGCAGCTTTCCAGACCTGCCCTACTCTGAGCCCTTCAAATTGCCAGCTGAAAGGACACATTACATGTTTCAGTCTGTGCTGTTTGTCCTTCCAGTCTCCGTCAGTCAGGGAGACAGAATAAGCAGCTTAGTTGCCCCACTGGAAAAAAATAAATATATATAATATACCCCGTTCTCTGGTTTTCTTCCTTCAGGGGACCCTATAGCTCTTCTACCATTTCTGGCTGCAAGTGCAGCCATTGAATAACCAACACATATGTAACAGAACAGAGTAGAATGGACTATTTTAGTTGGAAGGGACCTACAACATCATCCAGTCCAACTGCCTGACCACTTCAGGGCTGACCCTTATTAAGGGCACTGTCCAAATGTCTCCTAAACACTGACGGTCTTGGGAGATCAACCACCTCTCTAGGAAGCCTGTTTTCAGGGCTTGAAATTTCTTCCTGACTTGCAGAAGATGCACATGAGGAAGAATGATGGAGACTGGATAGTCCTCTCAGGCCTTCATAAGAAGCTGTGTAGTCCAGCTTTGTTGAAAAGTTCCCCCTGATTGACTGATGCCAAAATACTTAAAACGACCAAGCTGTGCAAATGAAGATGGTATTTCTGTGGAGCCAGTTTGTTCTGTAACCTGTAAGAGGGAGAGGGACTCTGAAGGCTTTCTGTAATTCTGTGAAGATGGGTTAGATGTACTTTCACAGTTTTGGGGTTTTTCCAGTCCTTTCTATAATTTGCAGTGGTTGCAAGCTGGGCCACAGACTGACTCCAAGTGCGTGATGTATGACTAAAGGATTTAGTGCTTTGGTTCTGGTTAGAAGAGCATCCAACTTCATTGCAGAACTAGATTTCTCCGAATGACTGTAAACTGCAATCCCAGCTAAAGCAGGCTTTGCTGGGGTGACTCCAGTCTTGTCTGGTTTCAGCTAGAATGGAAAAAAAAATTAAAAAAAACCCAAACTCAAAAGAATAGGGTTTTTTTTCCCCCTACTGGAACTGGTGAAAGACATGGGAAGACATAAGGATTAGCAGAAGTATTGGGAGCTTCACAACCTGAGTGCAAAATAGAATGGGAGGAGGGAGGGACGGTGGGAGTGAGTTCTGGCTATCCATCCTTAATCCAAAGCTGCCTGCTCCTTCCCAGGCTGTACTTCACTGTCATACACTTGCAAATTCACTCCAGGAATGAAAACAGACTAACTTTAAGCTTGTTCCCAAAGCTGCAAATTTGTCCCTGCTGGGTGTTAATTTAACTGCTTCCAGGGCACCAGGATGTCTACTAGTGTTCGCTTTTCTTTCTTTCTTCTTTTTTTTTCTTCGCACATCTGGTGTTGTGAAAAGTTCCAAGGCACCGCACAGAAGAGTGATGAACTGACCACTTTTAACCCTTTCTGCAGCATTCCAAGTATGAACCTGCCTGTCTCTCGCTCTCCAGTGTTTTCTCCCTGTAGCAGTGCACAGGCCTTGTTATGTGTGGGATCCATGAGCATTTCACAGGCTGAGAATTGAGCCTTTCTTCAGCTCCACCATTCTCTGTTTTTTTTTCCTGTGAACAAACCTGGCTAAACAGTAATAACTGGACCTCAAAAATTTCCAGCAGGAAGAAACAGATTTGGGGCAGGGTGCATTTTTTTTTCCAAAATATTTCATTTTCCCTTTTGCTTTTATCTGGTGCTGCCACTTCCCAGCAGGGAGGACATTCAGTGCAGTAGTTTTGCTCATATTATGGCAAGTGATGGCCTTTTCCTGTTGGGTTTTGATTGTTGCATTTGTTATTTAACGGCTGCATTAACTGTTTATCATCTGCTGCATGAGCTGAACCAGAGCAAATTCAAAACAATCTGGGCATCTCGTTTCCAGTCCTAGCTGTTGTACTTTATCTGTACTTGCTCTACTTTGTTTGCTTTCCATGAAACAAGTTGTTTGCATGACCAGCTCACTTGTTTCAATAACTGTTTTTATTTTTTTTTCCTTTGGCTGGGGTTTCCTAAAAAAAAAAGCCAAAGGTACTTGAAACCAAGATTCCTCTTCCGTTTTGGCTGGTTGCAATGGCACAAAGAGGGTGCAAAGTCATCCTTTGCTGTCATCCTTTCAGCCCTATCATTACTTTTAATCACTGTACTTCCATCCCAGCGACTGTCCCTTCTCAGCCCTGGTTCCTCTTCAGCACCGACTCTGGGGAGCTGAAACACCATGGGGAAACATCTCACACCACAGCAGTGTCCAACACACCAATGCAGGAGACCCAAATGTGCCACCGTCCTTGATTTTTGCATCTTCTCCATGTAGGTTTTTCACTGCTGAGTTTTATTTTTAAAAGAAATGAATAACTCTCCATCCACAAATTACAGGCCTCTGGTAAACATGAAATCTACTTCATGGGCTAAATACAGCTGTGTTGTCAAAATCTTGTTTCAAATTCAAAGTGCTATTAAGGGCAACCTTTTTCAGAAGCAGCACTTCTCTGTGGGCCAAGCTCCGGGGCCCTGAGAGACATTGCAACGGTTCTTCAGAAGGGTTTTCCACAGCCATATGCATATACTGCATTAAAGAAAAAAAGAAATCCAGATTTTCAGTCCTCCTGAAATGCTTTCTGGAGTGTTGGACTCACCACCTGAAAATACTAATGCAATTAGGTTTGTGGAGATACAATCATTCAGCTCCCTATTAAGCCTGAGCTTTTTAAAGCTGCAGAGTAGGACTTATGCATCTATAGCCAAATTATTTATGCAGATCTAGAGAATGTCAGTCCAAAAACTATATAGCTTTAACATATTCATCCCTGTTTATCTTCTGGCAAGTTTTCCAAGCCGTGCACCTAGTAACCACCTTTGAAATTGGCCATAAATAATTTTAGGTTGGAAATTAGCAGCACATTCCCAGCATTTGGAGAAATACTTCGGCTTTCCTGATGACAGTCTGGGTGGCCAAAAACCTAACTGCTTTTAAGATGAAATTTTGAATAAATGGTAGATCATGTGTGATACCAAGGCACTTAGTTTGAAAAAGGGATCCCTTTCTACTCCTCTGCTTTCATAGCAAAATACAAAATACTCCTCTGGCTGTCGCCTCATGTGGCCTTCTCTTTGAAGGAACCAACTGGGGAACTACATGGCACTGCTAAGCAAAGTGGAGTAGATGGCATGTCTGGGGGACACCAGATAGACTTTACAGGCATTTAATTGTAGCATTCACTTAAATATATGCTCTACTGTTGTCAAAAGCTCTGAGGACATTTTTCCTCTCTTCTTCCCAAAGAATCCAAAGCAAATTGAAAGCTAGTCATTTGGTACAGTAATTGTATATAAATTTGCACATGAATCATTTATTAAAGTCAAGCCACAGGAAAAATTAAAAAGCCTAAAAGACCTTTGGACATGTGAATGAAGATCACTGTGCGTGGTACCAGGGAATATATAAATGTTTGGACTGTTTGCTCAAACGGGCACTATGTTAATGAATTGTTTTAATCACCTTCATTATAGTCTTTCAAACAGAGGAGACTCCTATGCAAAACCAAGCCTGACAAAAACAACATACAAAACCCAGAGGCAATTGTGAGGCTGCTAATTAGGTAACTTTGTCTTGATATTTGCATTTGAGCCTATGGATCTGGACAACATGGTACATTACTCTCAGGGCAAGAAGCAAGCAAGTGGCTGCTGGCCTCAAACAACATTTTCAAGGTGCCTCTTGGTCTCTTGCTTCCCCCAGAGTAAATATTAGGGATGGACTCCAACGTGCCTTTCCCAGATTTCTCTTTCATCTCTGGTCTTTTTGTGGCGACAAAACAATGTAGGAGCTGGAATTACACTATAAATTTTAGTGAACGAAAAAGATGTAGAATGCCCAGGTTTTGTGTTATTTTAGCCACACAAATGCTCCAAGCAAAAACTAAACCAAGTTAAATTCATGCAGAAGTATCAGTAGGAACACTGCAATAGTAGTGATAGCAGAAGTAATGAAATTATGTAATATATGCTAATAGTTTTATACACACTAATTCATCCATAAAGGTTCTGTGAAGTGAGTAAATATTAACTGTTCTGTGAAGGTTTAAAACTGAGACGGTGAGAGCAGCACTTTTTTCTAAGACAGCTGGTGAAGTTAAAGTATTAGAAGTACACGTGGTGCATCTAAACAGGTGTCTTGGTACAAAGGGACTGAGTCAAGGAGAGACAAATCAGCTCAGTACATGTGAAAACAGGCCCTCTGTTTGGATGCATAAGTACAGCTTTAATTTCAGTCTCCAAAATAGGGTTGGCTTCAGAATTAGCATAAACTTTACAGTTTTTATAACTCTTTCAAATGAAAATTTTTTGACCAAGCACTCCCCTATCAAAAATTCAGAGAGGCAAAGATTCCTACAAATGTCAATGACTATTTTTAGAAAAGTTCCTTTTAAAGATTTAGAGGTTTCAGCAACCAAAGCGGTCAGAATTTAATTTCATTAATATTTAAATGTATATAGCTTAAACCAGTTTAAAAATTCAGAGGTTTACATTCCATGCTGAGGGAGGCTATATGTGTCAATACCTGTGTGTCATCAAAATGAGCTGATGTACGCCAGAGTAGCATCTTAACACTTCACAAAGAGGCAAACAGATGCAGGGTAAGATCTACACTTTCAAATATAGATCACAGGAGAAATTGATTTCACACCAGGATGTCTGAATTTGCATCTAATTTACATGTATCCATTTACACAGAAGGCAAATATATTTCCTTGTATGACGATGCAGAGGGCGACCCTGTCCTTACTGAAACAGTAATCAAAATACTGTCTGCAATTGCTATGTTACAAAACCAGGAAAAAAAAAAACACAATAGTGCATTCAAATATTTTAAGTATCAAAACAGTGCTTTCAAAGATCAGGAAAAGAAGGCTTTTATTCCCCATTCAGACTCATCTTCTTTAGAATCACAAAATGGTTAGAGTTGGAAGGGACCTTAAAGATCATCAAGTTCCAGCCCCCCTGCAGGGACACCTCCCACTAGACCAGGTTGCACAAAGCCCCATCCAGCCTGGCCTNTCTGGACATACTTCTTTTGATGCAACCCAGGATATGGTTGGCTTTCTGGGCTGCCAGTGCGCACTGCCGGCTCATGTTGAGCTTCTCTTCCATGAACACTCCCAAGTCCTTCTCCTCAGGGCTGCTCTCCAGCCATTCTCTGCCCAACCTGTATTTGTGCCTGGGATTGCCACATCCCAGGTGTAGGACTCTGCATTTGGCTTGGTTGAACTTCATGAGGTTCGCACAGGCCCATCTCTCAAGCCTGTCCAGGTCCCTCTGGGTGGCATCCCTTCCCTCCAGCATGTTGACCATGCCACTGAGCTTGGTGTCATTGGCAAAGCTGCTGAGGGTGTACTCTATCCCACTGTCCATGTCTCAGACAAAGATGTTAAACAGCACTGGTCCCAGTACTGACCACTGAGGATCTCCCTTCTTGCCCATCAGTTCAGATTGTTACTGAGGTCCTGTGAGAAACACAGGACAAGTCCTGCAGTGAATGAGAAGGAAATGAAGTGTGCTCTACCTGAAGTACCCTCCCCACATTTGTTCTAAACAGCAAAGTGAACGGTAGGAGTTACTGTGGTGGAACTGGGGAATGCACACAGATGTGCACACACAGAGGTAGATACATATATATATATGTATATATATGTCCCCACAATGCCACTGTACCACTAGGTGTTTGCATTCCAAACATCATCTGCAACCTGCATATCCATCTCAGGCAACATATGGAAGCAGCTTCCTTATATTTAATCCGAGACATTTCAGACAACGAGAAGATATGAGAGAGGAGATACAGATAGAGATCCTGAATGACCATGGGGAAGATGAATGACAAGGAACGAATCAGTGTTTCACCTAGCAGGAAAGTTGTAGACACCTGATGAAAGCAAGCAAGAGGAAGGTGTCTTATAGTTCATACTGGGAAACACTTTGTTGTAGGCATCTTTGCTGAATGACATTGTGGATACCAGCAGTAGGCATGGATTCAAAGTAAGGGTTGGGAAAATTCAGGAGAAATATTTGTCAAGGGCAGCCAAATATGATGCAGATGCAAAGTTGCACTGAGAAAAATCCCTAAATGGCAGAATCCAGAAGATACGTTGGATACAGGCCCAGCCTATAGTGGCTGTGTTCCTATAGTCCATCTGTGAACATCTCCTCTTGGTCATTCTGACCACTGTAACACAGACTTCTGCCAGGAGTCACAGAAATAACTCTGCTTGATTGTAGCAGAAAAGGTTATTAATCCAAAGAATGCCAGAAATGGTGCCTGAGACTTCAGTTTCACTTCCCCACTGATGTTTGGGATCACCTAACCTACTAGCCCCTCGCTGCAGCAGTGTTTTTGCCTGTTGACTGGTCCCCAGTTATCTGGCTGATTTTGGCCCAGCAGTCCCAGGGCTTGTGAAAGTGGATCTACTTTTGGCTTTCCAGCTGTCGGAGCAGGCACAGCGATGTGATGGTGAGCTATGCCTCCTGGAAATGGATTTTTTTTAAAGGTGGCAACTCTGGGAGAGCTTAGCATTCCCCAGCAGTTTCTACTGGCATCTGTGTTCCTCCTGTTGCTGCCTTCAAGACAAGTTTAATGACCGCTTTCAGAGGGTGGAAGAACTGTCCTGAGGAACACAAGCAATAGAAGGGAAATGGTGATTTTCAGCCATATATAACAGATCCAAACTGGAATGGCATTTCATGGAGAAGCCAAAAGCAATAGTATCAAGGTGCTAGTCTTGCTCACTTCCAAAAGCTTCTTGCAAAAAATCAAGGAAAGTCGATTTCTAAACTCATTATTTCAGGAATCCTTTCAAGCAGAGAGTAAAGCCCCCAAGATATTAATGCCTGCTTTTCACATTATATTCAAAAGACTTCTGCTGATTACTAGGGTGATCTGTGGAAATAATGACAGTGATCCTTGTTTATTCCTCACTGCTATTGCCAGTTCCTAAGCAAAAATTTGGTGTCTGATCCTTATTCAGGCTGAGATGCCCTTTGTATCATTATAACCACAGAAAGGAGCCTTTAATAGAAGAAAAATTTAATTACATATTCAGGCCAGTTTGCTGTAACAGGGACTTAGTGTTAATAAGAATCAGGCTTGAGGTGTTCCAAATGCTCTTTAAAAAAAGGGACAACAATGTGCAAAGTAAACTCCAAGTTATTAATTCAAGAGCAGTATGAGCAGCAGCAGCAGTAAAGAAACCCGATACATCCATCAATCAACACTGTGGAACCCTGTTTGTTTGCACTAGTTAGAGAGTGATGAATAGGTCCTCTGTGTAAAACATTCAGCTACAGTGTGAGAGGGTAATAAATTATGTTTGTTAATTTTATAGGCCATACATATAAAAATCGCTAAAAATTGTTAATACAGTGTAATGGTGACAGAAAGGTCTGGTGCAGTAGGAACCTTAACACAGTGCTTTTTCATCTCCACAAGTGAAGGTCTTTTTGGCATTTCTTGCATTTCAGGCAATATGATATAAAAGGCCCGGAGGAAGAATTTTACCTACTAATCTCTCAGGTTCACAGCTGTCTCACTGAACTATACTTACCTAAAAATGATGCTTCTCGATTACACTCATAATCCCCATTACCTCAGCACTCAATGGAGAGAGACTGTTCCTCCGGAGGTGCCCGAGAGAGGTGGTGTGATGGGTGGTGGGGGTGGAGGCAATTGGGGAGATGATGCCACGGCTCTCACGGCTCCTGGAAAGCTGAAGATGGATGAGGGGGATCCCCTGGCAGGAGCTCGGCTGTGGGGCCAGGCTGTGAGCGCAGTCCTTCAAGCAACCAGCAATGAGCATAAAGAGTTTGGTCTCAAACTATCCCATTCTGGCATAGGTAGAAAAGAAATTTAGACCCGGTGCAGACCATGTAACCACCTCAGTCTGTTTCCCAAGCTACTTTTGAACTGCATGGTCAGAGGATACAGTTTAAGCCCAGGTTAGACCCTTGCAGTTTGGTTCTTCTTTCTCTGTGTGAGCTTTTTTCACTTCTGACTGCGAGATTTGACCAGGACATCACTTTGCGGGCACAGACCCTGCCCTCTGTCCTACGGCCACCCTGTTGTATGACTTCGCTCACGTTTTTACACCCAATTCTGTTGCAGCCAGGGCTCTGTGAATGTGTGTGCAGCCTCTGCTGTGCTCACAGAACCCAGAGCTGCCTTTCAGAAACCTTCCCTCTCTAAATAAGTGGGTTGACATTGGCTGGTGCATGCGGCGGAAGGGCACGGAGTCAGCAATGGCACTGAGCAGCGTGGACAAAAGTACGTTTGAGTATTTTTTTTCAAAACACTGTCTCGGAGGGGAAGGCAAGCTTGAGAAACTGCTTGGCTGTCAGGAAGCTTGCTGTACGGCAGTATGCATTTCTCAAATCAAGGCAGCGAGGAAATGAGTCTAATGCATGAGAATGTTGCCATGTTATTAAATGGCGGTGTAAAAGCTGCACTTACTTCCATGGGAATGAGGTTCTTTGCCAAAAATGAGATGCCTCAGCTCCCCCCTGGGATTCCATCCTAGTTTGGAAGGAATGGAGGAATCTGCTGTGAGCAGTTGGAGCCGATAGCAGGGATGATCCTGCGTGTGTGGCAGCCTGTTTGTAAGGAGAATGTTTGTAAGGACGGTGAGGATGGCAGATCTGCCTGGTGTCACCGTCCCTGTGCCCCAGCCAGTATGTCCCAAACCCCTGCTGCTTGGGTGTCCTTCTCCTTTACGCCTGGGTGCAAATCCAAAGGGATGGCGCTGGAACCCACTGAGATTTTGCAGGGTGCTGAGAGAGGGCAGATCTCGTCCCGCACACACCAGACAGCAGGGCACAGCAAACCCACCCAGCCCCCTCGGGAAAAAAGGGGAAAGCTTGGGTGATGGCAGCACTGAGCTTCATCCTCCAAGCTGTACAGTAAAAATGAATGTAAAAAATAGGACTAGCTGTATTTGACTTCTATTCTGTAATTCTATGACTTGTTCAACACCAGTCATTTCAATCTCTCCGTCAGCAAAATGTAACATTTTTTTTTCTGGCTATTTTTATTTTTTCAGAAATGGGAAGAACTCATTACCACTGCTGTTTTGAACTGTAGTTTAATAGAAGGCAGACTAATGCAGTTTATTAAAATGTGCATGTTTGATGTTTGAGGTAATGTTTGCACAAATCCTTGGGGAGGGGATACTGTAGAGTTAAAATGATGTTTTTTTCACAGCCAAATGGCATAATCTCATTACCAAAGTTTTGTGATCAAGATGAAAGGTATACTTAGCAATTGCAAGGGATAAACATTTTTTTCTCCCTAACTGCCCTTATTACTCATGGATAACAGATCCAGCGCAGACTGTTACATTTCCTTCCTTCCTCTTTCTGTCTTCTTTACCACCCACTTTGTTTATGATTCACCAGCATTTTCTATGGACTAGATGTAAGGAACGAGGGAAATTTCTGTTTGCCTATTTCATGGCAAAAGGACATCCCAAAGAGATGTAGTTGCTAAGATTTAACCTGGAGGTGCAGATACTGTTCAGGGGAGACAAAGTTTTAAAATCTGAGATTCTTTTCCATTACTTTCCTCCAGCTTCTAGCTTTCTGACAGGCTGCTCAGCACGCTGTTCTTCAACCTCTTCCAGCTGGTGAACTCAGGTTATTTCAAGGAAATCCGCAGACCAGTGCAACAAATAGAAAACGTGCTTTTCTTAGTTACCTTTTGACCCTCAGAAGTAATCTGTGGACTCCCAGGCATCTGATCTTACGCTGAAAACTATGGATTTAAGAGATCTGAAGGAGAAAATGTACATCTGCCAGAAAAGTGTAGTGCTTCTAAACATTCCTCTGGCCTGTTGTCTTCGGAGAGAAAAAAAAACCAAACAATTCTTACCTCACTTGCAGGGTGTGGGAAAAATCCTATTCTGCCCTTAGTTCAGTAGTGCTGTACCAGCGGTTGGGGTGGCCTCTGGGCTGTATTGTTACGAATAACCGAAATGAAACAGCAGCACAATCAGAGCGCTGGACCCTGGTGTGATCTGGTGAACATTCATTTTACATGTTCTGGTGGACATTTTATTGTGCACCTACTGACAGCTTCGGTTCAGAAAGCAAGATAAATTGCACTCTGAATTTTTTTCCTGCTGCTTCATGGCTAGCGTGTTGTATCTGTAACTGAGGCCTCCAAACCAGGAACTGACAGTGTTCCCGTGTCCTAAATGATTGTATGAGCCTTTAGGATTGGGTGATGTGTTAATATTTCCTAATTATACCAGACTGTATCTCTTGCCTTCAAACATAGTCACGGACAGGGCTGTTTCTGCTCCCATGGATGTAGATGGCAGAAGGCCAGCTGGAGCTGCACCAGGTCCCATTCGCAGCCCAGTGGCTGTGTGTTTGGGGGAAAATTGAAGAGTTTAGGTTCATGGAAGACACAAAAAATACAGATGCTGGAACAGGATGAGATCAAAAATGATGTTTTGGAGGTTGTGGGTTTTTTTGCAGTATGATTCCTCATTCATCATGCAAATGTATAATTTTCATGCAATTAAAAATAATTTTTGTTATGAAGGCGAGTTTGATTAGCTTGTAAAGTTGACAGCTAGTAAAGCTGTGTGACATACTCTCATACACACAGTCTCTCCTCCTAGTGGGAAATTCCACTTTTTACCAGAGAAAAGGCACATTTCCCTTATCGTGACCAGAGAGGGAGGATGAGAATTTGTCCTTATTCATCTCATTACTGGCTGTAACCTGAGAACAGTTTCACATAGGTGATCCAGACTTGTTAGGGTTGTGACATAAAGCCATGACTCAGGAATGTGCCCAGCTGGATCCTTACGGATGCTGACATTGTGGCTGCGCACAAGGACATCGGATTAGTTGTAGAACTCACAGTCACTTCTCATCTTAAAGTCCAGCCCCATGAAATTCAGATACACAGTGCCCTGACCCCGAGTTCCAGAGGGGCCAGCACAGCAATGCCAGCTGCAGGAGTGGGTGTTTACCCCCATCCCTTCTCTTTCTTGCTGGTCATGGTGCTGGCTGAAACACTGGGGTGGATACATCTATTCTGACAGGCAAGTGTTATTATCAGCTTAGTTTGTGTCATTCAGCAGGAGTAAAGCCACCAGCAGAAGGACTCTTCTCTGCATATGGTGCATCTCCACTGAGGCCTCTGCCAGCATGTCTGCTGTGGTGGAAACATCCTGGTGTGGACAAGCATGGGTCTCCTTCTGTTATCCAGAAGGAGTTTTGGAGCATTACCTGGGTGTATCACCCCCTGTGTAAAGTGTCTTTTACACAACAGAGAGATTTGCAGGTATCTTAGTGTACATCCAACTCAACCAAAGTCTGGCTAGTCTTCCAAAGCCCTCACTTAGTGTGTGTGGCTGCATCCAGATCTCCAGAAGTGCTTAACAGCTTCTGAGGCCGTGCAATGGAGCTGCCAAATGCCTGCCTAAGATCCAGTTCAGCTCATGACCACAGGACTCCTCACCAGAGTGATACAGGTAGCTGGGTCTCAACACTTTCAGCATCGCGCCAGCATCATAGAGATTCCCAAATTCAGCCCTCATGAGTCTCACAAGCTTCTGCGTCATGGCTCCCTGGAGGCAGGCCTCCATCGCAGTGACTGGAGTGGCCTCAGCCATGTTTCAGGAGATTTTGTGCCTGGCAAAGCTTCTTTATGGATCTGCGATCCCTCAAGAGCTGTATGCACTGTAGGCCAGAGAGTCTGGGGCAGAAACCAAGCCACGGGGAAGTGCTTCTGCTGGGCATGCAGCACACTAAGTACTCACTATGTGCTTGCTTGCTCCACCAGCCTGTTCAGAGGCCACATTATAGCCTAGGTTGGTGCTGTGAGCCATCTCTGTGGCCTAGGTTGGCACTATGAGTCATCTGTGTGACCTGAACTGGTCCTGTGAGCCATCTCTATGGCCTGAGTTGCTGTCACGAGCCATGGCCCTTCATGTGACTCAGGCGCATGACCAATATACCAGATGAGTCCTGTGTGACTCAGCTCTATAGAGCTGTCTAATGATGGAAGAAGCAAGACAGGAGAGCTATTGCGTGTTGAAAGGTTGCAAAAATGAGAACTCAGACAGTACATTTTTTGATGAAGATGCTTAGGGAAGCCGGCGGTCAGGTTTTCTAGAGCTCTTCACTTGACAGCTGTCTCTCAGATGGGTTTAACTTGATTTTAGCAGTCAGCATCACCTGCCATATCCACCTCTTCCAAAGGCATTGATGCCAAAAGTCAAAAATGGGGGATTTTGAAAAGCTGATCCAGAGCTGCTGGTGGCTGTCAACCCAGGTTTGATGATGAGTAGCTACAGTTTGAAAGGGTGGATGAATGATTGGTTCGTGTAACTGAGAACTGCTACAGAGGCGTTAGCTACAGGAAAGTGGCTGTTGCCTAAGCAAGCACTCAGTTTAGACCTCACTGCAGTCCCTTCAGAGAGGGGTTGGACTATTGGCTGATTCCTTCAGCTAGAAAAGTTCAGTGATCCCAGCTGATGGGAATCTTGAAGTTAAATGTAATTTGATTCCAGCCCTTAGCAGCAGGTCTCTATCAAAACCCAATATAGTCACCCCTGGAAGGAGGAGCAATTGTATCCTTTCTAGTTAGACTCCGATCTGTCAGAAGCATAGGAAGAAGAAAGTAGGTAAAATAAAGAAGCAGGATGAAAAAAAAATTAGTATCTTTCATGTTAAACTTCCCATTTGCCTTCCAACTTCTAAGGTTTTTGGAGAAAAGCATACAAAATAAGCTTTTGACTAGCACTATTGCAATACTAATTTTGAGGCCGAAGTGTCACTGCTTATGGACATATAGGAAAGGAATGAAAAAGATACCTTCTTACTCAACTGATCCATCCCTGGTGTGCATTATGAGTCATATCTGCTTATTTCACTAACAGAAAAAAGCTTTTACTCCTTTTTCCCCTTCTTATTAGCAACACATAACACTGACAGCTAAGGGAGGAGTGGTTGGATCATACTCTGGCTCTCAGGTCATCAACAGAAGAGTTAACTACATTTTTATTGCTGTGATGATGCACAGGCTAGAACACAGCCTGACTTTCGGGCCTCAGGTAGCGTTCACAGTCCTGGCAGCTGGGAGACACAAACGAGGGATTTTGCAATGGAAAGAAAATGTGAGCCCAGCCCTCTGAGTGTCCTTCTTCACAGCAGATGCTATGCAAAGGCACGGCTGTATAAAACCACACAAATGGATCACCAGACTACTTGAAAAAAAGGAAACAGTAAGACAAGCCCTACACTTGGTAAACCCGAAGCCAGTCCATGCCCTTTTTGAGGCCAGAGGTGTGGTCTTGGGTGGGCCAAAAAACAAACCAAGGTGGAAACAGAAGGCAGTTGGGGCACAGCAGGAGGCCATATAGAAACCAGGGGGTTTTACTATCCCAAGACCAGGTGTCTATTCACTGCACTAGACGTTGCTAGCTGGGACATGGGATGGGAGGATGCCCTCTTCTCTCTCCCCAGAAATATCTCAGCTGGACTCGGGCCATGCAAATGATTTTGTGGATGATAAAGTAACTGCTTGGTTGATTTGCAGCTGAGAAGGTTCATGCCAAGAAAGTCCTGTTCAGTCTCCTACGTGTGCCGTGACTTGGCATTAACAGCCTAAGGGACAAATACTCCCGTCTGTTTCCAGTGTTGGAAAACAAGATTTAACCAAACGAGCCAGCTAAACTGGGATTATGGCAATGTATTTCACACTGTTGATTCTGTCTCTTATGTTTGTTGCTAACCAAACCAGATTCCATTTAACCACGGAAATAAGGTGGGCTAGTAGGTACCAATTTTACATGAACCTTATGCCTATACTCATTTTCCTACCTCTATTGTTTCAGCTTTCACTAAGTTTGGTGTTTGTAGATGCAAACTGGTGCCAGCAGTCTTTTTTCCCTCTAGTTTCTACAGAGTTGTTCAGGGGCATGCTATGTACACTTATTTACACTCACTAGGAAGCGCTCCCAACGGAGGTTGCTCTCAAGTGTGCTGCCAGCACGTAGCAGAGGTGAAACCACTAGGCTGCAATAAAAAGTTTTGCCCTTGAGGCAAAAGAGGGATGGAGACAAAAAGCATTTATCATTTCCTGTCACTATTATTGTCTCATGGTTCCTCTTCAGCTAATGCCAGACCTCTGGCAGTGGAGAGCGGAGGGATGGGAGGACTCATGCTGTGCATCTATTGAATTAACAGTTTGAGGGAAGAGGCTTCCAGTAGCTCCTTGAAGAATCAGTTAGAAGTGAACCTCAGGCAAATCTCCTACTCTTTAGGTAGGTCCCTTTGAAGGGTAGGATTTGCCTTGTGAATTATTTAATTTTGTTTAACTGAAAGGTTTTGATTCATTCAATTAAATGCATTGAAATCTGCAGTATTATCCTGCAGACTCATTGGAGTCAATGGGAACCCTTCCAGTGACTTCAATGACTTTGGTTCTATAAATAATTTTTCTAATTGCATTTGTTTAATTTATTTTGTTGTATGAAAGATTTCTGGCATAGGAAGAAAACATCGCCTGCTTTATGAATTTAAATCTAATGCTGACTGTACCTTTTAAAAGTCGAGTTTCAATGAAGGACTTAATTCTGTCATCAAACCAAATGAAACATCCATGAAGTCTGAGTTCTCCTAATGTTTATGAAGTGTGCAGGCAACTTTAATATGTGTCAGAAATGAAGGAAAAATTCTTTTCTATCAGAACTAGATTTTAAAATTTCCCTTAGTTTTTCTGATTTCAGTGTTGAGTATTTAAATTAGACTAGAGACCTGCTCGCAAAACTACTAAAACAAAACCCTCAACAAAAAAACACTTTTGAAATATCAATGTCTCCCAAAAACACTGACGATTTGAAAACAATATCCTTGACCCTTTCAAAATGTGCATCCTCACTCCTACACCAGTAGCACTTTTATTTTTGTAGCAGCCCAAAATCTGGCAAGACACTCATCTCTTCCGTTGACATCACTGAATCATGGATCAGCGCACATAGGCTGGAAGCCTGTGATATAATACCTTCATGCTAATATTTATACACTTACCTAATTTTACTCCTAAGAATAACCCAACTGCCATCAGAATTTTTTGCTTCACAGTATAGCCACAAGTAATTATTGCAGGTTATTTTGCTCTTCTGTTGTAAAAGCAGATAAAGGCCAGCCAGATCAGAGACATCTTGTCCTCAGTGCACTCAACAGAAAAGTAAATGGCAGCCAGTGCACTCAAAATTGTACGTGTTCTTTGACTCAACTGTAAACTGTGCTATGTCGTTGTGATATTTTGTATGTATATAATAACCAGGGCTACTCATGCATGTATTGCTTTAGTGGAAAGTGCTGCAAAAGCTTTTTTGTTACCTATCCCAAAAGAGATGCTGTTACTTTTTGGCTATACAAAGCTACAAGACGAGTCAGAGCAGTTTCAAAGATTGCTCTTCCACAGCTTTAAATTATTTGCTCTTCAGACAAATGTCAAGGTTGATATCTTTTCAGTTTTGAAATAGCACTGCTACATCTTCAGCCTGGCCTCTCAGCCAGTATTTAGTAACTGCAAGAGTCCGGGATCTCCACTGGGAGTCTGCAATGCAAAATAAATTCACTTCATTAAAACTAATGTTGAGGTGGCATCAAGTTGAGGGGACAATAAATTCCTAAAGAGCACCAAGTCGATCCCTTGCTACTGTCTGCCTGTGGCCTGACCAGATGCTCTTGTAAGGTATTTTCCTGCAATTACCATGCCTCGCTGGCATCCGTCTGTGCCCCGAGCTACAGGAAAAGGCTTGAATGACTTGGGTTTGCTGATCCTCATTTTGCATGCCTGTTTTTAAGTATCAGAAGTGGTCCCAGTGCTCTGCAGCTCTCAGAGCTTTGCATACTTTGGTATGAACTTCTGTTCTTTCATACCTTTGCTGTGATGAGAGAGCCGGGTCTTCCTGCCAGCCGTGTATGCATGAGAAAACTGTCAGGCTTTGAAGGCTGAGCCGAAGACAAAGCATTCCCAGCAAGATCTGTTTCATATAGATCATCTCTTAAGTATCCTTTAAATGCTGCATTAATTGTGAGGCATTAGTACAGGGAAGAATATCTTTTCACTTAATCGTTCATGACCAGGAGGTTTCTTGTAAACTTGATTCACTCTCTGATCTCCAGACTTTTTATTCTTCTATCTCACTTCTCATTTGAAGTAGCAATCTGCTACTTATCCTAAAAACAGTTCTTTCTAGGCCAAAGGAAATGGTATGAAGCTGCTTTTTCCTTCTCCCAGGCCTGCAGCCAGGACAACTGAGCCCAAAAACTCACTACTGAGTGTCCGAGACAGTCCCAACAGGGACAGATGCTGCTCAAGCCTATGACCTGGTTCAGAACTGGGGAGATGATGTCTTTCCCTGGTTGCTAATGTCTTCATACTTAAGAAAAACTGGTCTTCCCTTTTACTGTCAAAACAGAAATGAAATCTGGTGAATTATTTTCCATAAAGTTTGTTTTATTACTTACCTTGCCTGCTGGGTGACGATTCCTATGAAGTTGTCACAACTTTCGTTCTTTTCAGTTGCTTTTTGGGGAGATGGGACCCCTTTGAGTCAGTAGGTCTCCGTCATCACCCTCGAGCTAGAAATGCAAGGGGAAAAAAGAAAGAATTAAAATACTGTACAAAGGTCAAAGAAAGCTTAAAGCCTGCAACTTGAAACCACTGGCACGGAGTTGCGGCACTTCATATTTCTGCTGGAAAGGGATTCCGCGTGTGGAATCAGAATAAAAGAAGCTCTTGTGAATCTTACGAGTGAAGGCAGTGATATGTATACACAGAATTATATGTATGTGTGTGCCTGCATATTTGTTATATACATGTACATGTGTTTAAAGATGGAAATCTTTGGGGGCAGTTTTCATTTGAAATCCTTGCTTACTCCTAGGTGATTAGAAAGGATAATAATAACAATAAAAAACCCCTCAAATGGGGATTAAATCCTCAAGAGAAGAAGTGCTCCATTTATTGGAGCCTTGCTTATCTCGCACAGAGTAAGGGGATTATGCGATTGCTTTTGTGTTCTGAACGATTGTGGCTAGACGGTTTCTGACATAATAGACTTGCCTACTGAAATAGAAACATTACTGTTAGATGGGTTTGCAGCTGGCTGCAGAAATGCGTTTGTCTGAACAGAAATGTCCCTTGTAACTCGCTGAAACACTTGGGCTGAGTGTGGAAGTCAGACTTTTGCGGGCAAGACAAACACTGCCTTTTGTGAGGCTTGCGAGACGCCGTAGCCTCTGACAGGCAGCGGAGAAGGGACCTGAGTTCGTAAACCCTTTTGGATTGAAAATGCAACCCAACACTTGGTGAAGTGGAGACTGGGTGTATAAGAAAATCTGGCTTTTGGGACATGTTGCCAACTGATGTAATGGCACCAAGTGAGGAGCTTGATTTGCAGGAGCGCAGTGGAGTTATGTGGTCAACTGGCGTGGGCTCTCCCCGAGAGTAGGGTTGGGGAGTATTTCTGTGCCAGAGTTCCATCTCTCCTCACATGCAGAGTAGAGGCTTCTTTGTGATAACCATCATCAGCTTCAAATACCACTTTGGGAGACTTTGCCCTACCAGGTTCCTTGCAGACCTCCCCACCTTGTTCTGCCAATTGACTGACACATGTACTGCTCTCCAGGGCTGCTGCTCTGCCTTTTCTGGCCACTAACCCGCTCCTTGAAAGCGCTCAGTCCTGCTTTGCTATGGTGGTGTGATAACAAAGGGGCTTTGAGTGTCCAGCACAACTTGTATAGGAGCGGAAGGGAGCCTTTACATCCTTTTCCAGGCAAAGACAGAAGTTCCCCACTAAAGGTGACCCTGGGGCATACAGAGCAAGGCTCAGTTCCTGTGCCTCTGTGTCCCCTGCCTTTCATTGAGGTGCTTCTTTCACCACTTCGGTAGCTCAGTAAGTCCCACATGAGCAGAGGTGCTCCCATCCAGTGTGGCTGGGCAGCCACAGAACCAAAGCCCTCAGGCTGGGGCTTTTGAAGTTCTTGGGGTGGAGTGGGTGCTGTTGGCTTCTGAGGAGCAGCACAAGGCCAGTGCAGAGCACATGAGAAAAATGCTCCCAAAAAACCCACCCCTGAAGCACCACACTGGCACAGTGTCAAGCCAGGTCTTCGGGCTCCGCTTTGCTATCCCTCTCTCCAAACCTCCCTCCAACTGTCCTTTCCAAGTGTTTCTCAAAGTGTGGTGTGATCCCAGGGCCTCTTGGCTCTCTCCCGTGCCCATGGCTGGCTGTCCCCAGGGAAGGGACAGCCTGAGAGGAACATGCCCCAGTAGGCAGCTCCTCGGAGGATGATTAAGCCCATCTATCCCTTCCAGCGATGATGAACACTCATCAGTCAGAACATCTTTTGAGGCCAAGCAACCCAAAGCTACACAAGCGTTGGAAAGGGACAGGAAAGGGTTAAGGTGTTCAGGCCATCACAGCCACATCAGAGCTACTCTCCTTTCCTGTTTTCATTCATCTCTGGCCACTTCCACCAACACACCCACTCCCACCCCTTCCTATAACCTGGTCACTTGTTTGGGGAAGAATTAACTTTCTGCAGTGTTGCTTTTAGTGCTGGGTTTGTTGTGTTTTTTTTTCTTTAAGATTATGTCATTTTAAAATAATTTCACTTCTAAAAATGACAATAAACTTCACACTTTCCTGCTGTAAAACAGGCCAGGGCTGTCACTAGTCTACTCGTTCTCGGGGATTTATGGCCCCGTGTCTGATGTGATGCAATCTTCTCAAATGAAAAATCATCACGACTGAGCCCGTAGCACAAAGAGGCGATTTAAGAGGAACGGGAATAATTAAGGCTGCCCCTTACAAGCCCAGCACAAAGGCATTTCTCAGAGCTGCCTGTACTCTTAGTGAATAGGCAGAAGGGGATCTTAGTTTTCCAAGACTGAAATCCCTCATGGTCTCCACCGCATCTGTGAGTGAAGGCGAGCCTGTCTCCTTGGATTTTAGCCCGTGTTCGGGGAACAAAAAAAAAAAAAGAAGACTGGCATTCTGGGGGTATCCTTCCTGCCTGAGCCCCTCCAGACCTTGCCAAGCCCATTTTGGGGAGGGGAAGATGCTGAGCGTGTGATTGCAGCACACACATGCACCCACATGGCTCTGCATCACCCTGCTTTCAGTTGTTCCCTCAGTAGGGAACTGAGAGCCTCCTGTGGCCCCACAGATTTGCATAAATAGCCAATAGGACTTCAGTTCAGCTATGACTGTCACCTCTTAGCTCAGCGGCTGCTGCTTGAACCCCTGGCTTGTGTTTGGCATCCTTTGAATTTGGAGACTGCTGCTACCACGTCTCCTGCCTGAGCTGCTCACACTGGTGTCAGTCCGGGGCAAGAGTCTTTTTGGTGTCCTGTAACAACCCAAACCAAGAGCTGTTTAAAATTTATTTCCCAGGGTCTCATGGAATGTAGCCTTCTGTGTTAAACCTCCCCGATGTGTCTCTTTCCTGAAGGTCCCTGCTGCAGCCTGCCTTCCCCTCAGGGACGGAGGCACCAGGTCACCGCCTGCTGCTGTGCTGCCAGGGGATCAAAAAGGGTCCTGTGGTGCACTAATCTTCCCTTCTGACTTTTTCCTAAAGCAGCAAACTGCTTTTGGAGGGGAAAAAATCCCCGGCAAATATGTGTCCTCCTACATATTTACTATGTGCTTCAAATCAGAAATTTCAGAGCAATTAAAATTCAAACAAGGCATTAAGGAAGAGAAAAAGGCATGTTACAACTGAAATAATAATTTAGCTTATGTTTTAAAAATCCCCACCGAGACAGTTTCCCCAAAAATTCAGGGGATTTTAGATGGCCACTTTAAATGAACTACTGGAGGTGCTCTGAAACTGGCACGTGTTGCGTTACCAGCTCTTGCCGTTGAGATGCTCTCTCTTGGGGAATGGAATTCATGACTGAAATGTTAAAGGAAATGACCACTCCAGTTAAATGACAGGGTGGCAATTTCAGAAACATACAACTTTAGTTTATCTGCCCCTCTTCAACTAAAAAAAATGACCAGCGATTGCAACAGGAAGAGATTGTGGCTGCAAGTTTTTATAAAACCTCACTCATTATCTAGAAATGTGATTGAACAGGGTACCAGCCAACATGTTACAGAGATCCAGTTTATATTTACGCAGGATTTTGCACTAAATGCTGTATCTTATTTTTTTTAATCTTCATTTTCTGTCTTGGCTTTGTCTGCCTTTCCAAGAGAGAGGCTTCAGATTATAAAAGCCTCAGGTCAACTTGTGGCTGAAAGCACTAAGATCACTGTCTTTGCAGCATTGTGCACACAAGTGGTGCAATTTAATAGCGATAATAAATGTAGCAAAAGTGAGAAATGTGCCAGTGCTAATCACATTCCATATCAGCAGGCTTTTTTAGCTTTAATGCAGAAAAAAAATGTGTCTCTAATGCTGCTCCTCTTGTTTACTACCATTTCTGTGATTGCTGTTTTGTGTACTCCTTAAACCCAGTATGAATGTGACTCAGTGGTATTCTCAGTAAACTGCGTTCAAGGACACCGTCTTGTCAAAAGTTAGGCCTGAGATAGTGGCTCCTGCACTCTACATAGTCTCATTTTCTGTTTGTAGGGCATCAGTGCAAATTCCTGATATTCAGATAATTGCATTGCTTGAATTATCTGGAGGGATGTTTTTAAACTTTGAACTGTTCATGAAGAATTCTCTGTAAGCATTTCAAGGTCGAGCTGTGATAGTTAATTATATGTGGTAATACCAGCGCAGTAGCATCATTTTTATTTGTTCATTTGAGAGCTGTAGCAGCTAAGTTTGAAAAAAAAATATCTGTATTCCCCCAGTATACTGGTTTTCGCTGGTCAGTGAAGCAGTGCCAACTGGAGATAGAATAGAGTTGGACTTAGCCAGCATGGTGTCCCAAGAAGTGTAGTATCCTAAATTTTTTCTTCAGTGTATCCCATCAGTACGTCATTCACTACTTTCCTAAATGCTTTTCCCATCATCCTCCTCCAAATCTCCCTTCCCAAACTTTCTGTCCCTTCTCCCTTACTCTTTCCTTCACAACCTACAAAGGAACTGGGCTCTGAGGAGCATCTGGAGGTGGATCTGCAGATGCACAGAGCTGGCAGTACCTCTGTGGCTGTGCTAGTCAAAGCTTGATTTAAATCCTGCTTATCTAGCGACAAAGTTCCTGGGTGTCACTCACTCAGGCTCACACCATCTCTCAGAGGTGAAATACAGCAGGAGAGAGTGTTCTACCTACTGCGTGTGTTTGTGCAGTCTCTGTCTGAGGGCTCCGACTGCTCGAGCTCTACAGCTCTTGCGTAAGAAGGGAAGGTCTTGTACAGTCTCACTGCCCTGGTTATTGCTGCTTTTATTTGCGTTGGTTAAGTAATAAATTATACTCCATTTTAGAGTTCCCGTCATAATAGATGCAAATGATCTGCACTCTTTGGTGGCTTTTTTTTTTTTTTTTTTTTTTCCAGCTGACCCATGAATCAACCCGTGGTTCTTCTCCAGGGGTGAAAATCCCAGAATTGCTTGGACATTGAGAGAAATGTATTAGCTCAAGCTTCAAAATGAACGTGTAATGGTGTAGATTCATTCCTGTTCGCACTTTCTTTCCGCACATTTCCTGCACAGATAGATTGTAAAATTGTTTTAGAAGCGCTTGCAGGCTGTGTCTTTGGGCACATGGTGAGCTTAGGTAGAAGTTAGGGGGAGATGCCATCTGCTGGAAAGTTTGGACATTGCCTGAAGGAGAAGCAGAGTTGAAAGCAGCTGTGAGCAAATGATATGGATGATTAAATTAACGCTCAGCATCCACTAGCTAGGGGTGAATCCCACCTCCGGCTTTCTCCACAGCTCAGAGAGCTGAAGCTGCCACTCTCCTCGAGGGATGGTTGTCTGACCCTTGTTGGCCGAGCAGCTGCTGAATCCCAGCCACCACTGCTGTTTGTGGTTGCATGAGGCTGGGAAGGAGCGTGTGGAGGGAAAGAAGGAGTTCAAATAGAAGGATGTAGGACAATCAGTAAGAGTGGATGTAAAGGAGAATAAAAGGTTAAAAATCTGGAAATGTGAGTGGGGAAAAAAATAAGCCTACAGAAGCCTTGGAAGGGAAAGCTTTTAATAGCGGGAACCACAATAACAATAATTGTCTTCAATGGGGACTGATAAATGTGTGTCTCTAATCCAGCAAAACGTTGAACTTCACTGAGTAATGCTACTAACACCTTAGTTAAGCACTTATGCAAATGCTCGAACGATAAAGATAAAATGAAACCAAATGCAGGAAACAGCATGTCAAGAATAAAACTGTTAATTGTTTCTTGATTTAATCCTCTGATTCTCATTACTGCTTCTCTCTACAACCCACTGTGTTTTCACTGTAACTGTAACTTTCAAACTTTCAAGGTGGTTGTAGAGAAGTAGGTAGAGCTTAGAGCTTTCTTCATTTCCCCCCAGTGTGTGATTGCACTAAATGTGTTTTTAATATTGCTTTTTACCACTTTGATTTTTTATTTTGTTGCTGTTGTTGTTCACATCAGAAAACCACCAGGCAGACATTACATATGATTTATCAGGAAATATCTGGGGCTACGCCAGCTGATTAAAAGAGAAAAAGAAAGCAAGCGTAACACACATGGGAACCCACTGAATAAGATACATTGGGCAGCAGTCATGAGAGAAGTTCTCAGTAAACAACTTGGATGAGCTGACAGTAACAAAGATACCTGTGTCTGTTTTAGAAAAGGTGGAATGATACTTTACAGCACATATTGACATGAAATAAAAAGAATAGGCTCAAGCATTTTTCTTTAGCATCAGAGTTCAAGCGTATACGAATGTACACTGCTGTGGGGCTCCACTTCCATGTGCTACCTGAGTTATGTCTCAGAGCCTTAAAGGGAAGCAATTAAAAATTGATAGGTTCAGCATGATTCTGCTGCTGTTGGGGTAGATGGGAATAGGTGTGTGCCGTTAAATGCTCCTGCTGTCTTTAATGCCAGTGTTAAGACCTTGGAAACCATGAACCATGGATCTTGCATTAGCAGCAGGAGGTCCTGGCAACATCCTTAGGTGGATCTTGGGACTGGGAAGTAGAAAGATGTCAGGGACAAAGAAGGAAAGAGTGGGAGAGAGAATGTGAACAGAGAAAGGAGAAAGCAGAGATGTAGGTGCATTATATAGCTGTTTTGTGTTGCCTTCCTTCCACTGGCAACAACCAGTAGCTTATAGTGATGATTTGCAAAACTGTGAATTGTTAGAGACTTGTAAAGTTTAACCTTCAAAGCTCTTCAAAGATTGTTTTTCGAAGATCATGAGAAATTAAGACATAATGGTGATGAAAAATAATAGACAGACAGGTGGCTGGTTGGTTGGGTGCATAGATGGCTGACCAGCCAGCCAGCTGGACAGGGATTCAAGAAAGGGACCTTTGGATGACCTGTGTTTAATTTCCTTGAAAGTTAAGTCTTTTCTCCCTCACCTAGATCCTAAAACTGGCCACTGAAGCATTAACAGTTTGTTGGGGATCGTACGCTAGGTCCCATGAGGGGTCACTTCATGAAGTACCTCACCTTGGTGGAGGACATGGGTTCACCTACTCTTCGCATTGGGGTGAGCAGGTAGACCTGCTCTTCCAGAGGGAATCCATGCCATTGGAAGCATCATTGTCCACGATGCTCCTCTCAAAATCAAGGAGACATCTTTTGCATGATTTTTCCCAACAATGTGAAGATGGGAGAATAAGATCGTTTATTCCATCCCTGACACCAAAGAGTTTTATGTGAGCTTCAGATAGCAGCACCTTCAGAAGTGATGGGGTTGTTCCAGTTAAGAGAGGAGAAGTGAATTGTTGGGAAGGGGGAGGGAGGGCAAACTTGTGCTTTTGCTATTTAACTACTGCTGAAATTCAGTCTGTCCAAGCTTCCTGAATTTAGTTCTTGTATCTGACGAGTTTTCTTTGTGCTTGTCCCAAGACTTTAACACTGTAGAAGACAATAAGACCAGAGGACTTCTTTGTCAGAATGCAATAATACACCCAGTGTAATTAAATTAAACTAGTGCAATGCTAATAACAATAATAATAGTAGCCAGAGGAAAGAGGAGGTTGTAAATCCTACTGTTTCAAGAATTCTACATGTACTCAGAGCCCGTTGCTGCAACGGTTGTTCTCCCTCCTAGTGAAAAATAAGATATACTCTCCCTCCCCAAAACGTGCCAAATGACATGTAAGTCAGTCCTAGTGCTCTGAAATCCTATCTATCTGGAACACCAGAAGAGTAGTTAAGCAGCTGCCTTCTTAGTGTCATAAAGCTAGATAGCTTTTTGCAAATATGTACAAGCAAGTGTTTTGTTTACTTTTGCTGTGCTTGAACACACACGCTGCCAAAAGTACCTCCAACAAAGTTTGGTATTAATTCTTTCCCATCTTCGCTTGGTTGCTTATTGATTTGGCAGGAGAAGGCACTGACAGGATTTAGGACAAAACCAAAAATAGCCACAATCTTATTGTCAAACTTGAATATTTTTAATAAATAATTAAAAGACTGAACATGTGGAAGTAAAAAGTGGTGGGTTTGTGGAGTTGGAACAAAAAAAGGGGGAGGGAGGGGTACTGAAATACCTTCATTCACTGTTTAAAACAATTGCTCCAAGCAGGAAACTTGGCACTTGAAGCTTTTATTAAATCAATTCAGAGGGATCTGTTTTCAACAAATGAGATAAATGTCAAGATGAAGTTTTTAGGCACTTGCAGTACATCACATTTTCCTTCCCCTAGAAAGTAGAACAAAAATGTGCACAAATAAAATTACTTACATATGTAAAAATCGCATTCAGTTTAAATAATCTGTTCTTCCTGCCTGGATGTATCAACAGTGTATCAAAGCTTAATGTAATCTTTTAAGAGTATGATTATTTGAGAATGTTTTCATCCTCTCTACTCCTTGTTAACCTACATCAAAGCAAACAAGTAAACACATATATATCTGGATAGCATCTTTATTTTGGTCATTATGGTTCTCAGTGCTTCCTACGTGTATATTGAAAAGGATATTCAGGCAAATCAATAAAACTTCTTTTTTTTTTTTTTCTCTCATCCATTTAGCAGCCTCTGTCTTTCTTTTTGCTCAGTCTCTCATCTCCCATTATGTGCTTTTCAGACTATTCCAGCTCCTGGAAATGTCTCTTTTTCTGCTGCCTGCTCTTTACTAGGGCCATACAACCTAATGCTGCCAGGTGCATTCGTTGTGGTGGACAGAAGGGAGGACCTGGCATGGAGACAAGGGCACTCTGTTTTCGTCTGCAGCTTTCAAACTTACATTACCAGCTAGTCCAGAGGCTTTCTGGCAATTGAGTCATTTGCATTTTAGCAGAAATATGGCAATGATCTCAGGTGCTTGCATTTCCTTTCCTCGGTGGAAAGAGACAGGGGAGGTGCAGGTCGAGAAAAAGCTAAAACACTTCTCAGTCTTGTGAGGTCAGAAACTGCAGGATAGCACTGAGCTCTTGATGCTGACTCTCTTCCCTGAAGACCCCAGTGTGATGCCTAAGAAGCTACAGGAAAGAGGGACGTTTTATTTCCAATTTCTCATCAGAGTACCATCTGATCACGCCTTTGCGATATGGGGGAGGGAGGGTACAAGCAACTTAAGGAGCTGGGAGGGTGCTGGGGGAATCTTTCAATCCAAAAGCACTGAGATTTGTAATCCTTACTCAAACTAGAGAAGGCTATTGACAATAGTCCCTTGATATTTAAGGTCTCCAAACCACTGAGTCATTGGGCCTACTCATCTGAGTCATAACGAAAGGGAGAGAGTGCTGCTGTTGCACAGGGGACTTTAGTGAAGGCCAGTTTTCAGGGAATATCCCACTGGACAGAGCCTCTCCCATCTAAATGTGCAGAAAGTTCAAAATTCAGCAGAACAGAGCAAGAGAGAATCAGAGAGAGGATGTCGGAGGTGGAAAGCAGTGATGAGCACAGTGGGTCAGCTGACTTCTGTCTTCTCCAGAGGACACTCAGCCAGTTTTCCATCTCTGCTTCATATGATTCACACTTTGCTCTCCCAGCATTACTGATGGGAATCTCAAAAGATCAGAGGAGAAATGAAAAGAAAGTTTGTTCCTTGCCAAGTCAAAACATCAGCCAGGGACAATACAACTCCAGGAAAAGCCACGGAAGAGGAAAAGTATAGTTCTGATGGCTCACGTTGCTGCTCACAGGGTTTCGCAGAGTCATTTAGCAAATCTTACTGAATAAACTGGCTGGCAATAAGAAGAAAGGCCAAATGGTCACACAAGACTTCTGTGTTGGGCATCTCTGGCACAAGTGTCTATCAGGTTGACCTCGGCCTCCTATAAAACAGTGTTGTTTGATTTTGTGACAGTATTGAAAAATAGACCTCTGTCTTCTTAGGAAAAGCTTGAGGAGGTCTTGGAAAGCAAATCAGGAAGTTTCCCCTTGTATTACTGCCACTGAATGCTTTCTTTGAAAGATTATTTCTCTACAGTGCAGAAGTTTGACTTCCAAATCTTTCCATATCTCCTGAAAAATCTGTACTCTTTTTTCACCTCTTCCTCTTAATGTAATGATGTGCCAGCCTGACATATCTAGAGAGACAAAAAAGCCTGTATCAACCTTTACATTTTCAGAGATGATGGAAGTGACCTTGACTCAGTCTCCAGTCCATATCTTCCCTGCAGAGATACCAGCTGCATGCTTGGTTTGGTCCCCAGAAGGTTGCAGGGAGGTCATGATGACAGGAATTTCTTACATTTCTATCACTTCTCAAAACATGCCTGCAATAGTAAGGAACCTTATGGTAATCATACAAATGTGGTAACTTTGTTTCTCACCAAGATACAACCATTGGGATTGTGTCCATTGTGTCGGCACCTTACATGTTGGCTTCCAAGGCAGAAGATGAGGGTAAAGATTGCTAACTGTGTCACTCCGGTGCTGTGAAAGCTATGGACATTTGTCCTTAAAGGGCAACTGAGATTACTCAGGTACAGGCATCCCCAAGGAGCCAGAAAGCCAGTGTAGCCAGATTGATACTTCCCACCGCTTTGTAGGCACAGGAAACATTTCATGGCCAGGGTCATGCAAGGAGAGTCTTGGCCAGAGACAACAGTCCCTGCAGAACCGTTCTGGCTGGCATTGGTTAGAACAGAATTCGAGATGCTTTTGCTCACATGTAGGATTGCTTTGGCATCTCTGAATGCGAGAATGTAAGATATTGGGGTCTTTAGGTT
The DNA here is from genome assembly GCA_013400375.1 of Thinocorus orbignyianus. Classification (NCBI taxonomy): domain Eukaryota; kingdom Metazoa; phylum Chordata; class Aves; order Ciconiiformes; family Thinocoridae; genus Thinocorus; species Thinocorus orbignyianus. The sequence continues at coordinate 447,888 of VXBW01006960.1, forward strand.
TTATCCTGAGTTTTGGAAGTGGTCTGCTGGTTGGTTACAGAAAGAACAGCCACGAATGCAATTTGGGAGTGCCAACATGGAAGGATTGGGGTTCTATTTTAGCAGATATCTGTTTTCTGCTGCCCATCTTGCTTAAGATGAACTTCCATTTCCTTTCAGTTCTCTAATATAAATAGGGATATGTGGAGACTTTTCTCTAACGAAGTTCAGACTATCAATGGGCTAAGAGAGAAAATCGGATCAAGTTAGGAAAGAAACTGTGGGAATAATAGTCAGGTTCTTAATTAAAGGGTTTTATCACTGGGATTAAAGCCAGGACCTTTGGTGCAACAGACACATAGATCTAGAAAAAGGAGTGAGTAATAAAGTGAAAAAGTGTGCTTAGAATGCAAATTACTCAGTGTAAAACCAAAAGCCAGCTGCAAAAAGTGGAGAAAAGGTTTCTGAAAACTGAGTGACTCTATGAAATGGTGAATGTCTGTAAATACAGAGGAGCAGACATGGTTAAAAGAAACAATCTTGTCTTTATGTACAAAATCATGAGCTCTGACTTAGCTGCCATTGCTCAGGAGAGATACATTGAGTTATTATGAGAAGTTCTCTGAAAATACCAGAATCAACAGCTATTGGAAAGGCAAATAGCAGGTACAAAGTATTAGAAAGGGAATAGAAAGCAGACTACAAAGAGTCGTTATCCCAGTGTTTCAGCCCATGATTCATCCACATCCTAACTGCTGCGTGCAGTTCTGTTCTCCCTAGAAGAGGATCAGAGAAAGGCAGCAAAGATGATCAAGAGGTATGAATGGCCTCCGGGTGGGAACAGATTAAACAGTCCGGCACTTTTCAGCTTGAAAAAGAGAAATCTGGGAGGGCCTGCCAGAGGCATAGAGATACAAGTGACATGGAAAAGGTATATGAGGGGAAGAAACAGTTTCCTTGTGCTCTGTGTCCGGTACCAAGCATTTATTACCAGTTGCTGCTGGAAACAGGATACTCAGGTAACTGGAGCTGTTTGTTAGTTCTTATGCTCTTTTATTTGGGATAAGAGAAAGTTGCTACAACCAACTATAATTCATATGGGACATTTGCATTGTATTTTGCTGTACTATTGATATATCACTGATTTTTGCACAGCATTCAGGGCAGCAGAGAAGGTCAGACCAGTGTTTTTCTGAGGCATCAGTTTGATGAAGAGAAAGAAGCTGAAGTTTAGCTTGTAGGCAGACATTTCCCAGAATACATTGGCAACTGGGCAGAATTAGTGCTTTGGCTTGTTTCCCAAGCACACTGGCTCTCATTCCAGCACAGGAACAAACCTGGGCAGTGTTTTGTAAGGTGGGTCAAATTCCTCAGTATGGACCTGCTTCAGAAGAATCTGCTAGTCCATGAGTGTGCCCCAGGTCTAAGGTTTGTAGTAACTCTGTTAGGCAGCAGTATAGGGAATCACGTAGTGACACTTAGGGAAGGTATTTATTTCAGCTTTATAAAGTTGTCAGTTACCTATCAGCAATTCAGAGAAATGCAGACGTTACAGCTGTGTTGTTGTAATTATCAGTGTGCATCATCTGTCATCATCACTGGTAACACTCAAGCAGTTAACATGCCCTTTGTTAAGGAGCATCGTGAATAATTATTTTGTCACACTGATACTACTAATAAAAACTAACAAATTTTGTGTGATTGCTAGTGCTGTCAAACTGTTCTTAGCTGAGTATTTCAGATATCTTGTCTTATCAGTGGTGATAAATGATCATAATTTTCGTGGGGGATCTCCATTCAGATGAGGATCCCACTTCGCTACCCCAGTATCACAGCATTTTGAGGACTTGCCTTACTGGGGCATCACCATTGCCATATAAGAGATGGGAAGTGGTAGGGTGAGCCAGGGTGCACACAGCAAGGCTTTCATTGATGGTGGTCTTAGATTTGGGGTAGATCTGTTTCCTCACAGCACGGGAAGGCTACAGGAGCAGTTCTGATGCTGATGGATTCCCAGGAAGGGAGATTCACCTCTGGATGGGGAGTAGGCACCTTAGGGTTAACTTGTGGCACTGCTTGAGGCTGGCAGCAGAGAAGCTGGGAGGGTCTGAGAAGATAATCTGGAGATGGAGATGGTGTGCTGGAAACAGTGGCTCTACCCAAACTATCTTTTTCTTGTTTCTGAGCCTGCTCAGAGGTACCTCAATTGTGCAGCTCTCTGATAGTACCTCCAGAAGTCACATGGATATGCTCTGTTAAAAATGGGAAAGAACTAAAGGTCCTTGCCAACACACTTTAGAACTGACTATGTCTTAATTTATCCATGGCAGAGTGTCTTACTCAGTAGGTGAGAATTTAGCTATGAGTATATTGAGTGGCAGCCAGCTCAGAGCATGAGTCTAATTTACTGTAACTCTTGCTACATTCTGTCTGATCATTATTGGGCTGAACAAAATGTTTTTAAAGTGCTTTTATAGGGTTGAGTGACTTATTCAATAATTTATACCATTTTGGAGGGATTAGAGGATGATTTTAAGTCATCAAATAATGTCATTATGGCTCAATGACTACATTCTTTATCAGGAAAAAAAAAATCAGTTGTAATTATGCTCAAAAAGACAGAGACCCTTTATTCAGCAGTTCCCCCAAGAACAATGATATCAAAGATGCTGATAGGTCTCTCAGCTGTAAAGAGGGCTGTCCTTCTTCGTTAGGAAGGAATATATCAGCTGCCATCTGCTTATCTGTATAACCATTGTGCCATTTATGCCACATATTTTCAGTGTGCCATGCCTTTAAATGTCTGTTCCTTACAGAGGCCAGGGATCCATCCACGTGCAGAGCTGCGCAAACTCTCAGGGAACCTGTGGCCCCACTTAAGGTGGTAGGAGTTTTGCCCTTAATTTCAGCAGAGAATTTCTCTCTCCCAGAGCTCATGGAGAGAAAAGAAAACAGAACAAAGCAAAGGCACATTCCATGTGATGACTTTACTGTGGTCAATATGGTACGGTGTCAGGCTGGCCCTTAGGAATTTTTTAATGTTTTTTCCCTTTATTTTGTTCTCATTCGTCTAAACTAATAGCTGCCCTGGCTAGGTGACCACTGCTACCTCCAAATGGATGTGCTTTCCACTGGTGGCCTGAGCGCCGCAAGATTTCATTGGACCCAGCTTATGTCTAATGCTGGCAGACTAGCAGTGTAACCTAAAGCTTTCATTTTCTCCTTAAAGGTATCCAGTGAAATCATGAAAGCCTACTCACTTGACCTCTGAGCTGGCTTTTCAGACCAGCTTTTAGCAGCTTAAGAGGACTTATCTCTGAGAGGAAAATCAGGTCATGCAGCGTGTGTGGACAAAGACTAGATAAGTCTGATTTGAGTAAGGGAGGAAAATACATGAGATCATCCCTTATCCTTGCAAAATGACTGCACGTACAAGATGGGCATTAGTCGGAGTAATTCCCCCCAGAAGAGCTTGAGAAGAGCAGACCAGAAGCATTATCTCCGTGAAGGTGTTTGGATTTGGAGCTCTCTGTAGGTTGTTCTCCATGTCACTCACCTGTTAACAGCATCAGCCACAATCAGACAGGCTGCAACACAGCAGCTCATTAAAAAGAGGAGTAATGAAAAAGGAACACATTCAGTTCAATGTCTAAAGGCAAGTCAATTACTACTAAGGTCCACACCTGAACAATATTTTATTGCAGGCATTCCCTGCCATACTGTTTGGTGTAATATGATTTTTCTAAAGTACACTTCTCATCCAAAATGCCACCTGGCTGCTCCACGGCTATGTCTCTGTCCTTCCAGGTCAAATGTGCCCTGCCCTGACAGCCAGTAAGACCTGGAAATCTCTATATGATGCACAAAGAAACACTCTCCTCCCCTCCAGCCAAGCTTCGACAACTTCAGCTCTGAAAGAGGTTGAATCTCCACATTCCGAAAATTGGTTGCCAGTGCCAGAGTCTCTGCAGGATAAACGAAGCTATTAATTACACATTGGTTGTCCTGTTAAAAAGTTAATGTTTTCAAAAGCACAAGGAATGGAAAATTGTATGTAGATGACTCAATAACACCATTCAGCCTTTCTCTCTGGTAATGGTGTTGGCTGTACAGGTCTTGTAAAAATCAAAAGCAGAAGAGGCTGATATTTGGCCCAGATTCACCAAGACACCAGTCTTCCTTACTTCCAAAGTCTAACTGGCTTTCAACCAAACCACCCCAGTTTATCCTCGCTGCTGGGCAAAAGGACTACACTGCAAATACAGGAAATGTCTTTATGTGGACACACTGAGGATACCCAGAAGTGTGAAAAACAGTATTTTAAGTGTAATTATGAAGAGCTTTTCAGATTGCAGTGATATCCCACTGATATCAGGTTGAGGAAATTAAGAAACTTAAACATCTTGTTGGGTCATGGTCTTGATTGCTAGCTTTGATACGCGTGAAAGCTGGGTAACAAGCTACCATTTAACTTTATTTTAACTTTTTTTTTATAGGCAAACCCAGCCTTTTTCTAGTCAGTAGTATTACACTATATGATCCTTTTCTACCAAGGTTATAATGAAGGAATAGTGTGAGAAAGAAGCTTTGCAAGTAAGGATAATGCATGCAGGGGTAGTGCCACAAAATGCCTCTGCTCTTCTTTCCTTTCCTTTCCTTCTTTATGTGTAGAAGATGTACTGTATACAAAAATACTGTTCTGAAGATGTACAGTATTTTTGTGCATCCTTTGGCCTGCTTCCCCTCAAGTATCACGGCAGATAAGAAGTTGTCTTTATGACAGAGCCCTGTTCAAAGGCCAGCGAGATCTTTCCAATATGTTTGCATTTCACTCCTAAATCTGTTACTGCAGACTTGATGCCCATGCAATTCCTTATTCAGATTTCTTACTATCAGGTGAGAATTGTCTCATTTCAATGTATCATCTTGTGCCCAAGTTAGCCCCCCATGTACCTCCACTCAGTAGAAGGACAGAGGCACCTCCAGGATCACTCCATCTGATTCAGAGGCCAGTGTTGACCTGTCACACTCTGGAGCCAGTGAGTCGCCTTCTTTCCACAAACATCTGGGAGAGCCTGGGTGAGATGAGATACCTAACTTTCTAATGACATGAAATAAATCCATTTCTGGCTCTGAGATCACAGAATCATAGAATGGTTAGAGTTGGAAGGGACCTTGAAGATCATCTAGTTCCACCCCCCTGCCATGGACAAGGACGCCTTCCAGTAGACAAGTTTGCTCAAGACTGTCTTCCACGAGACTAGGTTGCTAGATGGGGCATCACAGTAGCTCTTGTCCATCACATGTCTAGGAAGGCAGGGACTTGTGGGTCTGGCTATTAAGACGGTTGTCTGAATCACTCAGCACTCTCTTGAATTTGGATGCCATAGCAGTTGCGACACCTAATTATCCATTTATAGTAGGTGATCCAAATAGGAGTGCACAGCAGAGCAGCAGATGTGGGTTGATGCTGTCAGATTAGATTGAGATTAGAGAAAGCTTAATTAACACTTAATTTTTGTTAGATTCACCTCCGATTAAGCCACACAAAAATTATAACAGAGAAGCATGGCAGAAATCAAGAAGCACAGCTAACATTCTTACTACTAAAAATTAAGGCATTAATTTTTACAGATCAAGAACTTGCTAGTAAAGGGTTATTCCCTGAACTTGTCAGCTTTTTGGTCTGGAGAAGAAGATGAACTTGGGAAGAGGTCTTTAGCACACCAAGCAACTACTTTATAAACCTGCCCTTTCTGACTCTACACAGCCAAAGTGATCTAATTTATGTAATTATACATATTGCAACACACTTTTGAGGTCCTTTATGCCATCAGTTAAAACTCACATTATTTCCCATCATACCACTTCTGTATTTGCAATAACAGGAGGGCCACAGTATTTTAGAGATGTTTAATAAAGACTCCTAGTAAATTCAGTACAATTTATAAAAAATTTTGGTGTCAAACCCCACAAATGTCAGAACTCATTGCTACCCGTGATAACCTTTATCATGATATTCTGAATATTGTGAACCCGTAATTTAACACATCACCAGATTTTTGCCCTTCCCTTAATTACCAAATGCAGGTGCATGCTTCTGTGTCAGAGTCTCCTCCTGTTGTTTGAACCCACAGAGTCTCCATTCTGGTAGGCTTCTCCTGCCTGTAACATCTGAAAAACTTGCCAGAAACTTTGATGTAGCCCAGAGGGAAGGTCACTTGCAGAAGCAGCCTATAAAGCAGCCTTTGGGTAAAATGTGTTTCTGTGTAAGACAGTACAAACCAGTGAGTGTAGTAAATCCCATTTAAACCTTATTTTGAAGCCAGGAAGGCATATGCCGTCTATTGCCCAAGAGTGAATGCAACTTTTGCTTTTTAGGACAAGGAAAAGGATGTTACAGATCAAGATTTTTTTTTAGGTTTAGAATATCTAAAATCCAAAATAAACCAAACTTACAATAAATGAATGCTTCTGTCTTCTCCTGTCCAGCTGTCAGGACTGCAAAGGGATGAACTTTACAGGCCAAGCCAAATCAAACCAAGCCAGATCCTATTTTTTACTTCTGTCTAGCCAAGTATTTACGGAACATAGTAAAGCTCCATGTAGTTCAAATAGTTCAGTTGATTTCTCCTTGTAGTCTTCCTTTTGCTTTTTCTCCTTGTCTTTATGAAAGCACAGCTAAGTGGTCAACTGAGTGTTTCTACTTAAGTGTTTTGTCTGGGCTGTCTGGTCCACAACATCTCAACAGGCATTGCAGATGCCTCTGAAAGGCTCCATACTGTACCATTATCTCCTCAGCTCTGCCACTAGACAGTGGGAGGGATATATTCTGTGCCTGAAAAGCCTGATACCAATAAATAGAGTCCATTCTTAGTTTATGTGTTTATTAAATTGTGTGGCTTGTGACCATCTTGTGAATATCTTAATTCTGAAGTATGCATGCTGTCTTGTTCATGGATTGCCTTCAATCTCTTCAAGTTGTTAGAGAAAAGCCGGGCAGTGTAATGCTGATAAAGGATTTCTGTATTAGTTGCTTCTAAATATACTACTAATAATATATTTTTAGTGTGTGCTGTGAGACTGAGGAGGAAAGGGCTGCTGTAGGGAACACAACAGCAGTGGGGAGGACACTGAAGTAATTCCTCCCCACAGACATTAGAGGCTGAGTACCAGTTGAAGTCAGGCTGCACATTCAAGAAAGTTCACAATGAAGTTTCCTTCATCAACAGTTTTGATGACACATGAAACAAGGACACAAGGACCACTCCAGACAGAATAGCAGAAACATTGAAAACTGGACAAAAAGTTTAGCTACAACAACATTTAGCACCAGAAAAGAGAACCTGTTGGTGCCAGGGTGTGCTCACTAGTGCTTGTGGTAACTTAATTAAGAAGTTGTGTTAGATAAAATGGTGTGAGACAAGAGAGAGGTCATTCCTCAAACTATGGACCACATTCCTCCTCCATGGGACGACAGGCACAGGATTTGCACCTTCCTGATGCTCTTTCACAGGCTCTGCCAGAAGACAACTCTGTGTCCCCCTCAGCAAAGCCCACGGCTTGTCCACAGCGTGAGTGGAACAGGCTACCAGAGACCTCTAGTCCTTGCACCGTGGGCTACTGACCTATGCTATTTCCCAAACTGTGGGAAAGGCCACAGATAATTTGAGGGTAGTTTACAGACACAGGCAGCATTTGTGCTTTCCCCTGCTCAGAAAAAGAAAACAGGACAGTGCTACCCTGTCCACCTGTTCTTTTTCATACGTGAGTAGGTCTCTTTAAAAAGGGGGATGAAAAACAGGTTTTCACTGCTCTCACTCAAGAATAATACAAAATGAGCAGAAGAAGTCCAAGAAGGTTTTTGTTGGCACCAACCTTCCCATTCTCTAGAGTAACGCTTTATCTGATAGCTGGAATATGGCAGGCCCTGGATAGTGTGTTATTCTTTCCCACGCTGCAAGATTTGAGCAGTAAATAGTTTAAATAAATGCCAGAAGTATAATTCTTTTTGACTTCATCTGATTTAAGGAAGCCTTTTCTCAGATAATTTCTCCCAGGCACGCTGTCCAAAGCAGGACTAGTCCCTGGTGGCTCAAGCTATTCTGACCTCTGTAGCTGGTTCCATTTCAGCTTTCTAAAGGTTGCAGATAAAGAACAGAAGGAACAACTGACTACACCCAAGTGCTGTTGCACCTTTCTTTGAGCTCAGTGAGATGCCAGGCATTCCTTGAAGGGCCTGTGCCATTACACAGTAATAGTGGCTTTCTGCCACCTTTGATTAACTTTTTTTTCCTGAAGCTACATTAAAAAAGAAGTAACCAGCATGCAGCATTGCCATGTCCAGTAATGATGCTGCTAGAGGGGCAGTGAGGGAGCAAATAAAGTCCCCTGATGGGGACCTGGCCGGGCAAAGAGCTAATTTCTGCAGGGCTGAAAGCAGAATTGGGTGAGCTCTGTCTAATGCTGTTGTGCCCCAGAGAAGAGGTATTCAGACCTTCTGGGATACCTGATAAAACCACATTGCTTCCTGTGTCTTGAGTTCATAGTGAAAAATGAGGCAAGTCCTGGGAGTGCTCTTTAGGAAATCTGGTGTTTTCCATTTCATGAAGCTGCTGTTGGCACAGACAGGTGAAGAATAGGTGGGTTTGTCAATCCCTCAGGCTGCTGTGGCCACTGCCACCATTTTATCACATTCATCAAGAGAGTGAGAGGGGATAGCAGGAGCCTAAGGTTTATGTCAATTCCCACAAATTAACAGCCTTCAAATTAAGTTGTTTTCTAACAAAGACAGAAGGCATACCACTGTTGGGGTTGTGTGCTGGGGGCTCATGTAAAACTGAGTAGATGGACAGTCAAACCTGCTCCGTTGAACCCTGCCTTGTGCATTTGCACCACCACCATGGGCTGTGGCAGTGGGGAAACGATTTGTTGTCCCCCCCATCCCTCCCTTCTGTGCCCAGTGACACTCAGTCCCCAAGTGCCAATGCTGATTTCGGTTGGCATCAGTCATTGTCCCAGGATGGGCAACTTGGAACAAAGAGACCCAGTCCCACTGTGTGTCCCACCCAAGGCTTTAATCAGCGCGGGGAGACGCGGGTCAGAGCCATTCTTCACACATTGCTTTTCAGTATTCATCATTGTTTTCCATTAGAGTTCAGAGCTGTTGGTTTAGAAAACGGATCCCAGGAGGCTCCGGTTTAAAGATGCTCATGTTCTTGCTGGGTATTCTCAGCAGGCGAGCTTTGATCTTAATATGTGCTTCTGACAGTCATGTCACCCATGTTGTGCCCATTTGTATTCAAGTGTTTGGTCCCAGTGATGTGGTTTTTCTGTTGTTGTTGTTCTTTGTGTTTAATTATTTTTTCTTTCTTCATTAAATGTTTTGTTCAGGTTGCCTGCTCCCTCATGCCTTCCCGCAGGAAAAAAAAATGGCATTTTATAGTGTTTGCTTTGCTTTGTTTTATTTCTTCAGGAAAAATTTCACATTGTGTCATCATCCCCCCTCTCCCCTTTTTTTTTCTTTTTCTTTTTTTTTGTAGTTGGTGTTTAGAAGTGACACGAATGTGTTTAAACTGCAGACAATTAATAGGGAGGGTGAATCCTATATGAGCAAGGATGTGGAAGGTGTAATGAAAACCTACATAAATGCCAGTGGGAAAAGCAGAGGAAACTAGAGAACAGTCTGGAAATCAAGAGGGTAAAAAAATACAGTAATTTCCTATACAATTTTGGTTTAGTTGAGAAGAAAAAGCACAGACTGCTTTATTCTATTTCCATTAGGTCTGTTAGGGAGTAACAGTTTTGCCAGTGCAGCCCTGGTGTTGACCTGATCTTACAGGGACCGCACTGAGTGGGTTCAGCTCTGGGTGTTGGCTGCGCTCACTCAGCATCTTCATGAGCTAAATGTCCCTCAGCTCAATGTCTCTCAGCATGGTTTATCTTTGAAAACAAACACTGGCCTTTGAGAATAAATATTCCATACCTAACTAGCTCCCTTGGCACTGCTCCATACAGTCTTTGCTGCCCAGGTCTCCATGAGCTCAAGGACCTCTGGACCACGCTCCCCTGCATGATGTCCCTATTTCCTTGGGCTAGTGGGACTGTCGGAATTGCTGCAGGGAGGGAAACAGAAGGATGAGGCATATGGATAGGAAGGCAGAAAAAGACACACGTTATGTATAAGCCTGTTATGTACAAGACTTCAGCATCATTTTTAGCACTGTTTTGTAAGCTGGACATTTAAATACAAGCACATATGTATGAGAGTACCACCTATCATTGAATTCACCCAATGCTTCCTCTTACAAGACCCTGGTTTTGATTGTTTACAGGTTTTTTTAGTGGGCTGAAATTTTCCATGCTCTGTATCAACCTCGGGCTAGATCATTTTTGGGAAAGCTAATAAACATATGGCAATGAGACAAGAACATTTAGATGAATAAGGCACACATATCCAGAGATAATATATGCCCCCACTAAAGATCCAGACAGATAATCACAAGTGTTTAATTCAATCAGTTTAGGAAGTTTTCACAGCCTCAGCTGGAAATCGCCACTCCTTAGCAGAGGCACAGAGCCTGCGAGCATGCACGTACCTTGTCCCAAAGTACTGCACAAAACAGGGTCCACTCACACCAGGTCATCTCACTGGAGGAGTGGCAAAACCTCTCTGATTTGTTTTTCTGCAGTTGTGTGATGATACACTAAAGGACTTAGCTTGTTGCAATGTGGATGTGGCACATTACAGCCGCTACAAATGGTAGTGCTAAAGTGGAACGAATCAGTATGTGTCTGATCTTGTCAAAAAACTGATAGGAGTCTTTATCATTCATGCTTATTGGCAGGGTTCAACAGAGCAGCTATGACTGCCCCTCTACTCAGTTTTACATGAGCCCCCAGCACACAACCCCAACAGTGATCTGCCCTCTGTTATAAAACAACTTAATTTGATGGTTGTTGATTTGTGGGAACATTTCAATACCAATTAAAGCACATGAGGCATTTGAAACCAGTGTTTCATACAGATCTCAGGATAGGCTTTGCCCAGGTGCACTAGTGGAGGCTGTTTGCTAGAGTCTCTCTGAGAAAAGGTCTCTCGGAAGTCAGTCTCTTCTCCCAAGTCACAGGCAACAGAACAAGAGGAAAGGTCTGAAGTTGCACCAGGGGAGGTTCAGATTGGATATTAGGAAAAATTTTTACACTGAAAGGATTATTAAGTGTTGGAATGGGCTGCCCAGGGAAGGGGTTGAGGCACCATCCCTGGAGGTATTTAAAAGAGAGGTTGACACAGTGCTTAGTGACATGGCTTAGTGATTTTCTTTTTAATCAGTTAGGTTGATGGTTGGACTAGACTAGATGATCTTAAAGGTCCCTTCTGACCTAGACAACTCTACAATTCGAACCAGGGAACTATCTTGTCCAGAAGGTGTACGCTGAGATCGCTCCAAGCCAAGGGTGCTGCTCTGCCCCTGTGGCAGGATGGAGACCTGGGAGGAAATTCTAGCCCTGCTGAAGTCAGCTGGAGTTTTGCCATTGACTTCGATGGAGCCAACATTCCTGTTCTGATGCAGACGTTTCACAATAACCTCCTCTGTTGAACTTTCAACACGTGCATGTTATTTTCATTGCAAACAAACAAAATATTTCTAAAATGGAGACCTTCATGTATACCCTATGCCAGAACATCACATTAAAAGTTCATCAGGGTGCGCGTGGTAAAATACTAATAATCCATCCTCGAAGTCTCTGGGAAAATTTCTGACATGAACAAATCCCCTTTAGCTCGTTTTGCCTGCATATACAGCAATCAGATGTACAGCTGAGGGTTTATTATTTTTGCAGAATGCACACGCATTCCGAATTTGCCGTGCTCAGGAATGGGGGATACAAGACGTTCATCTGTGGGCTTGGCTTTGGGAAAAGACGTCTCTGTGTGTCCGGACACGGGCCCTGGTATAGCACAGACAGGAAATCTGCCAGACTGCCTCCGCAGGAGGCTGCCTCACACACGTGCAGCAAGGAACAAGAAATGTCTTAATAATTAATCACTGTCAACCTTTGTTCTTGTTAAAAGACTTGATTGTCGGACGAGGCTGATAATGAGGCACTGTTCCTGGGTCTGTTGCTATGCGGTTCTGCAAGTGCCGCATCTGAGCCTCGGACCCTGCGAGATGCAGCTCCCACTTTGCCCAAGTGGAAGGAGCTGTGGTGGGAATGTTGTTCTAAGAGTGCCTGCTAGTGGCTGCAGGGCTGTGCTGCTTTCCAGCAAGGCTACAGATAAATCACCGGTGGCTGAAAATCAGTTCACAGGGATTTCAGGAGCGACCAGTTTCCCTGTTGGTGCCGAAAATGCCAAGTGCTATAAGGGACAGTACTACTGAGTGCTATTAGTGCTATTAAGGACAGTGCTAAAGGATAGTTTGAAAGTGCTATTAAGAACTGCACAAGTAACTAACTGTCTGTTAAAACCTCTTCCTTGTGGTTTCTCACCAAAAGTGGGGAGTGGGTCCTTTGAGGTATTTGATTCCTCATTTTTACCTAGGAGATTGTGCACAGTGTCCTTTTTTACTGTTTTTATGTATAAACTTTTGCAGCACTGTGCAGCCACATTACCTATTCCTGACAATAGCTTTGGGATCCACCTAAATTTCAGCGTGTCCAAAAAACTGGCCTTTTAAAAAGCCTGGCCTCCCAGTGAGAACTGCAGCAGTCGGGTGTGCTGAAGTACTTTTCCCTCTGCACGCTGAGTATCGGCTGCGTTCCTTGATATCCAAGCCTGTCACTCCAGTGGGTGACTCACACCCTTGAGGTGGCAGAAATCAGGTGTGTGCTCCTGGCTGTCATGATTCTTTGCAGCTTCGTAGTATCTGAAGGGATTCGTCCACCTTTCCTCTTCAAGCTCCGTTGCTTGGTTTGTTGGAGGAGTGACACAGCATTTGCTTCTTTTCCTTGGTTGGATGAAGGCACAAGTATTTCTGGCAGACAGCCTGGGCTTGTGAAATTGCAAATGCTGGTGTCTGTGATTCCTTGTGTATGTGCCTTGGAAACATGGCTGGCCCTGAAATTTTTGTCCTGAGAGCTCAGATGCTCACAGGAGAAAAACACAGAAGATGGTCCCATGTGGCTGAGGCAACTTCTTATAAACACTCCACAAAATTACTGCAGGGAAATATTTTGCAGTTTTCACCCAGCTGTATCTGGATATTAGACACAGGAAAAACAGGTCTTGGGATATTGCAATATTCAGTTTTTTTCAAATGCTGTTTACACATATGAATGTGATATTGCTGGAATGCATAAAACTACTCTCTGGCAGGGCATTAGGAGAAATTCAACTTAAAACAATATCTTCAGCATGTTTAACATGAGAGGCTTTCAGGGCACCCTATAAAAGGATCCTTAGAAAGTGATCTACTATTCTAGTGCTTGGCAGATCAAGGGATGTTCGCACTCACTATTCCAGGCATCTTACTCAGGTGTGACTAGAAGCATCTAAAATTAGGAGTGTAAGGAAATGTTCCTGCTGTTGAATCTGGGCTCCTGACTTCGTTGTCTAAATTAGACATCTAGAACCTAATTACAGATTACAGTCCTTCTGTACAGCGAAGGGAGAGCCTCAGCAGGCAGTTTAGAGGGAATCTGATCTAAGCCTTTGGCTAGAGACCTAACCTCAGAGGAAACTCACTTTTATGCAGCATACTGCAGATATGCAAATAGGTGGAATGACTTCGAGGTCTGCTCAGGAAGATGCTATTTACACCCCCAGCGGGCTGAGCAGGCAATAGGGCAGGGAGGGGATCAGGCTGGCTGTGCTTCTGCCCAGTCTGCATTATTTCCAGCCCTGATCTGTAGATCAGATCCTCGGCGGTTGCAAATCAGCATAACCTTGGAAACTACTCGGGGCTCTCACAGTGCACACTGGCACAGGAAGCAGCCCTCCCTACTCCAATCAAGAGTGGGCGTTGTTCCTGAAAATAAGAAAACCCTTTAGCTTTTTTTACTCTAACTAGAAGAGTTCTTACTCTGCAGGAACTCTGCCATGGTCCTGCTGTAGTTTTGTTTTCTAATCTGAGGCAAGGACACGAGCAAGCAGTGCTTGGAATCTAGATGTCCATGGAAACCCCAGCATTTAGCTAAGAAGGGGGCTGGCAGGTGCGGAGACAGGCCATTCCATGGAGCACCCTGTGCTTGGCTTCCTAAAGCTGCATCAGTGAGATCAGGTCTTCTGAAGAAGCCTGGTACTGCCCAGTGTTTGGCTCCAGGACTTGCTGGAGAACCCCAGTTTCTGGCCATGAAAAGGACCCTGCCAGCTGAGGCGATGGAGGTTCACACCACGGGTTCTCAGAGGGTCTGGGCGCTGCCACCACCCTGCACCACCCTGAAACAGGGTGGCAGGACTTCTGTGAGCCACTTCTTGGAGTTTTCTTCCTCCTCCTTTTCCCAGTCCAGGGTGGTTTGCAGTCAAAGTGTAAAGCTCTTGAGAAGCTCATAGGGTCAGGACAGCCACTGGTCCTTGAAGAAATCCACAAAGGTGCCTTAATCTCCACTATCCTCACTCTAAGCAGCCTGTGGTGCCAGCTAATGCAACCAAATCAAACTGCTTCTGAGTGGGAACATAGAATCATAGAATCACAGAATGGTTAGAGTTGGAAGGGACCTTAAAGATCATTGAGTTCCAACCCCCCTGCCATGGGCAAGGACACCTCCCACTAGAGCAGGTTGCTCAAAGCCCCATCCAGCCTGGCCTTGAGCACCTCCAGCTTCTCTGGGCAGCCTGTTCCAGTGCCTCACCACCCTCACAGGAAAGAATTTCTTCCTAATATCTAATCTAAATCTCCCCTCTTCCAATTTAAAACCGTTACCCCTTGTTCTGTCACCGCATTGTGCACAGGTTTGGTCACTAGATGAACAGAATTTTGTGGAGTTCTTCCCCTGGAAGCAGCTGTTGATGAGGCAGGTGTCATCTCTGAGCAGGCTTCAGTAGATAGATCTGAAGTCCTTTCCATTTTTTTCTTTTAATTCTCAGTTTCTTTAAGGCAGAACTAATGGAAAAGGACAGTGGAAGTCAGCACTGTCGCTTCCAACCTGACACTGGGCACAGAACAAGCTGCTCCAGGAACAGAAAGGTGGAAAAATTCAACCCCTCCTTTTGAGGGAAAATCTGCAAGAAGCAGAAGCCCATCCTGTGACACAGATGCCAGTGCTCCTGGCTGAGAAGAGAACAGCCTCTGTGGCGTTGTGGTTTTGTGAAAAAATGACCATTGTTTCCCTTCTGTCCCATCAAAGTTATTCATCAATTCAAGATGTCTCCAGGAGAAAGAGGGTAAAGGTTTGTGAATCCTTTTCCAACCAAGTGCCCCTAAACTGATTCTGAACTAGCAACTCAGAAATGCAAGCTTGCAGGAAAAAGGAAAAGGGAAAAGGGAAAAAGGAAAAGGGAAAAGGGAAAAGAAAAAAGAAAAAGAAAAGAATAGTCTATCTCAGATAGTCCATAAGTGTGTTAGAAACCAAAAGCTCCCTTCCTTTGTATGGACGTGTCAGCTGCAGCAGGGATAATGAAAGGCACACTCAGTCTTAAGTATTTTGATTTACTGCAAATTTAAACATTTGAGCTTAATGTTGTTTGTGATGCTTAGGAACAAATCCCCAGTTGTGCTACCATCTCTGAGGAGGTTTCACTGACTCTGCCTCTCTCTCTGCTTGTGGAAGGTTTTATATCTCACTGTAACATCAGGGAACAGGGTGCAACACGCCTGCTTTGCACCTAGAGCCTCGCTGTTGATGGAGTTTGGGCACCAGCAAAGCAGATGGGGGTTTGAGGTGCTCAGTGAACGTCAGCTCAGCTGCTGCCCCTGCCCCAGGGGCATCAGGCACAACCCCACATGGTACATGGCTCATCTGCAGGGCTGGAGGGATGCAACATCGTTAGCGGTGACAGCAAGTGGAGTAGGAGTTGGGGGATGAACCCAGACAGACATCTGTTGGAGGTGTGTTGCTTCCAGCCCATCCCTGACACCTGACTGGCTGCAGGGGTGTGCTCCTGGTCACATCACCTCTTTGAAGCCAAAGTGGGGAGAAGGTTACCTTCCCTGTGCAGGGAAACAACATGATGTCACCATGCAAGCAAGGCACAGTTCAGAAGCATCCCTGGGCAAGGGGACATGCATGTCCCACTCCGGGCTTTCTTTAGTCAAAGGTTTTCAAAGTTAAAATGCATAAACCGCAAGCATGGGAATGCAGGAGTAAAGTTCAAAAGGCCACCAGGAGCTTTAACTGTGTGGAATTGCAGTAAAGCTGCTGCAGTAAAGCCAGGCTTAGAGCATGATGAACAGTTCAATGGAAGCAGAGTAGGTCCAACCCACATCTGCCCTTCCTCGGCGGGGATGCTGGAAAGCCTGCTTATCCAAGTGCAGGGGCAGAGCCCCACGTCCCTGGCAGCAGCGTAGCCCTTCTGCCTTCTGATTTGCAGTGATACAGGCACGGGGTGAGAGTAAGGCTTGATAGCACCAGTTCACCAAGGGTCAAGCTGCTGCGCAGCTAATCCCCTGATTTATTAGGAAACTGTTCTTCCTTCTCCCATCTCATTGCTGCTGATGGAAGATCAGCGGGCAGGGGGCAGGAGAAGTAACACATCGTAGATTCATGGGCTCACACTGATATTTCATGAATGGCAGAGAAAGGACCAAATGCAAAAAAAACCCCAAAGCAGCTCCAAGCTGGTGATTTATGCTGTTTTCTCAGGGCCTGTTTGCCAAGCAGCTGGTGTTTTGTGCCAATGGCTATTACAGAAGAGCTTTCTTTGATAGGTGTGGTGAATGGACACTACACAGTTTATCTTAAAACAAAATCCCTCCCCACAGTTTATATGGGCTGGCAGGGGATGAGGGAGAAAAAAAGTTGGGCTTTGTTGGGGTTTTCTTTACGCAGGACATTTGGGGGAGCCTGCATTATCTGTGCAAAAACACAACAGATGAATTCTATTAATGGTTGTAACATGTGGCTGGGTTCAAGCTAGTGTTGTCATTTGAATATAGAAGTCAAAGTCAATTTATTGTAACATATTTTTCTTTTCAAAATATTTTAAGAAAGACAAAAAAGTTTGCGCAACAACTTGGCAAGCAGGTCTGTTGAGAGGAGGTATTTTCTATCTTACAGCTAACATAAGGGCTGAAAAATGTGGCAGTGCCGAGCAATCCTGGATTCCTTCTGGAACTGAAAGAAAGTGTGCGGGATATAATTGTGTAAGAGCCCAATAAATTTTGAAGGGTGGGTTTGTAACACTGCCTTGGGGGCTGCAGGTGGCTCCAGAAGAAAGTCATGTTTTTTTATTTCTGTAGCAGACGTCAAGTACTTCATCTAGCTAGCAACACGCTCCTGTGGCCCCATCCAAAAGCCACAGAATTATTTTAAAATAGAAGTACACATACCAATCATTGTGCTTCTTCCATGCCAGATGGTAGAAAGATAAGTTGGATTAGTTTGTAGTATGTGTGTTATTGGCAGGGGGGGAGAAGGTGCGAAAGCTAAGGCACAAAATGAGGTTTCCTGGAGTTTGCAAAACTGGGGGCATCAGTGCACTGCAGTCTTCAGGGCATGGGGAGGCAACATCATTCAGTCCTTGCTTCACTGTTGGTCTGTATTTCCCTGGATGCTGTGAGAGGCAATGTCCGTGGAGCAGAGCTTTACCTAGGTTGTAGACCAGACCTTGGGACTACACCTTGGTATTGAGAGAACTGCTGCACAACAGGGAGCATCAGACTCCAGCTGTAGGTTCCTCTGTTGCAGGGCAAATATGCTGCTGCTTAATAGGATATGCAGAATTCAGTGGTTTGGTTCCTATGGTGAATTGCAACAAAGTGGAGTCAGAAAACTGATGCTTCTCATGATTGTTGTCACCTCCCTCCTATTTTCTTTGTAGCTGGGCGGCTATGGAATACCTGACTTTCAAGTGATCCAACATAGGCTGGGTATTTTTGTGGGGTAACACATTTGTCAACTGAGAAAACTATTTCCTGCATTTGGTAAAGGTCCAAGTACCAAACACTGGTGGAGCAAGTAGACAGAAAACATATTGCTGCCAAGGGAAACCATGGGTAAAAGAAAATGAGCAGCGTATTGTCATCCCTTGTTCATACTCATCCTGTATGTTCTTAGCCTGAGTTCCCAAGTACTTTCCCTATCACCCCCTGAGACGACTTTCTGCTATCCCTTCCTCATGAAGCTGCACATGGGGAAGAGGAAGAGGAGCTAGATCCATCACAAGGACCAGGGAGACCCTAAAGCCTTCTTTAAAGTCCTGTTCAATTACACATTTGTTTAATCAGTGAAGTTGATAAACTCTAAATCTCTTTAACCCTGATGCTAATAGGAGAAAATTAGCAATCTGTCAGAGATTGCTCATGTCAGGGAGGTGACAGGACAAATGAAAGGTGTACCACTCACCCTACTGCAAAGTAACAACTTACTGCTTCTGTACTTTCTAAGAATACATGCCACTTCTAGCAATGAGTCTGTAACTTCTTGCTACTGCTCAACAGATGCTGGGAACCAGCAGACGCTGAGTTTGCTCCCTTGTGGTCATACAAACTGCCATTCGGCCCAATGCATGTTTCCTGAAAGATCCCCAGGAAGGCTCCGTTGCTTCTGTTAATGTTTCCCAAGCTCCTGGTACAACATTGAGGTTTTCCACTGGAACCACCTGGCACATTTTCAGAGTCTTTTCTGAGCAATGAAGTTACTCAACCCTCTTTTTACTTTATCAAAGCCTTTGTATTGGTCACTTGTCCTGAGAGTCTGTGGGTTACGTCCTATACTTGAACTAATTGCTTAAAAAGGATTATTTCCTTTTCTTGATGCTTGTTATTATTTTCATCCTTCACGAGCCATTTCTTCTGTTTCAGGATCAACACTCTGTGGTAGGCCAGGGAGCTGGCCCCACTCCAAGCTCCAGTTCTTGCTCAAATCCAAACACTGGAAGTGGTTACATGAACTCATCCCAGCAATCAATGTTGAATCAGCAACTGATGGAAAAGAAACAGGCTCTGCAACGGCAAATGATGGAGCAAAAACAACTCCTCCTACAGCAGCAGATGTTGGCAGAGGCTGTAAGTTTTCTAATTCTTTATATTACATGGAAAGGATTATCATAGACACAATAGAAAAGAAAGCTAAGACAAGGGGAATAAAGCCCCCAAAACTTTGAGGTCATTTCGGCGATGTCTAGACTTTCCAAAGTGTGCCTCATATTTTTCAGCACTTTGTTAAGCCCTTTTGAAACCTTCTAAAGTTTATATGAACTCAAGTATCCGAACTACTGTGGTTTTGTTATGAGAACAGTCTAGGCATATACTTAATTTGAGGCACATGATCATTGTCAGTGGTTTTCTTTGCAAGAGAAGCTAAGGTGGGCTGCTGTGCTGCTTCGACCACAGAGGAGAGTTGACTTCCAGGCACCATGGTATAAACGGGCTGTGCCTAAATGAGGACCGGGTACATAGATTTTAGTGTTCAAAACAAATCTGTGTGCTTGGCTGGGATCATATATGAGTCCTCTTTTCTCTGTTTTTCTTTTTGCATTTCCAGAGATTTGTAGCCAGTTCTTTTCTCTCCCTCGGCATCTGAGAGACCAGATGGGAATTTCTGGTCATTTTATGAGGCATGGGGGATATTTGTGGTCCTGTTGACAGTGATAAGTTCTAGAACCTGCTAGTTCCACTAAACTGGCATTGCCAGTTGATACTGCGTGAACTGAGTCAGCTGAAGGTGCTTCATGCCCCATCACGAATCTGATCTAGTTAAAGATGTCCCTGCTTATTGCAGGATGGTTGGACTAGATGACCTTTAAAGGTCCCTTCTAACCCAACACATTGATTCTATGATCACCCGTGGGCAGTGCAACTAGAGGGAGTCCCAGCTTCCCAGAGCAGTAACACATGCCCTCTTCATCCTTGTATTTACCACTCCTTGGTGGTCCTGCTTGCCAAAGCACAGAGAAGTCCTAGAAGAGGAACTGAGCTTGGTATGTCCTTGGGGCAGGCAGAAAGCAATGTGGGTGACCTGTAGCAACTAGGGAAGAGTTGCGAGGAGGATGCTGGGGAAGGATGGAGGTGACACCACCACCTGATTTGCTTTATTCGGGCTGCAATGACAGCACACCCCAAGCCTGTGTCTTATTTACCTCAACCCGCATGTCTCAGCCTCCAGAGCGACCCATTCATGCTGGCCTGACGTTTTGAATCCAAAACTTTTTTTCTATAAAGACGTAGACTCAGAAATACTGACACATTTAGTGAATGCCAGTCAGTAATTAAAGAACAACACAGAACTGGAAAAACATTCATGGTTCAGTGGGGATGTTTTCAAAACAGAAATGATTCAGTTTTTTTATAGAGAATATCTTTTTGTTTACAAATTTATTTCCATTCTAAAAATACAATTAGAAAGCTTGAGTTTTAAAATTAATGATCTCATTTGTCCTATAAGGGAAATATTTGTTGACTTTTTTAATTTATGCAGACAAAAACTGAAGTTTCAAGTTAGCTCTACCAGCTGTGCATGCTGTGAGGCCTGTCTGTGTGAAAAGGGCTGATGACCCAAAGGGGCAGGTGTGGACCTTGCGGGTCTGGACCCTCATTGCTTCCCAGCTGCATCCCAGCTGCATGTTTGGATTGGACCTGGGAGTTTGGCCTGCCTCTGTGCACTCTGAAAAGCAAACCCAGCTGCACAGACAGGATGGGAGCCATGAAGAACCATTAGGCTCCTCTTGTATGGTGACCAAGATGGTGCAGATATCAGAGGACACTTTGTACTACAGTGTGGAGGTGGCCAAAGAGAGGCTGAGCAACTCTCAGTGATTTTAAGGAAAGTCAGACCAGACTCAAACATGATACATCCAGCAGAAAGGTTTCCATGCAGCCTTCAGTGGGTGATGGCACAGGTTCACAGCTGCCTCTCCTGTCAACCAGACATGGTGAAAGGGAGGAACACTTCAGCTTTGTACAGACTGAGAAAACACAGAGCCAGGAAAGCATAAAGGAAAGCAAATTAATATATTTCTACTTTAATTCTATAGGAGAAAATCACTCCACAAGATCAGTTGAATAGACACTTGACACGACCACCACCAGATTATAAAGATCAAAGAAGGAACGTGGTCAACATGCAGCAAGGAAACCAATATTCTGGTAAGTGGCCATTGGCCAAATTAAGCTATTTCCTTCCAGCTGGAAGACTATGCAGAAAAGCCATGCGTGCACTGATGACCGGGGCCTGATTTTCTGAGTATCCACTTAAATCACCGCAGAGGCAGTGGGTGGTGGCTGCTGCTCTCCTGTACTATTTACCTTACTGTCTTGTATCACTGAGAAGGGCTGAGGTATGATCTGAAGAACCAGCTGGTGGTTCATCCAGGCTGATGCTGCATCTCTCGACCATGGGAAAGGAGGGGCTGGTACCTCTCCCGTTAGCACTGCCTGGGGCAGATTTGCACCCAGATACTTGATACAGAGGTGTCCTCTTAACTGTGCAACATCACCCCATGCAGATGCTTCTCTCACATATGTGGTACATCTTGCTTCAGAGACTGAGATGAGAACCACCCCTCCCTCTGAATGTCAGCTCATGTACAGAATGAGGACCCTCATACTGATTTTTTAAGTACCTCACATGACACCGTCATGGGCAACCAGAGCTACTATCTGAACTTTTGGTGTCTTTAATATGCCTCAGTGGCCTTTTAATGGCCTCAGTGCTGCTCTGCAAGCAGCATTTCAACAGATCAGTCAAACAGCAGGGTGAAAGCCCCTGCTTTCAGCCAGAACTGCCTAGGGCAGAAAATGCCCAACACTTCATGACTAGTCCTTGGTTTCAGCTCTTGTGCTCTTGCCTCCTTGGTGAGCCTAGTTTTGGGAGCATGGTACACCCTGTTTGGCTTTCCGTGCTGTTCACCTTGCTGGTTAGCTGGAGAACAAAGGCAGAGTAAGGAAGAGATGCTGGTGAGAGAGAGGAGATGGGGCAAAATGCAGCAGATGGGGTCAAAGGATGTTCTTTACACTGCAAAGCATCTCTGCATTTAAGTATAAAAAAGATCCTTTATCTTCTAGTATATCTTTGTATATAACACTGAGGAAAAAAAATGGTTTGGTTAGTTTGTTTTTCTATAACTGTTGGCTCTGCAGATTCAGCCAAGTATCTGAGTCTTTCCTTCATACTTATCCTTTGTAGCAAAACTTTTCCTATTACGATCTTAGCGATTTCCCAGGCGTGGCTCACTCACATGCCAGCCCAGTCTGCTGTCCATGGCTCCAACAGCCCAGCTATGCCCGGAGGGGCCAGGTTGGGCTGCTCAGGCAATGTTCATGCACTCCTTCACTTTGTTTACAAGTTCTAGCAGCAACAAGCTTGCTGCAGTCTGGAAACTGCTGCTTTCTAATGGGCCCAAGTGTTTATCCTCTTCAGTAAATTTGCACCAGCATCACTGATGCCAGTGTAATAACCCGTGATGAGGGCGATGCCACAGGGCAGAGAGAGCCCTACTTGCTGGCTTGGCACCTCCTGCACTCATACAACAAATGTGTTGGCAACCCCAGCAGTTTGCTGGGGAATCCTGTGATGTGATGTGGTGTTGTTGTTTAAAGGCTCATTCCTGGAATCCAATGATTAACTGAGATTCTTGGCTTTTACTTAAAAACAATCCATTTCTAGCCCAAGAGAGAAAATGGAAATGACCACAGCCACATCTGTGAAGGGCTCCAAAATAAGGACATTGCCATTGTTATGTGGCTCTTCTTCTTCTTAATCTGATGGACTCTTTGCCAATCTCGTGGTATTTGGAGCCCCATCTCCTGGGCTTGAAACATGTGGGATTGGCAGCACTTGTCCATTCAAATCTCCAGTCCCTGCTGAGTGAGCCCAGGGAGGAAAGCAGCTTTTCAGGCAAGCCTGGGAGAAAGGGCTGTGCTGGGAGCCCGCAGCAAAGCTACCAGATGGAGCGATTGGGAAACTCTTGCATAAGGGAGTAACAGCAGGGAATCTTTTCCCTTTTTCTGGGAATAGCATTGCTCAGGTCAGGGAAGAAGAGACAAAAAGTAAAATAAAATAAAAGAGGGGCTTGGATATACATGGCTAAGCATTTTATTCCTCTTTGCTTTTCCCCATAGTGCCATGTCATAGAATCATGGAATGGTTAGAGTTGGAAAGGACCTCAAAGATCATCAAGTTCCAAACCCCCTGCCACGGGCAGGGACACCTCCCACTAGAACAGGTTGCTCAAAGCCCCATCCAGACTGGCCTTCAACACTTCCAGGGATGGGGCATGTCATGGCAAGAAACCCCCAAGACAAGAGCAGGTGAATCAGGCAGGGAAGGCAGTTCTCTGCAGCCTGGGGTGCCCAGCTGCTGTGCACAGCGCTGCTGGGGAAGACATTTCTTCCCATCTGGAAAAAAATCAGAATGGAAAATATTTGCATTAAAAATAAAAAGACAAAAATAGCAATACAAACAAGGAGGAAGCTTCGTCTTCTGCACAAGTAGTGCAATCCATGGCCCGACCACTCGTGCTTTTTAAAGAGCGTGGCATTTGCAGGAGCAGTGTAATGGTACCCCTGAAGGCTACTCTGCAGCTGGCAGCGTCACCCCTGGAAGGGCTCCCATCCCAGTGGCAAGTGAAGTGACCCCACAAACTTGTAGTTCAGCTGGAGAAAGAGAACCAGCTCTCCCCAGGTGGCTGTTCCAGGTCTTTTGAAATGCCACTGATTTCTGTGCCATTCCTCTGCTTTAATACTAGCATAAAGAAGCAAAGAATCAGGGCTTCCATCTTTATCTCTCCTGCAAAAAGATGTTACCATATTTCCAAAAAGCAGTTGGCAATGCACAATCCACTAGCAAAGCCAAAGATGGGGCTAATCATAAGGTTGTTTGCTGAGCACTGTTTTTTTCCTCTTCGTTTCCGGAGCTAAAAACACTTAGGGGTCTTCCCTGGAGGATATGAAGGGGAATCTGATTGTCCTTGTGGAGGTAAAACCAGGTGGACTCCTCACAGCATCTTCTGGCCCAGGGACTTCCCAGCTCGAGGATGAATTTAGGTGCTTAAGTTAGGACAATGTAATTGTTAGGACAATTAGATTCTCCATAGTCAAGTATCTCCTGCTTAGAGCCAGTTTGTAGAAAGCCTGCATTCCAGGATAAGGTGAGCTTCTTCATGTAGGTATTTATGTTTATATAAATAGAAAAGAGAAGTTGTGGATGCTCTGCCCCTGGCAGTGTTCAAGGTCAGGCTGGATGGGGCTTTTAGCAACCTGGTCTAGTGGGAGGTGGCAGGGGGGTTGGAACTCAATGATCTTTAAGATCCCTTCCAACTCTAACCATTCTATGATTCTATGATGTTGATTTGGAATAAGCAACTCTGGTTGTGGAGTCATGCTCAGTATTAATAATGGTTAGGGAAGAGCTTATTTTTAAGCACTTAAGGAAGAAAGGAATCCTTTGCATCCATTACTGAATGGAAATAGCATATTTATGAAAATAATGCACAAAAGGCAGAAAAATATGGTAATTCTTTTTTCAGTTCCAGTGCGAGGGAACCTAACATCATTATGGTGGAAGTTCAACATTTCAACAAGTATATTGAACAGCTATTCCTAAACATAGACTTTTAAAATATGTATGCACATGATTTGTCTTCATGAGTTTTAAAAAAGCTGGCTGAGAGGTTCTCCAAGTTGTTAATGTCTCTTTTTACACAGTCTTGAAACTCCAAGGAAGATTGCTAATGCCATGACAAAAATCAAAAGAGTAAGTAGGTAATTGCAGCCCTAGTGACCTAATGCAGAGTTCAGCAAAAAAGCTGGGGAGCTGATACAGCCTTAATAATAAAGAATTTGAATTTAAGGAGGGAATGTAATTAATCTTAGGCTTGGGGTAAAAAAGGACGTGGGGGTTCTAATTGACAGGCAGCTGAATATGAGCCAGCAGTGTACCCAGGTGGCAAAGAAAGCCAATGGCATCCTGGCTTGTATTAGTGTGACCAGCAGAAGTAGGGAGTCGGTTGTCCCCCTGTACTCAGCACTGGTGAGGCCACACCTTGAGTATTGTGTCCAGTTTTGGGCAGCTCAACACAAGAGAGATATCGAGGTGCTGGAGCAAGTGCAGAGGAGGGCAATGAAGCTGGTGAAGGGTCTGAGGAATAAATCTTAGGAAGAGCTGAGGCTGTTTAGTGTGAGGAAGAGAAGGCTGAGGGGAGACCTCATCACTCTCTACAACTACTTGAAAAGATGTTGAGAGGCTGGCGTTGGTCTCTTCTCACAGGTAATTAGCGATAGAACAAAAAGGAATGTCTTCAAGCTGCAACAGGGTTGGTTTAGACTGGACATGAGGAAAAAATTCTTCCCAGAAAGAGTGGTCAGGCACTGGAATAGGCTTCCCAGAGAGGGGGTTGAATCACCATCCTTTAATGTGTTTCAGAGTTGTTTAGATGTGGTGTTGGGGGATAGGGTGTAGGAGGGAACTTTTTAGAGTGGGGCTGATGGTTGGACTCGATGATCCCGAGGGTCTTTTACAACCTGAATGATTCTGTGAATGTCAGGCAACGTGGGCTGATGCAAAATAATCTTATTGAGCTAGCATGTTTTTTTTAAATGCATCCACAACTTTGGTTGATAAAGATAATAGTTATTCACGTAATGTCTTTTAAAGCATCTGACTTCATACTGCTTATTTTGGTTAAGAAACCAGAGTGATACAAAATTAATGTAACACATAAGGAAATGGCTGATAGGTCTCCAGATATCACTGTGAACAGGCTGTGTGATTGCAACCGAAAGGACAAGCACAGTCTGAGATGATGTTGAACAAGAAAAAAAGAGCTTGCTTGACATCCATGTTGGAGATGTGCCAGAGCTATTGCTGTGACCAGCTGTGATGTACAGCCTTGACATCAAATGTTGAAAACTGTCAAGTTCTGTAAAGATCTTAGACGAACCAAAGGACTGGAAAACATTCCACACACTGAGACTGATGTATTTGGAGAATCCTGCGGGCATGATCACAGTCTTGAAGTACCTGTGTGGCACCATTGATGATGGACCAACTAATAAAATTAATCACACTGACTAATGAGATTTGATGATAAAGTCAAAGTTAGTCAAATTCAGTCTGGTTTTCTTTTATGTATGAAGGATCAAACCAAGGCAGTGTCCCATCTCCAACAGTTGCTACTAGTTGCTACCTATGAAATAGCAAAGCTCCAGGGCTGTATATTCCTCAATTCCTCCTCTGGGAGAAGCTCAGAGAATTCCCAAAATGTGTTGATACCTTGGCAGCAAGCCCATGAGTTTTTCTCACACTTTGGGAGTCACCCAAAGTGGTACAAGAATTTAGCTTGTACTGTGCCACATAGCAAAGATTTCACTGGCTGAACCACACATTATGTGAAGAAACATCTCCTTTCCTTTGCCTTGAACCTGGCTGCCCTTCTTGTACTGGAAGGGACAGTAGCAAAGGGAATTAAGGTGTGGAGCAACTGACTGTGTGCAGAGGGTCGTTCTCCACAGTGGAGAACCTGTGTTTACACTGGCTACAATGGCTGTGTTCAGAAAACATTTGGTCTTCTTCAACCAGTCTCTCAGGAATTAATTCCAAGCCTTGCACTGCATAAGCCATCAGCCTGCATTGCACAAATGACCTATTGTAGTCTCAAAATAGAGACTGTGTAGCTGCAAGTCTGCCACAGAAGCAAGCTTGTGTCACAGTTTGGAGGCTGAAGAGAAGAGAAATGTCTCTTCTTGTGATTCATTGGCAGATGTCAGGTTCAGGAAAATCCTCCACTGGGCAGAATTAACCATGAAAGATGGATTCGTGCCGACTCATAACTTCTAGTTTTCTGTTGCACAGAAGGTGATATTCATGTGCAGCAAGTGCCTGTGCATCAGGTATCATGTGTGGCTCCTTCATGGGCAAGTCAGCTTCTGCACGGGCAACTGGCCATAGCCCAGCTGGGAACAGAGCTTAGAAGGGGCACATGGGTGGCACTTGCCAGGTGCAGCCCTGAGCCATGTCCTTGTGCCTGCTCGGCCACCACACCGGAGGACAAGCAGGTCACAGGCTGGGCTGGGCTGAGCTGCTCTCGCAGCACCTGGCTGGGAGGGAGGTTCTGAATGCTGCAGATACGTGAGGCACAGTCTTGGTTCCTGCTATCACCTGGGACAGGCATTCCCTGAAAGTATGCTGTACCTGCCTAAGAAAAGTGGAAGAGCTGTAGGTATCTAAGAAAGGTGGAAAGGGGGCCTGACAACAGTGCCTAACACCCCCATTGTCTCTAGAGGGAGCCAGGATAAGCCGTGCTCTGTACAGAAGAAAAGTTGTTCTTCTCTGCCTCTGCTCACATAGACAGGCTTTGTCCTGTCTGAGGTGTCTGGTGCTTCTGTCAAACAAGGCAGAAAAGTCTACTCTTGGGCCCAGTGTTTCTGTCTGTCCTTCCCTGCTCAAATATTTCTCTTACAATGAGCACTGATTTTGGCTTATCTGATGCCCTCCAAATGGATGGAAAGATCACCAACGTCTTCTTGTAGACCAAACCACCCTTTGCATGATAGGCATCTTTAAGGCCTTGAGCAACTTCATGCAAGTCTTCTTAAGATCAAAGTCTCTTCTTCAAGAAATTTTGCTTCTGGAAAACTGAATTTTTAACCTGTTGATGTTTCAATGACACCACACATTGATATGGTCATGTTTGTTTTAACACCTTTGTTTTCTCCTTTCCAGGTGGTTCACCAGCCGTGAGTATGAGCTCCAACAACATGTCCTTACCCAACCCAATTTCAACTCATAGCATCATGCCCCAGAGCTCCAGCCTCATGTCCACCCCAGCTGGGACCCGAATGCCTGCTGTTCCTGCCGCTCGGAGTATGAGCTGCTACGGGAACCTTCCTTGCAACCAACCAAGCACATACAATGTGACTTCAGGAATGAACCAAATGCAGCCACACAGAAACCAAAATCAAGTCCTGCCCAGTCAGGGTAACCCCATGATGTCTCGACAGCAAACCATGACGCAGGGGAACAACGTAGCAGCTTTTGGGACGGGGTCAGCGGTCAACTCGCAGCAAGTAAGGCCAAGCTTGAACCACGGGGCCACGGGTATCCCCGCTCAAAGGCCGGCCAACGTGATGATCACGGCTACTGCCACTGCCCAGAACTGGGCCCCGCAAGAAGCTGTAGTGAAGCAGCAGGATGCACTGAAGCCTGCAGGGGTCCGTTTCCCCACTGGCACGCCATACCCTAACCAGTCTTTGCAACGCAGTGTAGGCAACCAGCATTTTCCACAGCGTGCATTAGCACCTCCTAATCAGCTAACAGCGGGAGTCCAAATGAGGCCTCCTCTAAACCAAATGCACCAGACTCTAAATGGACAACCTGCTGGCTCACTACGAGGTCTCAGCATAAGACCTAACCAGCTGCGAGGACAGACTGTGCCTGCCTTGAATCAGCCAGGAACAAGTATGACACCTCCATCATCTCTGCCATCAACCAGTTTCACATCTACCAACCAAAACTCTCGGGCTTACCAAGGAAGTGATCATGGTAATGACCTAGCATTTGACTTTCTGAACCAGCAAGGTGACAGTATAGGCCCTGCGCTCAACAGTGACTCAGACTTTATAGATTCTCTACTGAAAACGGAACCTGGTAATGATGACTGGATGAAAGACATCAATCTTGATGAAATCTTGGGGAACCACTCGTAAATCACAGTACCAAGGATGAACCAGATGAAGGGGCAGTAAGGACATAATTTTTCTCTTTACATGCCAACAACCTGCTTTATTAATTTACACTCCAGTAACTGGGCTGACCTATAAAAGGCCACGTAGGGCAAGTGTCCTGCTTGAAGAGTTGCTCTAGGAACAAAACTGAAGTCTCCCCAGTGAAACAATAGCGTAAATGATGTTCATGCCTGCCACAAAGGAGTGAGAATGTCTGACGGGTCTGTTCCCCACACTGGTGCTCAGCACATTGCAAACCCATCAGTTTTTCTTACAGGGGCTGCGTGGAAAAACGTGTTTAGCTTTCCACACATGCAAGCACCAGACAGTGGCACGGGTTGTGGAACGTCAATTCTTTCAGTGCAAGTAGGAGCCCAGGTGGTCCAGAGCTCTTCAGTCATCATGTGCACAGCTCGTAACTGCCTCGGAACTATCAGCCCGGACAGGATCAGGCCCTGTGTAAATCTCATTGCATTACAAAAACTGCTTACTTCTACACATTTGCTTTCACAGTGATTTTGGTTTAAAACCTTTGTTCTGTAGCACACAAAAGGGTAACTGGTCTCGTCCAAGGGAAGAAGAAAACAGATCATCCAGTGTGTTACTCGGTGTGCTCTACCGTTTTCTTTCTCCTTTTCATCAGTGCTTGCAGCGACTATCAGAGGACGCCACTGTCCTGCCAGCAGCACAATCATTTTCGGCACTGAGGGAAACATGAGATGAACTACACCAAAGCTCAGGATCCTCACTTTGCCACCTTGCCCTACCCCAGAGACTCCAGTGACTTAATGGACAACTTAAGTGAGAAGGGTGCTCACAATTTGACCCTCACTGACTACTTTCCCAGTCCAGCTTAGAGGAGGGCAAATGTATGAATTGACTCAACCAAGCCACAATCCTCATTTTCACCTTAACCCAGGGCAAGTGACAGGTAGCTCAGCCCAGTGCTCTTCTGTCGAACAAGTTCACCCCAGCAGAAATGCCAGCATCTCTATGTGGGGAGAGGCTACCGCTTTGATTGCACAGTATTTTGGTTCCATCCTGCTTTCCCTTTGCCATGTGGGGGGAGCTGAAGGAGGTCCAACGGTGGCCCACATCCCCACATCCTTGAACTGGCAGAGTGTAAGAGGTGCTGCTCCTGAAACTAGCATATAGGTCAGTTATAACCATCTGGGTTACTCGCAGTAGGAGGCTCCACTTAGCCACATCTTTGCTTGTAAATGAAAGTTTTGGGGAATGTTTCTGGGCACTGGACTCATTCATCTGTTTTGGATTTGGGGATGGCCCAGCTAACATTGCCCTGAGCAATTTCTGTGCATCACTAAGGAGTTAACCTGGAGTGAGAGCCATTCCCATAGAGTGTTTGCCACCTTGCCTTAGAGGCTCACAGAGCAGGGTAGTGAGGATACAGAGTGTTCCACACCACTGTTCCCTCAGTGCCAGGGAATACTCTCGACCGTGTTAAATTTTCCCTTATAGACTTGGTCAGGAGGGGCATCAGAAGGAGGTGCTGTGTGACTATGAAGCAGCTTCGCAGTGAGTCAGACAGGAGGATTCATAGATGGGAACAGATCTTGCAATTCAAATGAAAATGCTGTTCTTTAAAATGATGTGGTGCGACATGTTTCACAGTCTCCTCTGAATTAGCTGAAACTAGATGTGGCAAAGGAATACAATGCCTGCGTCCACACGCCTCGGTGCCAAGAGGCATTGCTCTGCCCTGTGCAAGTGCTTTATTCATCCTTGTTAGTGGCAGTGGGATGAGTAGACTACTTGACAATAGCCTCTGCACTTTTCTGACCTATTTCTTGGGAGAGGTTTTATTTAATAAGGGTTCTCAAGTCATTTCACCCTGTCATTTCAGGCGGGTGCAATTTTCCATGATGTTTCAGAAGCATCCTCACGCACACAAGCACCAGCACCTCCAGGAAAGGTGTAACATGGGCATTTAGCTGGATATGACAGTTTAGGTGGGCTGGGCCATGATGCTGGTCATTCCTAGACATGTTTTTCACAAGAGGGATGAGAAAACCTGCTGAAGAGTCCCTTCTGCTACCCCAGCTAGTGGCGGTTGCACACCCTTGCGTCGTGTAACGTGGTGGCTCAGCTGCCCAGAAAGCTCCCTCTTCTCCCTCATTTTGCATGGCGTGTACGCAGTCCCTTTGATACGCCAGTACAATTTTTTTCCAAGTCTTAGAAGAGCTTTCCAGCCCAGGTCACTGGCACCACACCTAAATTTGGAGAAATACAGATACGATCTAACAAATGAGTCCCCTATAAAATGTGCAAAATTAGAGTGAAACAGCAGCTGCGTGAGTTTGAAGTGGAGGGAAGATGGGCTCATCCATCTCGCACACAGGCACACACCCTGTCCATGAGCTGGTCAGCAGTGACCGCCAAAGCTCTGGTAGGTACAGACAACTGCAGTGCCACTGAGGCTGAGTTAGCATCATCATGAGCAATGGGGGCTGAAGTCTTCACCTACCCTCACATGCCATTGAAAAAACCCCCACTTGGTTTCTGTATTGAGACCAGATTGTTTTCCAGATCCTCAAATGATGTAAAAAAATTGCTCAGCTGAGGAGCTGGTCCCAAGAGTTCAGGATACCATCCAGTGGTGGGTTCAGTGCTGAGCTTTATCCTGGAGTGGAGAAGACACTGGGCTCTGAGTGCCATCCTTGGGATCAGAATTTCATCCTGTCTTCAGTAAATCCAACAAAGGTAGAGGCCACTTGCAGTCCTGTAAAGATATGCCTGTTGCATTTGAAATGTGAGCTGGTGCAAGACTCCTGCAACCAAAACTTGAATCCGATATCATTTCTTCAGAACACTTGTGTCTGAATGGAGCTAGTGTCTTTTTTCTCGTTCTTTGCAATGGCTGAGTGCACTGCCCTTATAGTCTATTTTTCATCATTGACCGGGCACTCTTCGCAGTATTGGGTTGTAAATATAAAGAATTATTTGTTTTGTAAACTTTTGTAAAAAAAAAAAACAACAAAAAGTAATAATATTTTGGTAGGAATAATAAAAATCATATTATTTGGGTTATATTTATACATATGTGAAATAAATATACTATCAAAAAGTTGTATTTTATACAAAAAGTCAATGGTTACCTTTTGTATTCTATATACAAAGTTTTGTATGATACGATTGTTTATTTTTATCTGCAGACTTCAACTTTGGATTTTGGGGGAGGGCAGAAAGGGATCGTGGTTAAAGAGCTGGGCCTGACCCCAAGCTCACTGAAACCAATGGAGTCTTTCCATTGCCTTCACAGGGCTTTGAATCAAGCCTTTAAATCACCTTCAGATACGCTTGGCATCTGAAGCTCTCTGGAAACCTCAACATGAAAACATTCCAGGTTTCAAATTTTTTCCCTGAAAAAGGCTTTTATTATTGTTATTATTGTTATTATTATTATTGTAACTCTTGGGAGGCAGGTGGGACCTATGTAACTGTCATGTCCTTGTTGCATGTATGTCTGCTTTATATTTTCCCCATATTATAAACCAGTGTTTCTCTATACAGGCTGAAAGGAGACGTTGCTGTACAGAAATGTTTGTGTTTATGCATTTTTACATGTGGCTGTATATACCTCCTAGTACTATGCAGTGACACTTACTTGACTCCATTTATTTTTCACCTAAACATGAATAGTATGTTTTTCAGTAGCTATCAAAACTCTGCCAAGTAAATCAATCAAAAATTATCCTAAGTGTCTCTTTTCTGAATGTGAAGTTTATAGTTAATGCCTGTTTAGTCAACTGCTCGTTTGTCTGAGTAAAATGAAAATTACAGTGGTATTTTAGGAGGGGGAGAGAAAAATGTGCATCTGGCTGCTTCTGGGAGCTTGGCCTGCCTCTTTGCAAGAGAGCTGCAATGTTCTCCAGCTGACTGAAGCCTTGGTTTCATTACCAGCAAGGGTTAACAAATAACACATGGTATTTTAGCTCCTGCTGAATAGGTTGGTGGGGTCTTGCAGCACAGTGATTTGCTTTGGGACCCTGCTGAAGTTGAAGCAGAGAGCCAGGCATCCCAAGAGCGAGGTGACCCGAGAGGGCTGGCTGGGTCCCCAAGTCCATGTCATGCCCTGGAGATATCTGCCCCTCTCTTCCCTGTAGCAGAGACCCCTAATGAGATGCCAGAAATCAGGCAGTGGGCTGCTTCTCCTGCCCTCCCTGTCTGCCTTGTCCTATGCCTCATTTTAGCGTATAGAAATTCCAGCACCACCGAGATCACATTGAGTTGTGGATTATTTCACACAAGTATTCATTCCCGTCAGGCTATTTTTAGCAGGCCAGCCCTGAGGAAGTGATGTCCCATTCCTCAAGAGACTTTTCTCGTTAGCTGGACTCCCTCTCCAAGTGGGTGGCCCTTCCTGCCCCATGAGCTAAGCAGCAAGGGGTGGCAGAGGGGACAAATGTCAGTGCAGCGCTGCCCGTCATCCAAGGCTGTGAAGATACTATTTTCAGATGTAGGAAACAAACAAAAAAAAGGGTCCCTACATCTTAACTGCTTCACTGCTGTTGGTGACACTCGGGGACCTCCACCCATTCAGTCCCTCTCCTCCCTGCTTTTAGTCCCCCCCCTCTCACCTTTCCCCACAGGGTAAGTTGGGGGGACACTTTTCTCAGTTGTCCCCTCATAGCCCCAGCTCTGCTGGCTGCTGCCCTCCCATTCCTTTGACAGCACTGCTCCATCCCTCTATTGTGTCCAACTGCCACCCGCAAAAGGCTCCTGCGTCCTTCCCTGGCATCCGGGGCTGCACAGTCAGGGACAAGGGAGGGATACTGGCACATCTCCTGTGCTCCACCACCCCAGCTGTGCCTGTGCTCCCCATCCTGGCTGGAGATGCTGAAGTGAGGACGTGCCCAGGAGGCACATAGCTCCCTCCTTGCTTCAGCATCTCCAAAGCAGGTGGCAGACTGGGCTCTCCTAGCACTCCAGAGAGGAAAATAGGGCACAGTCCCTCTCATCCAAGAGCATGTCTGAAGTAGCTCAAGAAACCCATGCCCTAAAGGTGCCCCTTTGCCTATCCCAGCTGTAAAGGCAGAAAACGGTGCCAGTGGGATGGGGGAGCCTCAGGCAGGGCTGCTGCCCAACTGAAGAAGCTATGTCTGTATTGGTGAGCTGAAAAACAGCTGGAGACCCCTCCCAGACCCTGGAACACAGTCATCTGCACCACCAGGCTGTGAGGGTCCCTGGTAGTGCTTTAGTGCAATGACCACCTGCCCAAACAGACCAAGAGCCATTCATTCCCACTTTGGATGGGGTAAGAGTGGTAAGAGGGTACAATAATAGGGACATGAGTCACCCTGCGCAACATGACCTCAGTGCGAGAAAATGTCACCAGGCCTGTCTCCCATGCCAGGGAGATGTAGCCAGTGAGACCACACGAAGTGGGTAGGAGACACTGGTGGCACTGAGCGTTGTCCCTGCCTGGCCAGATGCAGTGCAGCAGGAACTCCACCAGCTCCGGGTGAGGGCTGACCTTTCCCACTGCATCCAAGTCACTTCGCAGGACGTGCTACCAGCTCAGATGGACGGGGCAGCCCAGAGTGCTGCTCCCTCCCACGGCAGCACTGTGGTCCAGCAACCGCAGGAACCAGGGAAAACATGGAGAGGATCCTGCCACGATGAAAGCTTAGACCATGGTAAAAGCTTACATCACCCTAATTTTTAAATTGGTCATTCTGGGTTATGTAGACTACTTTGACCCTTTAATAGAGTTTGAAAACATAACCCAAGTAACCTCCTAAATAAAATATAAAACTTATTCCTGTTTTTCACCACTCTCATTGCAAAAATGGTCTTCCTTGTATCTAGTCCAAATATACCTTCTATTGGTTTAAAACCATTACCCCTTGTCCTATCACAACTGGCCCTGCTCAAAAGTTTGTGCCCATCTCTTCTGTAGGCCCCCTTAAAGTACTGAAAGACTGTAATGAGGTGTCCACAAAGCCTTCCCTTCTCCAGGATGAACAACTCACACTCTTAGCCTGTCTTCATAAAGAGAGGTACTCTAGCCCTCTGATCATCTTCACAGCCCTCCTCTAGACTCACTCCAACAGGTCCCTGTCCTTCTTTATTCTCAAGCCGGCCCTCAGGATCTCACCCACTTTGGTAGAAACAGAGAAATTCTGGATGGAAGAAGAATCGTGGTAATCTGGTGAAATTCCTGCAGATTGGAAAAAAGGGAACCATGATATTCAATAAAGGAAAAAAAGAGGACCCAGGAAACTATAGGCCAGTCAGTCTCACCTCTGTGCCTGGCAAGATCATGGAGCAGATCTTCCTGGAATGTCTGCTAAGGCACATGGAAGATAACGAGGTGACTGGAGACAGCCAACACAGTTTCACCAAGGGCAAATCCTGCCTGACAAACTTGATGACCTTCTACGATACTGCCACGAACTTGGTGGCAGAGCAATGGACGTCATCTACCTGGACACTCAAAGGGTTGTGGTCAAAGGCTCAATGTCCAAGTGGCGGCCAGTGATGAGTGGTGTCCTTCAAGGGTCAGTACTGGGACCAGTACTATTTAANGAGGAGGGCAATGAAGATCATCAGAGTGCTGGAGCACCTCTCTTATGAAGACAGGCTGAGGGAGCTTGAGGTTGTTCAGCCTGGAGAAGAGAAGGCTCTGGGGAGACCTAACAGCAGCCTTCCAGTACCTGAAGGGAGCCTACAGGAGAGCTGGAGAGGGACTCTTTGTCAGAAAGTGCAGTGATAGGACAAGGAGTAATGGTTTTAAATTGGAAGAGGGGAGACTTAGATACTAAAAAGAAAATCTTTACTGTGTGGGTGTTGAGGCACTGGAACAGGTTGCTCAGAGAAGTTGTGGATGCGCCATCCCTGGAAGTGTTGAAGGCCAGGCTGGATGGGAGAGCAGAGGAGAGGCACAGAATCACCTCTCTTGCCTTGCTGGCCACATTTGATGCAGCCCAGGGTATGGTTGGCTTTTTAGGTTGCAAGCGCACGTTGCTGGCTCATGCTGAGCTTCTCATCAACGAATATCCCCAAGTCCTTCTCAGTAGGGCTGCTCTCAATCCCTTCATCCCTCAGCTTGTTTTGATACCGGGGGTTGCCCTGACCCAGCTATAGGACCTTGCACCTGGACTTGTTGAACTTCATGAGGTTCACGTGGTCCCACTTCTCAAGTTTGTCCACGTCCCTCTGAATGGCATCCCAACCCTCAGGATTTTCAACAACAGAGGCAGTCAGCGTCTCCTGTGGCTGCAGTTAAAGCCGCACTGTCTGCACTGGCATGTGCCTGGTGCACAGCCCTCTCTCCCCAGACATGTCACACATTCCTCTGCAGAGCTCGAGACAACAAAGATGCTCTATCTACATTTTTTGGAGGGTTGCCTGCGATGTTTTCACTCTCACTGACTGGTCTGCCTTGTTCTACAGGACACAGTTGCTCTGTTTCATCCTTCGTGTCCCAGAACATTGGGGAAATTCTGTGATGCTGTTCAACGTTTGGGTGTAACACTGAGTGTAGGTGCATCCATGTAGCTCATATTCAAGTAAGCAGATCTGATGGCAAAATTGATCCCTCAATACTGATCTGAAGAGAAAGGAAATGGTTTTGGTTGTCATGAAGGTCAATGGACATCATGTAAGGGTAGAATTTGCCCAAGACACCATTATGTTGCAGTGACAAGGTGAAAATGAAACCAAGGAATGTATTCAAACTGCCTTTTGCCCTAACCTGGTCTCTAAGTACAACAGGAAAGTTCAGCTGCAGAAGACTAAAAATTTTTTTACATTAAAATACTGCCTGAAGAGCACTAGCTCCAGGGTACCAGCTGACTGAGAAATCCTTATTAGAAATTAGTATATTATAATCTGAGGATCTGACCTGGAAAGTCCCTTCTTGTAGAAGTAGCCCATAGGGTTAGTTCCATAAAGTCATCTCATGACAAACCTCTGGGCATACATGCCGACCGGATTAGACGAGTAACTCGTCTATGAATGTAATTGCCATCAATGAAAGACATCTAATTTTCTCTAGGGATGGCATATATGGGGATTCAATAAGTTAGCTGCATCTCTTCAAATTTATTTTAGAAGGAATTTGATGAATTTTCCAGAAGCGTAGCTCTTAGAGAGAAATGTATCAGAATGCACATGGCATACTATTTGATTCTACCAGTGTCTTCATGGCAAATACTGAAGATTGTCTAAGAACATATGCATTGGCCAAAATACTCCTATGTCAAACTGCATGTCAACTGTGACAACGATGATTTATTCTTTTTTTGAGTTCCCTTTTCTCTTATGGATCATGCTTTTTTCCCCCACGTTACTCATCCTCCAGCAGGACTTCTAGGTGGCATAACCTTACTCCTCATAGTGACTCTATGAGTAACTGAACTCTGCAGCAAATTAAAACCAGTGTAAAGAAGCCTGTTGAACTCTTTCCTGTGGTTTCCTTAGTGTGAACAAGTTAGCCTTGATCTACTGAAAAAACAGGCTCATGGGATGTCTACAGCAGGGGCAGAAACTCCACATGTGTTCCCAAAAGGCTGCAGGTCTATGTGGGATCTCCATTCACATGTGAGCAGCAGTTACCTGCATTAGAACAGCTGAAAACAGGATTTCATACAGAATGCTCCCTCAAAGCCAGCCTTTCCCTTCATTTAAGAAACAAATCCACTAATCAAAGGAGTTTTCTAATATTTATATTGCATTTTTATATTATAATGTGCCACAACGGTCTTAATTAATTGTGTGGATCTCGCTATAGTAAATCCATTGCATATTAATCCTATTCATTAACTTTCCCTCCAAGCCCAAAGACTCGGTCCAGTCTGTTTTACAATACAATCTGATAGCTTCTTATATACAAATACTAACAGACCATCTGTTTATATTGGGCAGTTTAAAATGTTCTTTCAGAAAATGTCTGGAGTGTTTTAGAGAGTTACAAAGAGAAGCTTTCAAATGCCGACAAGACAGTGGCTTTTAAAGAAGAAAATCATTAAAAAAAAAAAAAAAAAAAACAAAAACAAAACAGAAGAAAAACCCATCCTGGAGAACATTTCATTACTTTCTCAACACTGAATATAGTCTTTTTGCAAGTGACTCCAGTGCACAAAACAGCACAAAACCTCAGAAATTTCCTTTTGTTACATTGGTTTTTTAATCCTCAGTAGTGGTCTATTTTGGTTTTCTTTTTCATTTTCCTTTTTTTAAAAAAAAATAATGAAATAGTGGCCTTTTTATACACTTTGCTGGGCCTCCAAAGCCTCCTGCTATTAGATTGGTTTTAGCTTTCACTAAGAAAGAGTGTGTAAAAAAGAGAAATCTCCTGATGGCTATCAACACCGTGACACAGTGTAGCTGTGCATTTGTATGGCATATTAACTCCAGAAATGCTACGTCGTATCAAACTGTCTAAGCTTTCATCAGAGAATGCTTACACAAGGATTTTTCGGCTTTTGATAAAAGGCAAGGTATCCAGAAAGGAATCCAAAGTTTGGCTTTCCTGCCCATGCTGATCAAAAGGGTGACATGTGGCTCTCAGATTTTAGACCCAGTGTTGCTTGCAGAATAGGGGCACTCTGGTAACATGATGTACTCTGGGCAGAACTAAGCCCAGTTTAAGTACACATAAACAAAAGGCTAGAAAATACATAGAAAAGAATTGAGGTTGTTTTGCCTAAAGAAGAGTAATCTGGAGGTGGGACAGGACAAAGAGTCTTTGAATGGATAAATCACTGTTGCCAAGGGAAAAGATTATGTATCTCCATATTGGTTCATACAGGCCAAGAAAGAACGGGTTCTAGATAGATGCCAGGCGGAAGTTTTTAAGAGGAGATAATATGAGGATGGACTATATGAGGAGGGCTTGGGGTCTGAAGGTTTTTAGGACCTGGTTAGGCACCTGTCAGAAGTTATACTGGTACAGTTTATCTGGCTTCAGCCAGCGGAATGGGCTAAATGTCTTCATGGGTCACTGAAAGGCAGAAAACAATGGAAAACAAGCAAAAAGATTTCCTGTTGAGGAAGAGAAGGGTGTGTGTGTATGTGTGTGTGTGGAATCAGTAAAGAGTTTTGTAAGGCTCAAATCAACAAATACCCACCAATTCATATGAACATCCTACACCACCCCCCACTCCCCATGCTGTAATGCAGCTACTCAAATCCCACTCCACTCCCATACCATAAAAACACAGCAGGAGGCTGAGAGACATTGGTTTTTCCCCAAATGTCTTGCCTGCCCCTTCAGTCTTTTATCTGGGAGGTGAACTTAAGGATGTCTTCCATTTCACACCCCTCTCCTGAAGAAAAAGGTTTTGATTCTATGCGTGCTCTTTTGTATTAAAATTAAATTTACAAGGCAGGCTGGCTAATTGCTGGAATGATGAGAAGGTCCCAGAGATACCCAAATCCAACTCCAAGCATGTCTAAGTTGATGCTTTTGTTCGTTTCACAAAACCAAACAGGAGTAGCTTGTGTGAGGATTAGATATCTGCAATTCAATCCAGATGATCGCTTTATTATGGATAAAAACCATCCCTCTTCATACCACCCAGAAAGACAGCCACCATGGGATGAAGTATCGTGGGCTCCTGTTCCAGTTGAAGCTGCAGGCTTTAAAGGCAGAGTTAAAAGGAGATGTACAGCTGCTCCAGGATACGGGCTTAACAGAGTGTCAACGCCATGTGCTTGTAAGGATATTTAAAGGATTAGGGGAGAATGAAATGTTTGTCTGTCTTTGTTGATCAGTACAGCTTCAAAGCTGGAAGACGATACTAAAGAAGATATTTCCCCTTTTTAAATACCGGAAGGGGACTCCTAAAACAATAGCTGGAAAACGCGGGCATGACCTAACAGATTTATACACAAAGATGCCGGGTGATTCTTATCTGGTGGGTGAAGAACATGCTATTCTGCAGTATAAGACGGTGATATAAAGTTCACAAACTAAAATATCAGTGAGTAATCCCCAACACAGACAAAAAAGCCAGCTCAAAATTCCTCTCTGGGAAACAGAAGGCAAGCGTCCTGGCTGGTAGTTTCAATGTACCCCACTACGCTGGGTTGTGGGTTAATTGGCCAGTAGCAAAGCGATGCTTCCCATGACCTCTCCTAGGAACAGTTCTCTCGGGCAGCCAAGGGTAGTCACCAGTTCAGCTGCTGCTGTACACAGGATCCCGAACATGGAACTTTTTCCTCAGCTTTTTAGGAAAAAAGCAAATCTGAGACAGAAACACTGTTGGGGAGATGCTCAGGTCAGTGGGTGCTTTCTTGGGGGAAGGCTTAGTTAAGGACTGAAGTAAATTCAGAGCCTTAGCTTGTGAGGGGAGGAATGGAGAGTCTCTAAAGGAGAAGTGACATCTTTCTCAGAGAGGTTATAACATTAAATCAGTTTTTTACTGAACTGAGAAACTTACCTTAGGGTAATTCAGCATGTTCCTGATCCTAAACTATTCCACATAGTTTTAGATGACTTTGGGGACATCAGAGCTTTGCCTGGAGAGGCCACTCTGCTCTGTGCTGTGGCCACCTTCTTTCTCTGGTTCTTTCCGTCTCCAGCACCATCTTCTCAAAATATCAGGGCCAGTGCTCCTGAAATCATCTTTAGAAGGCAGACTGATGGCTGTTTTCTGCATGAGGCAACACCTCATCCTGCTGCATTTGTGGTTTTTATAGATTCTTCTTCACTGCTCTTATTCTGTTATTCATTATAGAAGGAACAGAGCAAAGACGAAAACTTTGCTCATTATATCTTTCCCCTCTCCTTCTCCAGCCTATCTCTTTGAAAGACGTTATCATTGACACAGTTATTACGGACTAGTAGCAATCATCCTTCCAGAATAAAGGGAAATTCTTTGCAACAGCAAATACTCATTCTGAGCAAACGTGGCCCAAATTTCCTACGCTGCCAATCATCTACCACAGCTGCATTACTTGTGACTTCACAGGCCTGA
Source organism: Thinocorus orbignyianus (assembly GCA_013400375.1). Classification (NCBI taxonomy): domain Eukaryota; kingdom Metazoa; phylum Chordata; class Aves; order Ciconiiformes; family Thinocoridae; genus Thinocorus; species Thinocorus orbignyianus. The sequence continues at coordinate 488,572 of VXBW01006960.1, forward strand.
TAGTAAAGAAAATAACTTTGTTCCTCTTCACTGTCCCCATAGTGCATATCTGAAATGTGTTCAGTTTTGTGGTAGGTTTAATCAGAGTGGGAATGTTCTCTATAGAATATTATCCAAGCATTTCTACAATGGGCGCTGAGCTAACAGATACTCAGGTTATTAAGCGTGTTCATACAGCTAAAGGCTTTAAATCTTGTCCATGAAGAAATGTTTGAGCAGAACAAGGACATTTCCCTCCTTTCTTTCTTTTCCTTTCTAGAAGTGAATTTAATATCCCTTAGCAGGGATGCCGGTCTAGCCTACATTAACGTTACTTTACCATTGCCTTTACAAAGGATTCTCCTGACCCTTCTCTGGGAAGGGATAGCACCTCCATTTTTTGGAAGCAGGTATTTATACTCAGCACAGGGAACGCCCGCAGGGTAGAGAAGTATCTTTGCCCTGGGAAATTCCATTCTGCTTTGGTTGAGACATTTAATGTAAAACCTCTGTTATTTCACTTTTCTCAATATCCTCAGGCTGGAAATCATGTTGGCAAAGCTCCAGCATGACTGAAGCATCCGAGGGAGCTGTGAGGCACGTGTTGACTGTTCAAGCCAGGGCTCATTGTGAATTCCTGCTGGCTTCAGGCACTAACAGCCCCACACGCGCCTCTGCTCTCTGCTGTTGCTTTTGTAGCAAAGATAGCCAAAGCAAACCTGCCCCAGCCAAAGTATCAGCCTCCAACCTGTCTCCGCTCATGAACCACCCAATCTCGTCTATCAGCATGCTGAGGATGGGCTGAACCTGTTGGCAGAGCAGCAGCAGATATTGCCTGGAGACACTGCTGAGCTGCCAGAGCAGCTGCAGCTGGGAGACGGTGGAGGACTGTGCTTCATGTCACTATCCCACCACATCACTGTGGGGCCCCCATGACAGATGGAGGGGTGCCATCCCTGCCCAGGAAAAAAAAAAAAAACCACAGAAAAATTGCCTTATGCTTCTTTCTTATCCCTCCACAGTAGTGCCACTAGATACAGCACTAAAACTTGTAAAACTTGCTTCCCATCCCTCCTCTTCCTCATCAAAGACATTCTCCAGCTAAGAAATGAGGGTTATCATCTTCCTTCATAAGCTCCCCAACAGTAGAGTATGTTCCTCTCAGTATGTTTGTCTCAAAGAAATTGCAGAGACTTGAGGCCTTTGTCTTTCAGGGGCTGGGAAGGGGATGCTGGGTTATACTCCTCCTCCTCCTTATCTCTGAGTCAAACACATGAGGCAGTGATCCTTTTCAAACATCACACACCCAAACCACACAGACGTGCACGGAGGAACGAGGGTGTCAGGACCATCACAGCCTCTGAGTTACAGAGACTCAGAGGTCACTAACTGCAGATGATAAGGTGACTTATTACACTCACGTAAAATAATTAATGCTTACTTTTGGCCTTCTCAAATCCCAGGAGTTTATATATCAGCACTGCTATGCAGTTGACATCCAAATCCTGGAAAACGTCCAGTAATGGCATATTTGGAGTTGCTTGTGAAACCTGAATTCAGTCACACTTACGTGCAGGCATTAAACTGATTTTTAATCACACAGCCCCATCACGCTTTTTGTCCTGAACGTTCATTGCATCCAGCACACAGATGGGATGTCTGAACAGGACCCGTTCACATCACACATGAAAATTTAAATCAAGCATTTCCTAAGTTTTGGTACACAAGGCATTGCAGCCTAAATATTTCTTCCATGCATTCATATGTTAAATGCAACATAGATTTGGCTACAAAACAAGTGGCAAGATAGGCACAAGCTGGCTGCTTCTCCCATGATCTAGCTTCAAGAGGAAGGAAGTGGCGTTCATGTCCACAAAAATGGTAATGGTAATGGGTCCTTGCAGCTTATGCTGAAATTTCAGAGTCTAAGACTGCTTGTAGGACACTGCAGGTTCCTGCAGTTGTGCACTTCCCTGACCAGATACTCGCCACCACCTCTTTGGGAGAAGCATGCATTCCCCTTTCCAGCCTACTGGTGCTTCTAGAAACACTGACCAACGTCACCATACTGTGTGAGTGATGGCCTTGGGGACGAGGAGCAACAGCTCCCTGGGGAGGTCCACATTGCTCTTTATTGAGCAGTCAGGGAGAGATGCTGGCCATGAGGCCAAGTGTAGTAAATTGGTTTCTGCTCACACTAGGACCAGATCCTTCTGGAGCAGTTTGGCCACATCCACACTATATTGAACCTGGTCCTCCTCTGGTCACAACAGGGCACTGAGATGTAATTTTTACTTTGGAGGCTATTTCAAAACAGCACATCTGCTGCAAAGGTAGATTTAGACTAGACATAAGGAAGAAATTGTTTACAATGAGCATGGTGAATCACAGGCACAGGTTGCCCAGAGATGTGGTAGATGCCCCCTCCCTGGAAATACTACAAGTCAAGTTAGATGGGGTTCTAAGCAAGCTGATCTAGTCGAAGATGTCCCTGCTCATTGCAGGGGTTTTAGATGAGGTGATTTTTAAAGGTCCCTTCCAACCCAAACTATTCTATGATTATGTGAAAAGGATACCCACCAGGCAGGTATTTTCCTGGCAGGAAAAGATGAGCATGCTTTGCACATCTGGAGGTGCAGCAGGAGAGCACTGTGCTCTTTGAGAAGTCACAGCTTGCTGTCACTGTGCCAGAGGCTGTATAAGGTGCAGGGGGCCCAACCTGGCATGGTCCCATCCCCCACCACCTTTTGAGAGCCATCACTGGGGCAAGCTCCATCTCGAAGGTAGTTCACCCAGTGGTAAATCCAAAAAGGCCATGTGGGTGTCTTGAAGGCAGCAGATTGAAGCAGCCTCCCCAACCCAGATGGTAAGCTAACAATTAAGTAATGCAGTTAATCAAGGCTTGAGCATTTCAGTTTGCTCCTTGTGCCTCTTATTTGACATTATTGACAAGCCTGTCATCTGCCATCTCCGAAGTACAATACCATTAGAAATGGTATTAAGCTTCCACCCTCATCGTATCCAAGGGCTTAATCTATCTTCAGGTAGCTTCCTGAATGTTTTCCAGAGCTCGCCCACTGCAGGCAGGTTGCTCACACAGAGCAGATCATCAAACACCCCTCAAATATTTCATTTTTATTGCGCTCACTGTTGAGCCTGCAGCTCCCCAGCCCTTCCATCACTAGAGCTGAACACCTACTGCTTCTAAAGGAAAGTCAGGCAACTGCATGAGCCTTCTACACGGAAATTTGAGCCACTGAGGTAAAGAAAAGGCAAACAAAAATTATTTATTTATTTATTTATTTATTTATTCCCCTTATATTTTAGGTGTGCCCTCATCATTTTTAATATCATCTCCAGATCTTACCATCATCATTTTATTGTGTTTTATTAAAACACTACCACAAATGCACTCTTCCATAGTAGGATGAGAAGCATAACTGAGATAAAATCAAGTATTATTAGCCATTTCCCTAATTGTAGCTATTAAATACACCAGCTGTAGATTAAGATCTCACTTTGAGAAGTCTGTGTACACAACATAAAGACAGTACTATTTCAGACAATGTAAGCGCAAAATTACCTGTATTTAAAACAGGTGTTTGCTTGAAAATTAGTGTATAAATCAGGACTGTAAAATAAAGATTTGAGATCCAAGAGGTACAGAGGCTCTTACCCTGCGTATGAACACCTACCCTCATCTTAATGAGACTGCCCAGTGCAAGTGCTGAGACCTCAGAAAACCCCCCTCCTAATGGCTGACAATATCAAAACCAGTTCTTGCCTCAGCGTCCTTCCTTCCTACCTGATCGCCCTGCAGGTTCTGGAAATACATTTATTTCCAGCAGTAGTGCTTTAACAAGTGCCAGAACTTTCACATTTAACTCCTGTGAGTAATTCTTGCTTCATGTTTGCCAGATTGGAGACCCCTACACAGATGGCAAGGAGCTGCTGAAGTGTTGCAGTCTGAACCTGCAGACAGCCAGGCAGCTGCTGGGATGCATTTAGTCCTTCAGGAGGAAAGATACTATATTATTTTATTTGAAGTGACACTAACAATTGATCTTCTAAAACTACAGTATGTTTTGAGGCACATGATGGGAGTCCTGCCACTGGAGCCAGAGAAATGCAGCAGATAGAAGGTGAGGGAGCCTCACGCTCTCCAGAACAGGGTGTCTGTATCTTTAGACTTCACAGTCTGCTACAGCATTAACGTTCTTACCTTGTCAGCCTTGGACTGCACTGGTATCACTGCTCAGCTGCAAGCAAACACGTGCTACGATGCATTGCAATAAATCAGTATCTGCAGAGGCCATTAAAAATTAAAAGCGTAAGGCAATTAAAAGGCGGGTGAAATGCCTGACTCCAGGCAGTGGTCTGTACACACGGAGCACACATCGGGATGGATCCTGATGTACTCATTAGCCTGTCTGACATTTAATGCCTCACTGCTCTGCGAGCAGAGATGGGAGTGAGGACAAGAAAGCCCTACACTGGCACAGCAGCAAGCAGAATAAACGTTCTGCCGACCAAGAGCACTCTGTAAACAGGTAGCAAGCTCTAGCATGCAGGATTAGGTCCAGCTTGAGTCCAGAGCTCCACATCTGTAACACCTTGCATCAATATGTGCATGACTGCATAAAAAAACCCCAATCAAGCAGCAAATAAACTGTCAGAGGTCCATTTATTCTGTTTCTATCAGACACGTGGGGGCTGCAAGGCAAAAGCACTGTCTGGGTGCCAGAGAAGAACCACATCGTGGGTGAGCTAAGGTGACCACTCTGATCAGGTCAACCTCAAGTACAGTAATCTTGGAGACATGGTTACTGTTTAAGTGTAAGTGTCTCTCTTGGTTTGACTAGTTTCCAGCTTGAACTGCTCAGGCATCATGCATTAGCAGGACCAAATCCGTGCATGTGCCCATGACCATCTTGTAACAGATGTTCTTGCAACCACAAGCAGCTCTAGCTCCAAATCACAGCCACAGCACGTTGCTCTTCATCAGCCTCTCTGCGTGTGCCAAAGCTCTCGCTGTTTCTGACCTCATACTTTATCAGCTGATGGAGCTTGACAAAAGAAACACATGCCACCTCCAGTGTGATTTGATGATCATACATCACAGTGGGATCTCGCCAGTGACACTCCGCCCTTCCCAAGGCGCTGAGAGTCTTTTATCGGCTGCCCACTGCCCTTAAGCTGTACATCAAGGAGACAAGAAGCTGTAATAAATCTGAGACCCATTTTAGTGAATCAAAGGGAGAGACAAGGGTGTCTCTGGTTGTGTGGTTTTCAGAACAATTATGGGACTGAGTCATGCTGCAAATTTGTTGGACTCACTGATGTGGACTACTAGAGAGGAAGGCACAGTGTGTGAAGCTGCCATTGCCATGAATTATTTAATGCACTGGCTAACAGGGCACAGGAACGTGTGAATATAGCAGGGAAAATATGGGAGATCCATAGAGCTCCAGCAAGGAAAGAGAGTTTTAAGATGGATATGATTTTAACCTTCGGACTGGAGTGAAGGGAACAAGACAGCCGTTTTCAGAAGGGATTAGGGGTCCTGCTCCCTTGTTATTTATAGGCCTTTCAAATAACTGTGTTGGGTTGTATGATGGGTAGAGGGGGAGGGAAGGGAATGCCTGATGTAAGGCATTCCATGTAAGGGCAGGTTATGAGCAAGACTGCAGCAGGGGACCATGCTTTCTTGTAGAGAATCATTTGAACACATGGTTCTGCTTCACAGTCCACCCATTGACCACTGTAGGAACACGACTCCTCTTCTGCTTTGGCACCCGATGCTCCAAGTACATTTAGTCAAGGAGTCACAGACCGTGGCCAAACATCCCCATGGGACCCCTATGAACAGGTTGTACCAGGACACCTGGGGTGCATGACTATCCCCAACTTTGAGGAGCTCTGTGCTCACAGCGTAAGAAACGACAGGCCTGTGTTTGCAGCAACAAAGTCAAAGACTTCCAGGGATGAGAACATCTGGATTTGTAACATCTGGCACATTCATCTATCATCTACCAGATGTGTGGACTACTCATACACAAAGAGCTAGAAAGCCCCTTACTCAACAGACATGTAGTTTAAATCCCATAGACACCAATACTGTCTCCTTTTTACACAGAAGGGCTGAGGCAGAAGTTTTACTTCCCCTCACTTAATCACTTTTTATATGGTACATAAATTTGTCCTTTTCGTGCTATATTCACCATAGCTTTGACAGCCTCTAAACACTTAAGAAAGCCAGGCTATGTACTTCACACTTCTTATGTGCTATAAGCAAAAGTTACAACCATGTACGATTTCAGAAAGTTTTGCAGGATGTCTGCTTGTCCTTTACTTGGGAATAATCTTTCACACCTGTGATTTAAGAAAGTTTTCTGTCATTCTCTCTTTCTGGATATCTTACCTCAGCTGTGTCAGCCACATGGAATCAAAGATGAATGCAGATAATTTTATTACTTATCCATGATGTTAATTTTCTTTTACTGTTTCCTGTGTTCAAATCACAAAATGGCAGAACATTCCCTCATAAAAAAACCCTAAATGAGGATACTTGTAAGATAATGGTAAGGGATGTGGTAAGCAAAAGTAGATTAACAGACTGAACTACACTTATTTTGCATCAGTTATAAAACAGTCTTGTGAATTGTCCTTAATTGGTTTTGGTTATGTTAGGGCCTTTATTTAGTTCTCCACGACTTGTAAGAGCCCTGAGGTAACTCACTTCACAGAGAAAAAAAAATCTGACTGACTTTGAAAATGTGGTATTGTTGAGCAGAAAGACTCACTGATCAGACTGCGAGTTTCTTTCAGCAGCAGGAGAGATGCAGAAGGTGATTAGCTTTGTTCTCATTTACAAAGCACCAGTGGGAATTTCTAAAGGGTTTCACAGGCCCTGGGGATAAGGCCAAGAACAAAACAGGGCAATGAAAAGCAAATAGAGCACTTCATCAATAAACTACTTAGAGATGCCACATCAGTAGCAAATTAGGAAGAAAGGAAGGCGCTCTAATACTTTCACATAGCAAAGGAGGTTTTATATATTGTTTTTATTCCTACTTGACTTTTTTTAAACAACTGCACCTCTATCAAACTAAGCTTAGCAGAGGGAATAGAGGTAATACCAACTTGCTACAAGGCTATTCGATAAGATTTGAAAGGGAGACATGCACTGCTCTGTGCAAGTTTTACGGCGCTGACCTCTCCCAAAGATTACTACCCTCAGGAACTCCATCCTTGGAAAGGCTGGGAAAAGAGTACATCAGTGGGAAAAAGCCTACTAGGAAACGTGTGACTGCTTACCAAAGATGCAAAACTACTGCTGCCACAGCACCCCCCTGTCCGCTTCTGTTTGAAGAGGGTGAGGACATTGCATCCCCACCCATGTCTGGGTGAGCGGAGAAAGCTAAAAAGAAGTGAGGGGGAAAGTTCTCATTAGTATCTCATTTTCTATTCACAAATGATACTTCTGAAAGGTTTATTGCCTCTAACTAGAGATAAAACAAAAAAAAACAAAAAAACAAAAAAACCAACAATACAAAATCAACATTCAAAAAATTTTACAGCTGGAACAGGTCTATTGATCTTTTCATTGAAATAATGTTGAAGCATTTTATTTGAATTTTAACACTGCAATAAAACAGTAGCAATCAGCTTATTTTTAAAAACAAAAATCTCACTTTTAACCAGAAATCAGAGTTTTCATTTTAGAAAAGCCTTCGCCAACTCAATTTATTAGGCTGAAAACCCCACCGCCACCACTAGACAAATTTATAAACTTTTAGTTCAGAAGATTAAGTAAAAAATACAGACAAAACCCTGCTGCAACAAGGCTGTGCTTTCAAGTTTAAACTAGCTTCAAAACAGTCCCACGTCAAGCTTGCTCAACAGCTGCCGATAGACACTAAAGCAAAGAACAACAGAGGCAATTTCTTAGCCACACTGTGCAGTCTCAGGCAGAGCCATTGCAACCCCGCTTCAGCATCCTCCTCATGTTCAAGGGGTTCTGCACGATTTCAATGGCTCTGGAGTTACACTCTGATGACAGGAACAATATGAGAAACCACAGAAAGAGACACGTCAACTAATTTACTCCTTGGAGATGGATGAGGGATGATGTTTCAGCAACCATTTTACAGCCACAGAGTATTCAGACGTTTAGAAGATACAGGGTTTATGAGCTAGTTTCAAGCAGGGAGATCCGTTTGGACTGATGCTCCTGACATCAGATCATCTTTACCAACAAGAAGGGCTTACTGGAAACCCACTTGCCTACTAACATGTCCCTGGTGTTTCAGTTTCTTTGCCTTGTGGGACTTTTGCCAGAAAAGCTGTACATTTGGAAGACACCTTTGCTCTGGGCAAGGGAGGCTTAAGACGCAATTCCCCAGTCTTTATCCACAATGTCAAGAGCTTTGCTCTTGCTCACTGAATTGCTCCAAGGAACTGAACATACCATGTCTCTTCTGGCAGAACATTTGATGGTGATCTGTGACTGCAAAGCTTTCTGGGCACAAATTGCCCTGTATGCACATGAGCTGCCAGTCAGATAACTTCTCTCCCTGCGAACACACAGGGGATCTGTGTTGGCACCCTGTGAACTTGCGTGATTTTGACCTGCCATGTTCCACAGCTCCTGCCCTGTCCAGTTGAGTGACAAACTCCACAGGGATTCTTGAGCAGATACAGGCAATTAAAAATTTCAGGAGCACAACTGTTGTTTATTATGGGCACACAACCCAGCACTGTCTGGGGTCTCAGCAGAGCCTCTAGGAGGCTAGCCTAACACAAGTAAGAAGATGTCCAAGTAGCAAGCAGTGATGAGTGGTACGCCTCAGGAGTTCACACTTGGATCGGTACTATTTAACAACCTTGTTGGTCACATGGATGTCGGGATTGAGTGCACCCTGAGCAAGTTTGCAGATGACACCAAGCTGAGTGGAGCAGTCAACACGCTGGAGGGAAGGGATGTCATCCAGAGAGCCCTGGACAGGCTTGAGA